>JAPFRF010000003.1:48255432-48637932 GCA_029282475.1 Phrynocephalus forsythii | reverse complement strand
AGAGATTCCATTTGAACATTAGGAAGTAGAGATGGGCACGAAATGAGTGATTTTTTGTTTTTGTTTTCGTTTTTTCATTTCGTTACGCAATGAAAATGAAACAATTTTTTAAAACAAATTGAAAATTAAAACAAAACGACCAAATTTGCCATGTTTTTCATTTTCATTGCAGCAGATGCATTGAACTAAAAAGAATGCTAACGAAACAGCAATTTTTTGTTTTCGTTTTCATTTTTTCATTTCATTACCTAACGAAATGAAAACAATTTTATTTGCAAAAAACATCACAAAAATGAAAACGAACCGAAACGGACCCCTAAATGACCAAACGACAAATGAAACACCATTTTTTTGAGTCGTGCCCATCTCTATTAGGAAGAACTTCATGACAGTTAGAGCTATTTGGCAGTGGAATATGCTGCCGCGGAGGGTGGTTGAGTCTCCTTCTTTGGAGGTTTTTAAACAGAGGCTGGATGGCCATCTGTCGGAAATATTGTGATGGAGGTTCCTGCATGGCAGGAGGTTGAACTAGATGGCCCTTGAGGTCTCTTCCAACTCTATGATTCTATGATTCTTTGATTCTAGGACAACATATCATTTTAACCCCATCACTTACTGAGATCTAGCAATCATTATGAGCAGGGATGCACACACAACACATCAGCACTAATAAGCTCTCCTTGATGCACTTGTGGGACGGGAAGATGTCTTTCATTCATTTATTTGTGGTCAGGGAAGTCTCCTCTCCATAGAGGTTTGCTGGTCAGCTGGTGGAGGGGTTGAGTCTGCCAAGACTCTTCAGCGTCTGAGCTCTAAGAAGTTTATCACTGAGTGAAGGTGGGGAAAGGGCTGCATGAGGAATGTCTCTATTCCCCCTTCTCTCCCCATTTGCAGAGGCATACTGCCCCTGGATTTTTAAGAGTGGGAAGGCATAGGGCAGAGATTTTGCCCTCACCTTCCCCTGTTTATTGAGATTGGTCTCCATGCCATGTGTAGGAGCACGGATCTTTGGATTTGGAAAACTCAAGATAGAGCAGGAGAAGGAAGATGAAAATGATGATGAGGAGAAAGAGGACATTAATGCTTTTCTATTCCAAAGGTTGTTCCATCTTCATCCTATACAAAGCTGTTTTTCCTTACACTGAAATCCCTACATATTTACACTTTACTTTTCAAGCGTATGCAATTTGTATGCATTTTTTTAAAAAAGATGCTTTTTATGCACCAGATGTAAAAACGGGAAATGGGAAAGGTACGCATTGCACAAGGGGACAACAGCCCAGAAATGGCTAATGTGCAGCAGCTGGTATTTTCTCCTTCACTGCTCCAATGATGCATTTCTGCATTTGCTCTATGGCTGTCTGTATGACCTGTCTTCTTCCCCTACCTCACCTATCCACCCATGTTGCTTTGAGAGTAGGAGACAAACGTTTAATGAGGGAGCCTGAGCCGAACTCCCAGTGGGAGGCACACACACACACACACACACACACACACACACACACACACACACACACACACACACACACACACACACACACACACACACACACACAAATACTCAAGAGTTCAAGAGGTACAGCAGTACAGTAGAAGTACAGCAGTACAGTATTCTATTGTTCTAGCGAAAATACTCATGGAAAAACCTAAATATTATACAAGCATCTAATGGCACAGAGAGAATGGAGGCTACGCACTGGGCTTGCTCTGGTGCAGGGCTTCTTTGCCTCCCATCCAGAGAGCAATGGAAAGCCCCATCAACTATGGGGCCAGACGGGCAGGGGCCTGGCATCCTAAATAAGTCTGTCCATGCCTGTCCTGGTCCTCCTTTCTCTTTTACTGAAGCGCCCCTCCCTCCTACCTTGTGATTAGTGAGAATGAGAGTAGCTGGTCACACGTTCTTTGGGCCAGATGGGTATATCTGGCTGGTTCTCAGATTGGACCTGAGAACTTGTGTGTTTTCACCCATTCCATTCTCATTGGGGTTAAAACTTAATTAGAAGTTTTGGTCACAGTTAGGTGGGTAGTGCAAGGTGTTAGAAGTTTCACTCTAGATCAGGAGTCAGACTTTCAACTAGTGACAGGCAGCCCTCAGCTAGCAATTGTGAAATGAACAGAGAACTATAAGAATAATAAGACATCACAGGAAACCATGGTTAATAATTGTTGGAGGGATGCCTCTGCGTAATTCAGACCCTAATGTTTTGAAGAGTGCTGAACAATTGGGCAGCACTCTTCTGAAATAGGAATTTACTGAAAGCTGGTTTGGGCTGGAGGTCAATAGACTGTACTCCCATTCCCGCTTGCCCTACAGTCCGGCCCCTTTGTGAGTAGGGAATATAAGATTTAAGGTTTTAAACATATTTATTAAAGTTGTGTCCCAGTTTTAATTCCAAGCATTGTGTCTTGTCTTGTTTTCCTGGGCTGGGTGGGGAAAGGAAGCAATGGAAGCATCTGGTCACTTTCTTGCACAGAAAGAATTCTACTCAAAGAAAGCTGTGATCAGATAACCTATATACCAACCCACGGATCGTTTTATCTACCATTGATGTACTATTGTATTTACTGTACATCCATCTCATCTCAAAGAGGACAAAACAGGATTTTATGTTTATACTTAGCATTTTCGTACTCCCTGTCATGCTTAAGGCAGGTTTCCCTACTCCATCCCTAACTCATGCAAACTCATCTGTACCGTCTCTAGCTACGTCAACACAATAAAATATAATTTTATGAGAGCTGTGTGTTTAGAATAATTGAAGCAGAAAGCTGCTTGTTTGTCTTAATTTAGAAAAGTTCAAATATTTAAAATACGAAAGATTATGGAATTGATATGGAGAAAGAACAGATGTTGACTGAAGAACAGATGTAAGACACATTTATTCTTTTCTCTCCCTTTCCCTTTGTCCCCATCACCTTTATAGGACATTCACACACTCAGAGGTTTCTTGACCCAGAGTCTCCCAAGGGAAATGACAAGAGAAAGCAGAAGGTGCTGTCACATTCCATGTTTACCACGTAGTTCATATAGCTGGTAGCAAATCCCCTCATGATTTTAGCTGATGGTTCAATGGTGGTTGCAGTACTGATTATGGTGCTCAATCTTATGTGTATAGTATTTAGAATAATAATTCCATGTTTTGGCATTAAAAATGTATCCAGGAAAATCTGCCAAATAGTAGAAAGTAACTTTTAAAAAACTTTTAAAAAAAAAACTCTTCCATTTGCTTAAAAGAGAACCTTTTTGTGTTACTTGTTGCAATACAGAAAAAAGTCAGCTGTGTTGTTGGAATTCCTTTTCACGTCTCCATTATTTTATGCTAATCTTATTTTTATACTTATTTTATATTTTAATCCTAATAATAGGATTTATGAGTAGCATGGTGGCTCAGCGGTCTAGAGCATTGAAAACTGTTGGCTCCAAAGCCAACAGCTCAGTGGTTCCAATCCTGGGTGCCACGCAGTGGAGTGAGCTCCTGCTATTAACCCCCATGTCCTGCCAACCTAGCAGTTCGAAACCATGTAAATGCAAGTAGATAAATAGGTAAAACCATAAAAAGTGGAAGGTAAAACAGTGTTTCCTTGATGCCATGCTGACTTCATGGCTACAAGACTTGTACATGCCTGATTCTTTGGCTTGAAAATGGAAATGAGCACAGCCCCTAGAGTCAGACATGACTAGCACGCATGTGTGTGTGTGGGGGGGGGGACTTTGCCTTTACTTTAATAGGATTTATAAGGTATTACATTTTCCAAGAGTAAAACTTTAAAAGTTAAGCTTTAAAACAGCTTAAGTTGCTCCTTAAACATATTTTGCTTTCATTTTTGCTTTCTTTTCTTTTTAGGGATGGGCACAAAATGAAAAACGAAATGCTATTTCATTGTTTCATTACGTAATGAAACAAAATGAAATGATGAACCAGAATTTTGTTACAGATGAATCAAAATGGTCATTTTTCATTAAAATGAACCGTTTTGCTTCCTCTGGAAAACAGTTCGCCACTACAGGTAAAGAAAAAGCACTGACTGGCCCATGGACCCGCTGGTTGGTGCTAGAGTTAAAAAATATGTGGACCTGGCCCATGGGCCAGCTGGTCCATGTGAGGGTAAAAAAAAAAGCACCAACCCAGCCCATAGGCCAGCTGGTCAGTGCTAAGGATAAAAAATAAACCACTGACCCAGCCCATGGGCCAGGTGGTTGGCACTACGGTAAACTTAAAAAGTGCAAACCCAGCCCTGGGCCAGCTGGTCAGTGCTAAGGTTAAAAAAAACTTTACCCAAGCCCACGGGCCATTTGGCCAGCACTAGGGTAAAAAAAAAGTGCCAACCGGCCCGCGGGCCAGTTGGTCAGAAGTGGGGTAAAAAAAGAGGCATAACTAAATAAATAACTAAATAAATAAATAGTATTTTTGCTTAGGTAATAAATAAAAAGATAACTTCAAAAAAAAACCACTTCCGTTGCTTCTGTCAGACAAGTGCAGAGTTAGTTCCACATGGAGCCACTTCCAAGTAAAGGTTTAGCAATGTAAACAGAAAGTTAAAAAATAACTTTTAGCTATGATTACCCACGCTTTCCTTGCACCCCCCCCCCGGTTGGAATAAACAGGTGAGAGTGTATTGGGTTGAAACAATCGGGCCACACTTTATTAAAGCTTAACATTGTTATTTTGTCATAAGGGGGTGCTGCTCTTGTGTGGGGAACCATTGGCCCTGGAGTCACCAGTGGACCCTGCCCAAGGGCATGGTCGGGTGGGGCAAGTCCCATGGCCCCCAGAGGGTTCCATTCAAATTCAGCTCCCCCCAGGCCGGCCAAGCCAAAACAAAAAAATCCTCTCATGGAGTAGGGGGGCCATCACCTGGCCAGTCCCTGCTCCAGTTGGGTTTCAAATGCCTCCTTACCCCAGGCTCTGTGATCTCAGGATCCACAGCATCTGGAGGTTGGCATAGCCTTGTAGTCAAGCATTTGGGACTCACCTAATGTCTCAATTCCCTGCACCACCCACCACGGCCATGGACAAGCTCAGCTATGGCCATACCTCCCCTTGAGGCCTCCTAAGGCTGCCTGCAGCCCTCTCTGCAGGTCCTCCAGGAACAGATTGAGGCCCTCATCAGAGAGGTGTACACTGTCAGGCCAGAACAGCTCGGGCTTGCTGGCGCTGATGGCCCAGTTGCCAATCAGTGCCCTATGGCTCTCAGTATCACACAGCAGATCTCCCCATTCACACATAAGTGGGTGTTAACTAAACCCATTTCACACACATAAATCCTCTTATTTTAATGTTGGAGTTATTGCAACCTTGCACACTTCCTTTAGTAGGTTTGACTTGCAGGTACCTTTCTGGGCTGGGTGATTATCAATCTCCCCAACAATAACCAATCATCCCCTCTTGCTTCTAAATTAAAGAGAGCCCTATATTTCTTCTCTGTTTTTCCCCTCTCTCTGTTGTCTGTTAGAAGCAGTAAATCTATTGAGGCCTGTTGCCTTGATTTGATCTCTTCAGTCATAAGTAATGAGATCTTTTATTCTTTCGACTATTAATGTCTCCGAGTGGGGAACTGAAACTCTAAGTGTCAGGTGAAAAGAAAAGTGATAAATTAATTTGGGGAACATGAAGCTAAATATGCTCTGTAAGTCCCTGCACTTCTACTGTATATCTAGAATAATTTAACCAAAATTCAAAATGATGCAATATTTAATAAGGAAATTTCTAAAGTGGAAGTTTGCTGAAGGAACAGTGGATCATTTTCTGTGGAGCAATTACATCTCATGCTTCCTAAACAGATTTTGGCTATTGTTGCTTGTTTTGAGTCCCATTGGTGGGGGGAAATGGTATAGAATTAACTAAAAGAATAAATTAATTAAATTATTAATCCTATGTCTTTCTGCTTTCTGAAATATGAGCAAAGCTGATGTCAGAGAATAACATGAGGATGAACACTTTTTTCAGTCTTTCCAACAGGTGGTTAAAACAGAGTTGCGATCTGTTCATTAAAGTTAATTATTTTTTTACCCTTATCATTATAGATTCTTTTCCCCCACTCTACCCGTTCAAAAAGTTAAATTCTTTTCTTTAATGTTTCACTGTGTTTGGTAATTATGTTGGCACTCGGGATGATGGCCCCAGGTGCCATGCACGTGTGCTTGTAGCTATACACTTGGCACCAACAGATAAACCTTCCTCGTTCCACTCTGATGATATTTTGTTTTTCATATAATGTTGGCAGAGCAACTGAGTTCCCATTATTCTAATCTCATGCAAACTGTTGATACAACTTAATTCACATTTTTAATAATAAAAGTCTGCTAGGAACTGTGGCGGTAATGTGTGTGCAGACACAAAAAATGATGCAAACGTATTCAGTTGCATATGGAGGTTAATCATTTGACCAGTATCCCAAACAAAGAGTCTGGGGGGTTACTTTCAGTGAATAACATCTGGGCTGCAGTTCATGCTCACAGAACTAAATTTAAATTCACTTGGATTGTGTTTGTCACATGAAATCAAAGGTTTTTAACCATTTCCCTGTGAAAATGGTTTGACGAAGTCTGACAAAGCACAATACCAGAGGACACCTTCTTAATGACATATCAGTGGAGTCCTATATTTTTCATTCTGAGATCCTCCAAAAAGATTTCTTTTCTCATTGACATGTGTAAGGTTTGATTTTAAAACAAAACCATCCTTCAAGAATTAACTATGCTATTGCAAAAGAAGCTGCGGTTCTGGGCTGATTATTTATTTAAGAGTTACACAATGGCCTTTGTCAGCTTCATTTTACTGTACTGGGTCTCAAACTGGACAAAAGAAAAAATGCAAAGACCAAAAACAGAGGAAAATCCTATGCAGTATAGTATGGGGAACAGTCCTAAATTGGTGCTAAGAGACAATCTTTTTTTGTGTGCTACAAAGCGTCTTTCCTTTTACTCCTGCCTTCTCCAGCCATACCTCTCTCTCAGAATATCCCATATAGTCCCATAAACCCATATAATGATCAGTAATGATGAAATATGGGAAATATTTTGTACAATAACTAGTAAGGAAAAAAAATCACTAGAATTAATTCTTTCCCCCCTTCTAAGTAGCCCCTGGCATCAAGGAGGTGATGGATGCATGGATGGAGAGGAAAAGACCTTTTCAAGCAAAGGATAGCATGCAAAGACTGGATACAAAGGGCCTTTTCACACGACCTCTAAGATCTGCTGGCCACTTAAATTCGGACCAGAGATCTTAGGGGTTTGTCACTGTTCCTGCATTCCCACCCCCTCCGCACTCCTGGCTGCTGGCTGCGTGAGGGGAGGGAGAAAAAACAGAAAGAAAAGAGATGTGGCTCACCTCTGTTCTGCCTCTCGCTCTTGCCGCGGCAACATTCCAGTCTCTTAAGTAGCTCTTAAGGGGGCGGAAGCAAAAAAACAACAAACAGAAGCGAGGAGAGCCCCGCACTCGCTATCTTTACACCACATCAAAGAATTTTCAGAACGGAAGAGCAGGTACTTGAAAGGTGCGCTGGGACGCGCTAAAGTGGGCGTGGTCGCACTTAATTTCCTGTAAACTCCGGAGCTGGTGGGGAAACATTTTTAAGCTCCGGAGCTGGGAGCCATTTGCCCCGGAGTTTAGGGGTCGTGTATAAACGCCCACAGTCTTTCCTCAGTGAATAGAAAGATCTTCCATTTTTGGGCCAGATGGTAATTCTAATACAATAATCTAGGGTGGTGTTTCAGCTTTGGAGTGTATTCAGTATTTTCCCCACTTCTGAAGGGATCTAAAACAAATGAGGGAGCTTGTAGTGATGCTTGAATTGAACTGGGCGTCTCTGAAGCACTGAAAATTGTTTGGACAGTTTGAGGGTTGAAGAAACTGGTTTTAAAAAAAATCACATTGGAAAAGAAAAGTGTTAAAGGAGAACCAGGAAGCCCAAAATAGAAGTAAACTGACAGTTCAAGTGTCAATGAAAAGTCCAAGCTCTCCTAGGAACTCCGATTATGGAGTCCCAGGTTGGGGATTCCTTTCTCTTTGTTATCCGTGAATATTTTGTGGGGGACAGCATGTTCTAAAAAAATTGCCCTTACTTTAATTTTCAGAAGATAGGGAGAACTGGAGGATCGTTAGTCCTTTTCTTTTCAAACTTCATCTGATCAAAAGAGTACCGTGTGCAGCTCAAATTTGTGATACTGTGCAGGATTTGAATGGGATAGATGACATTCAGGGATGGGCACAAAATGCCAAAATGATGTTTTGTTTCATTTTGTTTCATAAATAAATAAATAAATAAATAAATAAAGCACTGACCCAGCATGCAGGCCAGCTGTTCAGCATGAGGGAAAAAAAATGAAAAATAAATAAAAAAAATTACCAACCTGACTCGTGGGCCAGCCGGTCAGCACGAGAAAAAATAAATAAAAAATAATTTTAAAAAACCTATTAACTCTGCTGGCCAGCTGGTTGGCGTGAGATTAAAAAAAAAACAGAAAATGAAACAAAACAAAATACAAAATGAAAATTTTTAAAAAATTCATTTTGTATTATGATTTGTTTCATTTTTATATATCTTGCCCCAACCAGCTGGCCCATGGGTCAGGTTGGCGTGTATTTTAAAATTAATTTTTATTTATTTTTTCCCATGCTGAACAGCTGGCCCGCGAGTCAGGTTGGCACTTTTTTATTATTTTATTATTTATTTAGTTTTTTCTTGTGCTGAACAGCTGGCCCACAGGCCAGGTCAGTGCATTTATTTATTTATTTATTTATTTATTTATTTATTTATTTATTTATTTTCCCATGCCAACCAGCTGGCCTGTGGGCCAGGTCTCTCTCTCTCTCTCTCTCTCTCTCTCTCTCTCTCTCTCTCTCTCTGTGTGTGTGTGTGTGTGTGTGTGTGTGTGTGTGTGTGTGTGTGTGTGTTTGTTTGTTTGTTTGTTTGTTTGTTTAAATTTCTCATGACAACCACCTGGTCCACAGGCTGGGTCAGCACGGTTTTATTTTATTTTATTTTTTTCTTGCGCCGACCAGCTAGCCTGTGGGCCGGGTTGGTGCATTTTTTTATTTTTTGTTTTTTTCTTATCTCTCACCGACCATCCCTAGTGACAATAAGAACAGGAATAGGACCAAGATGCTATCTGAATTTCTTGGCTCCTACCCAGAGGAGTGGTAGTAAGCAAGTTGCTGGGAGCTGTACTCTGTAAATTAAAGTTTATTCTCGATCCCACCCTCCTCTCTCCAGACATGCAGCATGCATACAAATGCTTTGAAATATTTGACTACAAACTGAAATGAAGAAGATGATATTCTGATACCCCTGGAATTCAAATAGCTGTAAAGAGCAATTTGTTCCATTCAAAGTCCAACAAACCTATCATCCAATGCACTTCTCTTGCTCAGATGAGCATTTAATCTGCCCAGAATACAATTTTTCGATATATTGTGTTTTCATCCTAGGAAATAAGGGAGCCACTTTTAAAATTGTTCTTCATATGTTTTAGCTTTTAAATGTCGTGACAGAGCTAATTCATGTGTTTATTCAGCAAGATAGCTCTGGCCTTCTGTGAGATGGTGCAACATCAGCTCACACAGAGAGTTACTTGGTTAAGCCCACCTGGTTTTGCATTCCCACATGCACATGCATGCAGGGATCACACCCAGATCAAATATTTGGGATATTAGGAAAACTGTCAAGAGGTTAGTCAAGTGTTTTATTTATTTATTTATTTATTTATTTATTTATTTATTTATTTATTTATTTAGACTTTTATTTAGACTTTTATTTAGACTTTTATTTCTTTATTTAGACTTTTATACCACCCATCTAGACTTAGGGCTACTCTGGGTGGTTTACAGCATAATATCTCAACTTATTAAATAACAACAAAGTTAAATAATGAAAATACAAACAACATAATGTAAAACTTATAACCAAATAAATCAACAAAAATAAACTAAAACAAAAAGAGAAAGAACCAAGTAACTGATCAAATAACAAAACAAAAAAATAGAGATAAGTGGTAAAACAAAGATAGCATCTTGCTAAGTGTTTATGAAGTCAGGGAAGGCCATTCTGTAATACCATGCTTCCAGTAGTTTTTTAAAGTCTTGAAGTGAAGGTGCCAGACAAATGTCTGGTTATAAGTGGTTTCATAAATGGGAAGCAACCACTGAGAAGGCCCTACTCATTGTCACAGCTTTCCAGGCCTCCCTTGGGGTTGGAACTCCCAAATGTTCTACCTGGGCAGTTCTTCTTGGGAGGAGCTGCTCTGTCAGATACTGAGGTCCTTAACCATTTAGGGCCTTGCATGTTAAAATCAAAACCTTGAAGTTGATTTGGTAGCGTATCAGCAACCAGTGCAGAGCTCCTAATATGGAGGTAATATGATGGTGCCCTCTTAGCCCTGTTAATAATCTGGAAACTGTATTCTGCACTATCTGCAATCTCCACATTAACCTCAAGGGCAGCCCCATGTAGAGAACACTACAGTAGTCTGTTCTCAAGATTACAAGTGCATGAATCAACACCATCAATGCCCTGACATCTAGTGTCATGAACATCAGCTTTTCAGCATCATTTACTCTGTGGCCTTCTTGATGGGGTTTCAGCAGACAATCATGATTTGCTACTCCACTGTGATGTTTATGGGCTCAATAAAGGAAAGGTTCTAAAAAGATTATAGGCACTGAAAAAGAAAATACAGCCTTTTCCTGCAGGAGTGCACACTGCAAAACAAAACAGACCAAACATTTTTGGAATATTTTACCTGGGCAAGTGTGTGATGGTTTCCTATGGACATTCTTATTTCATTATCCTCTCAACGCAAGTCTTTTAAGAAGTGAAATAAATTACAGTATATAACAAACCATCTTCCTTTTTTCCTCCTTTAAAGTTTGTCTGAAAACAACCCCACAAGATTTTGCAAACTTAAAATCAGTTAAAATCACTCCAAGCATCCCACTCTTCTTATGCAACTTCTGAACATTTTTGCTTTCTTTTATAAACTGGCACTCCTGAATCTATGTAAAGCTAGTTGAAGACTATTCTACTTAATGTCATAAAATGTTTTTTAAAACACCACTCAGTTCACACTGTTCATCCCAGCCATAAATCAAAACTATTCTCCAGACATCCTCACCAGGATCTTCTATGCATCGACTCATAACTATATACAGTATCCAGAACTAATCAGCCCACATCCCCTCTTCTATGACGTGTGCTTAAACTGTGAACCTGTATGGTATAATATACTGAGTGTTGGACTAGGGATCAGAAGACATGAGTTCTAATCCTTGTTCAGCTACTGACACTCACTCATGGTGAGGATGGGATAGGGTGGCAGCAATTAACCACTTCTTTAACCTTTTACATGGCACAAAAACCCTGTTATGGTGACCATATGTTAGAAGTGACTCTGTGACACATAACAGTAAAATAGATCATTATTTATATGTTACAGGTTGCCAGTATGGCAATAATTCTCTCTCTCTCTCTCTCTCTCTCTCTTATTATTATTATTATTATTATTATTATTATTATTATTATTATTATTATTATTATTATTATTATTATTATTATTATTATTATTATTATTATTATTTTGAATGTTTTTACCCCACCTTTCTCCTTGGATAAGGACCCAACGCATCTTACAATAAAGAGGGACAAGATACAGCCCAGATTATTTAAGACATATTCAAGTTAAGAACAGGGAATTAGGAGAGGCATCTTAGAAGTTAGAACATTAAAATGTGACATTAACGCTACAAAGAGTACACAAAAATACACATAGGTAAAAGTACAGGTTTAGAAAAATACATCTGACATGTTATCCTAATTCTTATAGTGCAACAATAGTACATGAACACAGTGAGTGAAACATGAAGGGAAATGTACTGCTACTCCATTTTAAATACATCCAATCTTTTGGAAACTAAATAGAGTGAGACCTCAAGAGAAGGGAGGCCTGAGAATACTAAGGAATGTCCAGCAGGGCTAAGAAAGGATCTGGCCTGAAGTCCAGAATTTATACTGGCTGCCATTTAGTTTGGACAATATAGAGTTCCAGGGAGCATGATGTGACTTAGTAAAAGGCAGCTTACTCTGGTTTTTTTTTGTGTTCTTAAAATAAAATAATTCTATTTTCATAAATAATTTCTATTTCTATTTCTATTTTCATAAGCAATTTCACGAGGACTTTTGATGAAAAACTGATACTCCTTTCCGTGTTATGCTGATAATGGTTGAGTTGCGTTCCTTGTTTATGTCCTAGGATAGTAAAGTACACCTCAAGCCGCATGAAATAACAATATTTTATATCATTCTGACAGACTATATGATTTGGTGAAGGATGAGGTGGCATTTCCTTGGTCAACTGAAAAGAAGAAAAATCTCTGTCACCTCATAATAACTTTTGATTCATAGGGATGGATATCCTTTGTTCCTTTTTCCTTCTTTTGTTTTGTTTTGGCACATAAGAACAAATCACATTCCCCCCCTCCCCACTGGCGGTCAAAGTAAATAATTTTTTGTTTTGCTTTTGCTTTTCATTTTGGAATAGTTTTTTCAAGAAAACTATGGATATATTTGGGAATAAAACCCCACTTATTTGCTTATGTTCCCACTGACTCCTCTTGCCTTCCACATTTCTTCTCTCTCAGTGGGTGAAGATACACTTTCTCTTTTGAGAATGAAGAAATGTGAGTATCCATTACTTGGTTGTTGTTGTTTTCAGTGTTCAAGGTAGAATCAGTTCCTGCTTCTTCACACCAGTCAGTTATTGTCCACAAATCTGCTCTCAGAGGATTATGGACTTGAGCGGGAATTATGTTCAAATTACCTAAACATGAACCTCTTTGTTTGGAAAGGACAAAAGTGTTGTAATGTTTTTGTTTCTGGATATTGTAAAGGTCAGTACCGTATTTCCTTTCACTCCCGCACAGAATGCTGAACAAAGTAATTTGAATTTGTTCCTTCTGTCTTACAATTGTTCACTGACCAATACAATCAGTCACAGACAAAGATCTTCATTCTTTGTTAATTGGGCGAAATGCAGGTGTATAGGATTCTATGTGTTATTAATGAAAACTATATTTGAGCTGCTTTTAATATTGAACAACAAAACAAACAGTTGACAATTCAGCACCTACACAATAGAATATGTTAGTATCTTAGCCATTTTGAACTTCAAACATTTGATTTAGCATGGATGGAATCATTGGGAAATATCACTAAACAGATGACGGGACTTAAACCCATTAGGTAGCAATCACTCTTTTGAAAGGAAATGCTCTTTTATTAAAGTTAACAAATACATCAGATGATGTACTACAATTGACTAACAGTAAGGCAGAACCTATGTCTTCCAGAAGTTGTATCATTCTAAATCCCACCAGTCCCACCATGCTAATGAATGTGGATTATAAGGTTTGTGGCCCAACAATATTTGAAAGGAACAGGTTTCCCATTATCATTGTACCTGTCAGGATCATTGAGTTCAATACTATAGCTAAATAACATTTTAACTACATTGCTTCTTATCAGAATGCTAAATTTTATTAAATTCCATGTGTTTGCATGTGGGGTGTGGGTATGATTTCAGAGTTTTGTATCCAAACCATATTTTAGGGCTCCATCTATACAATCCTATGTGGCTGGCAGATGAAATCATCCATTTGAAGCAAAACTATGGCATGACCGTACATTTGGGGCTGGAAGTCGGGGTGGATCCCGAAACAATATTTCTCATCCCTTCCCAACTCATTTAATTCTTATGCCTCCAGTTCTAAATCAGATGCACTGTTCATCAAATGGAACTTTTCCCAATGACAACAAAGGCTACCCTCTCACTGCAAATATCCATCCTCATTCTTGCCCCATGCCCTGTTAAAACCTGCTACAAACATCTGTAAAAATGATAGTAGGTTCATCTCCTTTACTGTTTACACAGGCGAGAAAGATTGTCCCACACTTGTGTGTATCCATGATTTAACCACAAATGACATTGTACCTTGCTAACATTAACCCTTTAATCTAGTATGTTTCTACAAATAACCACCTGTAGTCAATTCTTTATTCATAAGCCTTATCTGTTGTTACAGTATATAATCTATGAGAATGCCCTAATTTTTATCATTCTTTAAGCCTGTCATCATGGCCGAGACAAGGCTTATCCCTCTGAGCAGATGAGATTAGTCGATCATGTTGAAATCAGAAGAGGGATTATAATGCTTGTAATACACTGAGTCAAATTAAATGCATTTTGTTTGCACATCACAAGATCTTGTTGCTAAGGCTTTGGTGTCTTCCGCTGACTGTAATAAATTGCCAATAAAATGTTGGGAAGGAGGAGGCCCTCAAGTGAAAGGCAAGAGCAAATTATAAAGATGTTTGACTTGTTTACTCAGTCTGCCAAAGAAGGGTTTTAATGGTTTTCGTATCACCAGAGTTTTCTAAACAAAAGACTTTGTATCAAAGTGAAGCGCTGATCCACGCTGCCTGCTCCTTTTAATTAAATTCCATTTGGGCCTTTCTTTTGTTTTCTATAAAATGCATTCAGCACAATCTTAGTTAATGTTTATTTGGGAATACCCCCTTTCTGGGGGACTCATTTCTAGGTAAGTATGTGCAAGGCTGTAGTCTCTTATTTTATGTTTACCTTGCTGGCAGCATCAGATAGCAACAAAAACTTTTGGAAACTATGCCGTTATCAATCAGAGTATTCTTTTCAATAACAACAAGATCAATACCTTTGCAATATAAGGAGACCATTCTTAGATGCTCTATGACAGTGATGGTTAACTTATGGCACGGGTGCCAAAGGTGACACTCGGAACCCTTTCTGTGGGCACCCAGCATCACCCCTTCATAGCCACCTGTATAAGGGTTAAATTACTGTGTTGGCACTTTGCAAAAAAAATAGTGTGTTTTGAATTGCAGTTTGGGCTCTCGGTCTCTAAAAGTTTCGCCATCACTGCTCTATGAGAAGACATGTGATTATGGAATGTACACCCCCTATAACCAATCAAAAAGTGACTTCTGGAGTTTAGGAGAGAGTTAGGAAAAGTTAATTTTTTGGACTATAACTGTCAGAATTCCCCTGTTAGCATGACATGTGCTACAAGGCTGGTTTTGTGGAAGATTCTCTTGAGAGATTCTGACAGATTTTGCTTTTAGTTCTCGGAAGAACACCAAAAGAACATTGCACCTTACAATGCATTAGCTTCACTGTAATACATAACAGTAAGTTTTTTGAGGAGAGGGGTGGAATTTTGAGACTAGATCCCTCTGCATAGGTAGAGGTCATTTCTTCCATGTGTCTTTCAACATTATCCAGTCATATTCACATGTGTGCAGGCAACTGCATGCCGTCACTGATTTTTGTAGTTCTTGTTGTTCAGCATGGTAGCTCCTTCCCTAGCCTAAACTGAATACATTCATTAAGCCAACCTACAATTCCCATCATATCCCAGTTAAGACTGCTCAAAGTCACATTTGGAGAAGTTTGGGTAACAGCATCTGGAAGGACCCAACTTGTGGAAGACTATCCTATTTCTGCTGTCCTGGTCCTGCTAAAAGCACATCTAGTTCAACTTTCTGGCCAATTAAATTTAATTCTATAACACAGCACATGCATCACAGCACCCTTTGTTAAGCAAATGAACTGCACAGTCAAATTATGTCTGATATTGGAGGTGATGCACACCCATACTGACCAGGAGCCACTGGTGGCACTCTCTCCCATTAATCCAGCCAATCTCCTTGTAAAATTATTGAAGTTGGCAGCCATAACTACATTTTACAGTAGTGAATGCCACAGTTTATCTGTGTGAAGTAGTACTTCATTTTATCTTCCAGGAGCTTTTTCCAATTTGTCTTCAGTGGATGTCCTGGGTGTAATATGTAATATTCCATCTGCCAGCAAACCTGGAGTTTTGGTACAGAGACTGCCTTGGTCGCCCTGTATGATGACCTCTGCCGGGAGAGAGACAGGGGGAGTGCAACCCTGTTGATACTCCTGGACCTCTCAGCGGCTTTCGACACCATCGACCATGGTGTCCTTCTGGATAGGCTGGCCAGGTTGGGGGTTGGAGACAGGTTAGAGGGCCATCTTCCTGTCCTGGATGGGGTTGCACTCCCCCTAAGGGACAGGGTCCGCAGCTTGGGGGTGCTCCTGGACCCCGGTCTAACTCTGGAAGCCCAGGTGGACTCGGTGGCCAGGGGTGCCTTCCTTCAGCTGCGGAAAATATACCAGCTTCGCCCTTACCTAGACGAGCAGAGCCTCATGACAGTTACGCATGCACTGGTAACATCCCGTATTGATTACTGCAATGCGCTCTACGTGGGGCTGCCTTTGAAGACGGTCCGGAGATTGCAACTGGTTCAGAATCGTGCGGCGCGGCTGGTAAGTGGTGGAGCCGCCAGGGATCACATCACGCCGATTCTGCGTAACCTGCATTGGTTACCAGTTGCTGTCCGAGCCCAGTTCAAAGTGCTTGTTTTGACATATAAAGCCCTAAACGACTTAGGACCTAGATACCTGAAGGACCGCCTCCTTCCATACGAACCTACCCGGCGATTAAGATCGAGCCAGGGGGGCCTTTTAAAAGAGCCATCCCTCAAGGAGGTGAGAGGGATGGCGTGTAGACAAAGGGCCTTCTCGGCAGCTGCTCCCAAGTTATGGAATGCCCTCCCTATTGAGATCCGCCTGGCGCCAACACTGATTACATTTCGGCGCCAGGTAAAAACCTTCCTGTTCCAGAAGGTTTTTAATTGATAAAATATAGATTGTGGGTCCGCTGATGACAATTTTAGGATGATGATTTTAAAGAAGGTTTTCATTACTGTTTGATGATTTATTGATATTTTATTTGTAACTATTTTAAATTGTTTTAATTCTTTGATTGTAAGCCGCCCCGAGACCTTTGGGTAGTGGGCGGCATATAAGTTGAATAAATAAATAAATAAATAAATAAATAAATAAATAAATAAATAAATAAATAAATGTTCACAATGAAAAAAAAACCCAGAGAGATTGAGAGGGGGGAACTCATTAAAATGTTTTAAAGAAAGTGGGAATATTTTTACTTTAAAAGCTCCTTTATTTTCAGTCAGAGAAAAGGTCTTTATCTGCAAGACAAGGGCAATAAACAAAGATGGAATCAAGTCCTCAATGGAAGGAAGTTGATTATGTAGATGTCTCTTTTCTGCACCTGCTCTTTTTAAGGTGCATTGTACTCAATGCACCAATATTCTCTATCTTATTGGAATTATTGCAGCCTTTGTATGCTTCCTTCAGGGCTTTTGCCTGGAAGGGACCTTTTTGAACCTGAGTGACTGTCAATCAGTCCAATATAGTGATATTTTGCGGAAACAAAAATATAGTGTTTTGTTTTGTCTTGTTTCATTATTAACAACTTTAAAAGGAATTTCCAAAATGAAATGGACCAAAATGAAACAACTTTTTTATACTCTGAAATGGCTCCCCTGGGTCCTAGAGGCACCAAATTTGGTGGGTAGATTCACTGGATACATCCCTTTAAGCCCTCCAAACTTGGAGAGGTTTGGGGTTCAGAGCACCAAGTTATTCAACTCCAAAGTGGGTCCCCCCCAGGGAAAATTCATTTGTAATTGGAAAGTTATGTACTTGGAAAGAGTGATCCCAGGCATCTAGCAGCATGGAAATTACAGCAGAGATTCCTCAAGCTCTTCCCTGTAATCCCTAGAGCTTTGGGGTTCTTGGGGGCAAGTTAATTAACAATAATTTGTAATGAGAAAGTTATGTACATGAAAATAGTGATCCCAGGAATCTAGCAACATTGAAAGTACAGCGAAGCTTCCTCAATTCTTCCTGTAAGCCCCCCAAATTTGGAGAGCTATGGACTTCAGGGAGCAGTTATTCAACTCAAAAATGGGTTGAATTACAATGGATTCTGGGGGAACCCAATTTGATGTTGAATACCTTAGCCCACTGAACCCCCAAACTCTCTAAATTTGGGGGACTTACAGGGGAGAGTTTGAGAAAGCTCTGCTTTAATTTTCATGCTGCTAGATGCCTGGGATCTCTATTTTTGAGTACATAATTTTCTAATTACAAAAGAAAACAATTGATTTTTTTTAAAGGAAACCCCTTCTTAAGCAGTTTTCCAATTACAAATGGATTCCTAAGGGGACCCACTTTGGAGTTGAATGACTCAGTCTCCTGAACCCCAAACCTCTCTTAATTTGGAAGTCTTAAAGGGAAGCTTCCAATGAAGCTGCCCACCAAATTTGGTGCCTCTAGGATGAATCGTTTCATTTTTAGAGCAAAAAAATGACAGTTCATTTTGTTTCATCATGAAACGTGTTTTGTTTCATTTTGCAACTAATTGATTTGTTATGTAACTAAATGACAAAACAGCATTTCATTTTTTGTTTAGCGCCTGTCTCTAGTCCAGTAGCAATTAATTGTTCCCTCTTTGATTCAGACTAATAAACGAATCACACATTTCTACTTGTCTTCTTTTCCCACTTTTTTCAGTCAGTGTTCAGATGCTCTTAGTCAGTATGTACTCAGTATTGAATATTAAGTCAGCCATGTAGTTACACAATATGCAGCTATGAATCAGCTGATAATTTGTTAGAAAACAGGAATACAGTAGAGTAGAGATGGGCATGAAATTTCATTATTCATTATTCATTTTGTTAGGTAACGAAATGAATAACGAACAGCCCCCTCTAAGAAAATTTCCATTTCATTTCATTTCATTTTTCATTCCCTCAGTGTCTTCCCCTATCTTGCTGCCGCCGCTGCCACCAACAAGCCCTTGCAGGGAGGGCTTCTGCTCATGCAAAAAAAAAAAAGTGCAGATCAGCCCGCGCTACAGCTGATTGTCACTTGAGTAAAAAAACAAAACAAAAACAAAAACATTGACATCGCCTGCGGGCGAGCTGGCCGGCACTACGAGTTTTTTTTAAAAGTGCCAACCTGGCGCATGGGCCAGCTGGTCAACATGTGCATACATTAAGAAACAAAAAAACATGCAGACCTCACGGGGTGCACAAGCAAAAAAATAAAAAATAAAATAAAATAAAATAAAAACATGCTGAACCTGGCCCAGGAGCCACATGCTCGGCTAGAGTAAAAGAAAAGAAAAAAGAAGCAGAGAGGGAAAAAACTGCGCTGACCTGGCTGGGGATGCGAGAAAAAATAATAATAATTAAAAAATAAAAATAAAAATAATAAAATAATAAAATAATAAAATAATGCATTTACCCAGCCTGGGAAGTGCATGGTCAGCAAGAGTAAAAGAAAAAAAAAGAGAGAAAAAAAACCATGCTGACCCATCCGGGGGCATGAGAAAAACATCAAAAATTAAAAATAAATATTTAAAATTTATTTATTTATTTATTTATTTATTTATTATTTATTTATTTATTTATTTATTTATTTATTTATTTATTTATAAAAAATAAAAAGCACCCTGGAGCTGCATGGTTGGTGCTGCAAAATTTGAGAAATTTTTTTAAAGTGCTAACCCAGCCCCCGGGTTCACGTGGTGCTGTAAAATAAAATAATAATAAAAAAATTAAAATGGTGTTGGCCCTGTCTGGGACTTTAAAAATAATAAATAAATAAATAAATAAATAAATAAATAAATAAATAAATAAATAAATAATGTCCGGCTGTCCAGGCGGGGAGTAAAAAATAAAAATAGAAATAAAAAAATTTAAAAATAATGAGATGCAGGGAAGCTAGGGCCTCTCAGCTGCTTGGTGCTGGCCCCAAGCCAGCGTCTCTCAGCTGTTAAAAAATAAGTAACAAAATCTAAAAGAAAACAAAGGAAATATGAAATGATTTTTTTAAAAAAACAAACAAAATGAAATGGGGACGGAGTAACAAATAACACCATTTTGGTGTTTCGTGCCCATCTCTACAGTATAGTGAATAGCTGTATACTATCTTCTCCTATGTATTGCCGTACAAAATCTGGAAGTGTTGGCTTGGAGTAAAGAGATAAAAATAGAGAAGTAGCTTGAAGTGAAAACAATAAACCAGGAAAAGAAGCTGTATTACTAGTGGAAATTAGGAAAATAGGCATTGGAATACAATAAATTTAAAAAGAGTTTAAAAGAGAAATATAGAAAACAATTAAAATTTGGCAGTTGCTTTTTAAGGAAATAAATGAAATAAGTAATTTAAACTTAGCAAAGTGTGTGCTTATAGAGTGCCCCATAGTGCTTTAAGTACTCTCTGGGTGGTTTACAATTTAATTATGCAGGCTACACATTGACACCCCCCCCCGAAGCAGGCTGGGTACTCATTTTACCGACCTCGGAAGGATAGAAAGCTGAGTCAACCTTGAGCCTGCTACCTTGGATTGAACCCCAGATCGTGAGCACAGTTTTAGCTGTAGTACGGGCAGGAACTGGCAAACCACTCCAGTATTTCTGCCAAGAAAACTCCTTGGACATGGAGTCACGAAGAGTCGGTCATGACTGTAAACACACACACACACACACACACACACACACACACACACACACACACACACACACACACACACACACACACACACAGAGAGAGAGAGAGAGAGAGAGAGAGAGAGAGAGAGAGGGAGGGAGGGAGGGAGAGGGAGAGGGAGGTATTTAACTGCTGCACCACTGCAGTAAGTTTTAGACTCTTAAAATAGCAAACATTTTTGATTGATGCTTTTAGAATGAACGACTTGTTATATATTTTCTCAAAATTCAGTTTCTAATACTGTATATTTTTCTCTGTGTTTTTAATGGAATCTAAATGTGTGTGTGTGTGTGTGTGTGTGTGTGTGTGTGTGTGTGTGTGTGTGTGTGTGTGTGTGTGTGTGTGTGTGTGTGTGTGTGTGTGTGTGTGTGTGTGTGTTTATACTAATGTGGGTAGTACTTCACCCAAAGAATATATTGTGTTGTCTGGGGTTTCACATAAGTCCAGTTTTGCTATTTGACAGTGGCATGGAGTGCCTGTCTTCATCTTTGGCCAACAGGCTAGTTGTACTCCTGGACCAAGATAAACTAGCAGCAGTTACTCACACACAGGTAAACCTTAATATGAATTATTCCACTGTGTTATATGTCAGAGTACCTCTGAATATAGTCTGGCAAGTGCAACTTGCAGTTAGTGCAAAACAGAAGAGCAAGGCTGACACTACAAAGAATCTTGTAAGACCTTTACAAGGAAGAATCTTGTAAGATCTTTAAGATTAACATTGTAATTTTTTTGCTTGAGTTTTGATTGGCATTGTCTACTGCTTCAGAGGCATAGAATACAATACACAGGTTGCAGGCTTGTATACTTGAATGTTTCTTGATTCACCTTTACTTTTTTCTACAACAAACTAAGACAGATAACTGCTTGGGAATCTTTTCACTGAAACTGGTTATTGCAAACACATCACCCTAGTACTAGCATCAAGTGCACTGCCTAATAGTCAGTGTCTGTGCCTGATCAAGAATATTGGTGCTGAGTTACTTCAAAACCCAAATAACTCAGCAGCAAACTGCCAGAAAGGCAGCTTGCTCCTGTACATTCCTACCTCACAGGGTACAGTTAATAATCTATTTTGTTTTAGATTATTTCCTGTCATTGACCTCAACATAAATTGTCAGAATACATGTGGTGTTTAATGTTCTAATGATTTTAAAATATTGACTTGTTTTGCACTCATTTTACCGACCTTGGAAGGATAGAAGGCTGAGTCAACCATGAGACGGCTACCTTTTTATTTCCTTCAGGACATAGGGTGGGATATAAATAAATAAATATTAGGGACATTTTTGGAGGGTCTTCTTTGCATGTTAGCAACAAAAACAATGCAATGGATGGCTAGCAGTGAAACAGCCTTCCTAGTAATGTCCTCTCTGTTAAATGGCTTCCCTCAAGAGATCCATTTGACATCCTTCTCCACAAAAAGCTACATTTTTTTCATTTCTAGACAAAGTCATCCAGCAGGCAGTGATGTTATTGTTGGTGCAATTGCTTAAGTATAATTACTGACTTTTAATATCATTTTAATGTGTCTACATTCTAATACAAGAACATTTTATTCTGTTCTGAATCTTGCTCATTCTTAATGCAATATTTCAACAATTCATAGAATTATAAAAATGTAACATTGGAGGAGATTCCCCAGAGTCATACATTCCAGCCCACTGTGGAGGTAAATATTTCAAGCAATATTTCGAGAAGCAACCATGCGTATTGGGGTGACTGAAGGTTACAGCCTAGGTTTTGCTCTCACAAGAAAAGACGTCCAGTTGCCATAACTCAACTTCCAGATAACCTCACCTGGATGACTGAGAATCTTCACAAACATGTTATAGCCTAAGCTGATTTTTCTTTCTTACTAACTCAATTGGTGAAGTTTTTCCTGTAAAATGTTTCAGAGAAATCCCCCCCTCCATTTATTATTTGCTTCCATTGACTACCTTGTTGTGCTACAGATAAAATCAACATTCTATGTGGCAACTGCAAAAAAACGAGGCAGGCCAAACAAAATAAATAAGTTTGAAACTGAGTTTTGAATCAGCTCTTGCTTTGTGCCAGATTTGGAGGTGTTTGGGCAAAGGGTATTTGAGCTAGTATTTTCTAAAAGTAAAACTGTTTTACCCCCTCCCTCATACCACAAAGCTGCCGGGCATAAGAGGCAGAAAACAGGATATTTCACAAACTAACTTGCTAAATATTTGGAACAGGTTCATATGCCCCGTCCTTATAAGAAATAAGAGAAGTGCTAAAATATGCTTGAATATGCTCTCTGTATCTCTTGTTTTAGGATGGTTCCTATGCTAATTATGTGGGGTTTTTTGACTTTATAAAAGGCGGCATGACTTGGAGCAGGTGCCACCAGTACATGAGTGAGGGACCTGCCTGGTGACCCTATTTTATACTTGAAATCATATTTTATGTAAGATTTATAATAAACCTCCATCTGAAGTGAGCTATAATTTGTTTGTATTACTATATTTTATTGAACATATTTGCTGACAGAGACAAATTTACACTTCTCACCCAAACACAAAGCAAATGTCATGGCTATTTTTCAAAACATGTAAATGTTAGTTAGTTAGTTAGTTAGTTAGTTAGTTAGTTAGTTAGTTAGTTAGTTAGTTAGTTAGTTCAATCATTCATTTGTTCGTTCGTTCGTTCATTCATTTGTTCATTCATTCATTCATTTGTTTGTTTGTTTGTTTGTTCATTAGTTAATTTTATGTATTAATTTGAACATTATGCATATTTGATTGTTAAATATATTTTGCTAGTTGTATTTATTTTAGTTTGGTCTTTGACCGTAAATAAAGATAGCTAACTAACTAACACATGTAAATTGTAATGACACAAGAAGATATCCTGTAGATCATCTTGAATGCGGCCATTGGTGCCGTCAATATTCATGCTGACCTTTGCTAAAGCTTGGCATCCTTTTCCCTACTGACAATGCAGCCACATTATTATGTAGCAATGTCAGGTCATTTCTTTATGTAGTCACTCATGAAAATAGAAGCAAAATATTCCATATTCATGACCTAGAGTTTTTTTTTTTTTTTGAAGAATTGAACTGGATCTAGCAACATAAACCAGAATGAGAAATCAAAAAAATGAAAAACATGAAAAAACAAACTCCAAAATGTGTGTATTTTGTGCATTACTGAAAGTGTCTGTGCCTGAAATAACCTGAAACAAAAAGGACCCCAACAAAACAAAATTTATTTATTTATTTATTTATTTATTTATTTATTTATTTATTTATTTATTTATTTATATACCACCCATCTCCCGAAACAGAACTCTGAGCGGTTTATAATTAAAAACAAACAGCAGAGAACGGACAAGGAAAACAGAGGCAAACTACAATAGAAAATGGGGGGGGGATCAATATTAAGGCCTTCCCCTAAACATCCTAAATATGCGTCATGCATTTCCACCTTCTCTTTGACTAACATTGCTGCAGCAGATGTATTACTTCCTAGTATAATTCTTCCTCTTCTTCCAAGCATAAGCCTGGAAAAAAACGTATATGTTATTTTTAAGTTCTTTTGCAAGTAAGAGTTCATTCTGAGCTTTAGCCCTTCTGACCGTTTCCCTGCAAATAATGTCTACTTGTTTGTCCTTTTCTTTTGTGATTTGCTCACCCTTCAGTTTCCTATATATGACCCTTTTAAATCTCATCTTATCTCAAAGCTCTTTCGGCCTACACCCTGATTTCTTTAGATGCTTCACATTTTTCTTTCTGGTAGGGGTTCTTTGTGACTCTGTCTTCAGTATCTCATCTTTAAGAAACTCCCATCCATCTAGAGCTCAGCTATCTTTGAGTCTTTCTGGCCATGGGATCTCACAGCTTTCTCTTTTCTTCATGTAACTAATCTCAAAAGGTTATGTTTATGTCTATGTAAAATTCCCATAATTTCCACCTTGTTAGTGACGTGCAGGTTTCCCTTTCCTATATATAACATCCTCAGAGGGTGTGTTCCTTTCCACCCACAGTTCCCACTACATTCATCTTCCTAACTAGTTATTCCATGCTAGTAAGAACTACATCCCAGATAAATGATCTCTATGTCAATAATTCAAACTTTTGGAAATTCAAGTTGTCACCAAGACAAGTGAGATATATATTGAACTTAATTTTTTGGCAGACATCAAAATGATGTCAGGTAGTCTTTATTCAAATGCTTTCTGATTTATTCCAAACATCAACTTATGAATCTTTTGATCCATCTTTTACATAACACTCCTCCTCCTCTCTTCCTATTTAGTCAATTCCTTCTGAGAAAGTTATACACTACAAACATTACATTCCAGTCATCCCTCCATGTCTCGGTAGAGTCTATTGAATCATATATGCCTTCCTGTGCTAAGAATTCAAGCTCACCTTGTTTGCTTCCCATCCTTTGTGCGCTGGTATAATATTTGAAATCATTTCCATCTGTCTTTTCCTAGCCATCAGCTACTTCCTCTACTACCATCCTAATTTTCAGTGCCCCATTAATGTTCTCTTCTCAAGGACTTCATGATTCTGTCTCCCTCCTACAAAGTTTCAGTTTAATCCCTGCCAAGTGCACAAGACTCCTAGCAAGTACATATTATTGAATCTGTTCTATCAATGGTTAGAGAAGAGAAACAAAGAATAAAGCCTAAAGTTACTGTAATATGAATTTGACTGTCACTGGAACCCATGTAGCATGATGCCTAATAAGTACTGTTTCTTTTTTTTCTTGTTATGCAGAAAATAATAAAATGTATTTTTAAAAAAAGAGAACACCTTTAGGGAAACACAATATTAGAAAAGAGGTTTATACAGAAATAGTTTTTAAAATCTATATAGAAAGAAATGCAGAAAGGTCTATAGAGGAAAAATATATTTAAAGAACTTTTGTGTACATCTGAAAATAAATGTAGCTTGAACTCATATATGAAACAAAATTTAAGTGAAGAAGAAGCAAAAATAAAAAAAACTCTCTACCCTTTTCATTTATTCAGAATTATCAATATAATTTCTGGTGGAATGTGATCTTCTGCACTGTTTTAAAATGAAATGCTCTCAGATCTTCATTTTGCTAAAAGTCTATAATGCAGTCTTTGTAAGGCTGTAGTCAATATGTCAAAAGCTATGAAGTTTCTACATAAAGTAGTATACAGGCAGCTTGGACCACGCATGGTTACTTTCATTTGCAAGCAGTTTTCCATACATGAATATGCAACACAGAGATGCTGATATCAACTCTCTCTTTCTTGCCATTGACTGTGTTTGATCTAACTAGTTATTCCAAGGAGTCCGCATAAAAGCAAACTTGTATATTAATTACAGATAGTGGTTGCTTATCATATGATCAGGAATTTTCATTTGCAATGTGTTTTACAAACTAAGCTTGCCATATTTAAAGGCAAAATCACATTGAAACTGGCAGAATTCAAACATGTGCTTTTGTGCAATTCAATAGCAACACCAAAGAAAGAAAGAAAAAAGACATAGACGAGACCATGTACATTTGCGGAGGTGGTGGGCAGTAGAGATGGGCACGAAACGAGCAATTTTTTGTTTTCATTTTCATTTTTTTGTTTCGTTACGCAACAAAAACGAAATGAATTTTTAAAAAAAACAAAACGAAAACGAAAGTGAAACGACCAAATTTGCCGTGTTTTTCATTTTCATTGCAGCAGATGCATTGAACTAAAAAGAATGCTAACAAAACAGCAATTTTTCATTTTTGTTTTCATTTTTTCGTTTCGTTACCTAACGAAACGAAAATGAAATATTTTGCAAAAAACATCACAAAAACGAAAACGAACCGAAACGGACCCCTAAACGACCAAACGACAAACGAAACACCATTTTTTTTTTAGTCATGCCCATCTCTAGTGGGCAGCTTTGTCCTAAATCATAAATGTTTAAGAGAGAAAGAGCAATGTATTTTCAGACTACTGGTTCCATCCTAAACCAAGAATGTAAATCATAACTTGGTTCATCCTTACACACTGAACAACAAATCACAAATTTTGTAGCATTGTTCTGAGAAAGTGAGGTTAATTGTTATTAGTCATGAATTTTTTTTTTGCAGATTTGTGAGAGCAGAAATATTAACAATGTCCATGGTTGCATAACTGCATGATTTCACAAAACATATAACTCCAGCCTATTATTTCCTGTCTGGGCTCTGTGTCTTCAGAAATAGAGAATAGAGGCAAATTGCATAACTCACAAAAGGGCAAACTGTTATGGTGGCTAGAGACTTCGGGACATGCTATCACACAGGACTTTTCTTCTCTGTTCATTCTTCCAGAGAGTTGTTGCCTGCTTCATCCTCTTCAGAAGAGCCTTGGAGAGGAAGATGCTGAAACATTTCACAGAGGTCAGTAACTGCTGAATAGCTCAGTAATTTAGGTTCCTTTTTATTTTTAATAGTCGCCTATAAAGGTATCACCCGTAACCTACTTTTGCAATTGTGTTTTGTGATGGCCACACGGCTCACCCCACCCCTACCCCCAGTTTAAGTATGGAGACAGAACTTAGGAATTGGATTCCCCGCTGTGCCTTCTTGACAAAAGCTAGATTTGATTATGCATAGGATCCTTTACAATTCCATAGTTCTAAGATTATTATTTTTCAGAGACAAATACAAAAGCCACTGCAGAGTAATAGTTAAGAGAGTTACACTAGTTTGATTGGGATTTGACCAATCAAAGTTGATGTCTCCACTGTCCATGAAACTCACTGCAGGACCACTCTCACAGGATTTTATGAAAATAAAGTGGAGAAGTGGTGAACCATATATGTGGGACCTTGAAATCACTGTGAGTGGGTGGGTGGGTGGTGGGGAATATGTGTGTGTATGTAATAAATATATAACCATATAAGTAGTACACTAAATATATAGGATAGAATTCAAAACATGAAGTATTACTGTACCTTTAGAAATTAAGTCGGGTGTCCCAGGTAGTGGTATATCTGGGTGGTAGCCTACCCTGCTTCAGGGCCCTTTCCTGAGAAACATTTGTTTTTGGTGGTATTGTGCTTGACACAAGGACAAATAAAGAAAGAGGCCAAAATTACAGATTCTGCAGACACATATCAGCATCAAAGTCCAGAAGAATTTTTAAGTCTCTAAGATTGTTCAATCTGTGAGACAAACGCTTTAGCTGGCACTGGAGGCACACAAAGAAATCAGCAATGTAGTGATGTTGCTAGATGCACAAATCAAAATGCAGTTCCTATCTGTTCTGGTATCTACACACAGACACACAGAGGCACACATCAAAAGCCTTCCACTAATAGCATTAGCAGTTAGCTAATATTGTATGCCATCCTTAAAACGGTCTTGCTAACACTGGTAGGAAAAAGTATTTTTTTAGGGGAATGCTCATAGTTTCACCTGTGATGAGACTGGCATAATATTGCTCTGTGCGACCTCATTTGCAGTGTTTGAGTGATGCTGTTTCTTTCCTGAAAGTCGCAGTGGGTTTTAAAGGATTGTTCATTGTAGATATCAAGGGACAACTGAGCTGGGCCTTTCTGTTCCAAGATGGCTACTAAAGGAAAGATTACAAACTGTTTCCACAGCTCTAACGGATACAATTTCCCTCTTCCTCTGATTTCTGAACAGCCTATGATGTTTATAAATCACCTTGCAGCATTCTCATATGGGGAATACAGAGTGTTTAAAGCTTAAAAGACACTGCAGATTTTAAAAGGTAGAATGGCATGACTTTTCAAGTAAAGATAGCAGAAATAAAGGGAAATCATTTTACAAATGGTTCTCTGCCCACCATCACTTAGATCAACAAACACTTGCTGTGTTGAAGGATCTGTCATTGTCACATTTTCTTCGATATTCCTCTTCCATTTCTCTTGCCAATTCTTCAGTTTGCTGATGACATCTCCTTACTGTGAAGATGCACCATTTTGAGTAGGCAGAAACATCCATGATGAAACATATAGGTGGATTTTGTGGAGGATTAATCAAAGCCAACCATCTATTTTTCAACAGTTGAGAGCAGATGATGGAGGCAGAGCACCTGAATTGCTGCAAGATTTTAGCTTTGTTAAAATTACCTTAATAGTTTCTTAATTGTGTTATTATTTGGGCAGATTAAACTAGGATCCTCCAGTCCTATGTAGACAGCAGTGTCATTTTAATATGCTCAGACCAATACCCTTCCCCCCAGCCCAGAATAAAGAAGTGAGACAAGTTGTGTTGTGTTTAAATTGGGCCACAATTTGTTGATAAGCATATTTAATTCTGAAAATTAGTACTGCCAAGGGGACTTGAAATGCGGGTTCAATATCCTCCTAACTTCTAGAAATCTACTGTACTTAGCCCAGAAAAGCCCTCAATTTTACCTCACATGACCTTATTTTAAATCCTAATATTTCTAAACTCAATATTCCTACTATTCATGTTCAATTTTATATGAGGGCTATCTAGCACCTTATGGGTGTCTTATCAAGGGGTGTAACTGAATTCTAGTACCTCTTGCACTACCCACCACACAAAAGTGGCTACAGAGTATGCTCCTTTTCCCCAAACCGACAAACAACTTGACCATCAGGCCCCCTTGCAGGTCACTCAGAAATATTTTGAGGCCAATGTCAGACAAGTGGATGACATTAGGGATGGGCACCAAATGAAAAATGAAACACTGATTCATTGGTTCATTACGTAATGAAACAATGCCTTCAAAAGGGGATTGGACAGATTCCTGGAGGAGAAGTCCATCACAGGTTACAAACCATTATGGATATGTCTAATCTCCAGGCTTAAAACTAGGGTATTTCAAGGACCAGGTGCAGGGGAGTGATTTGAAGAGACAGATATCTAGTCTCGTGCACTCCCAGACACATTTGGTGGGGTCACTGTGAGATACAGGAAGCTGGACTAGATGGGTCTTTGGCCTGATCCAACATGGCTCTTCTTATGTTCTTAAAACAAAACAAAGAAGGAACATTTGTTACAAATGAAACAAAATGGGTTTTCCCATTTAAAATGAACCATTTCATTCCATTGTAAAATGGCTCCCTTACCAGCTGGGCTTGCAAGCCAGCCTTGCCGGAGAGGGCAAGGGGTCCCTGTGGGAGGCCCTGTCACCTCCGCCACTGCTGTCACTGAAGAGGCCCACTGCCGAAGGGCCACTACCACCACCACCAAAGAGCCACTGCCACCACTGCCTAGCCAATCCAGCCAGTGAGGGCAACCGGGCCTGGTGGGAGGCCCTGTTGCCTCCACTGCCGCCGAAGAGACCCACTGCTGAAGAGTGCTGACATCAGCTCAGCACTCCCCTCTCAGCCCCCTGCCATGGTATTCCTCACCACCTCCCAGCTGGAAGGCAGTAGCGGCAGCAGAGAAGAGTATCTGAGGAGGACTCACCACCACTGTCTGCCTTCGTTGCTGTGGTGCCTCACTGACGCCGGCAAAGGAGCTGAGCTAGAAGATGAGGGCATTCCCATCTCAGCCCCCCTGCTATGGGATTCCCCACCACAGGGAAAGGGTTACCAGCTGGCTTGCCTTTGTGAACCTCAAGGGGTCCTTGGCAGGCAGCCTTGTGGACCTCCATGCATGGAAGGCAGAGCTATGCTATGAGGTTTGCAGGGCTGCTGCAGCGCAAGGGCAGGTGCTGCCAAGGATGCAAGGCAGCCAGAGCAAGGCAGAGGAAGGCTTATCCCAAGGGTCCTCCTCTTCCGGGTACAGCCAAAGGCCAAGTACACTTCCATCCATGTACTTAGTCATTGCCCTATCAATGGCAGTCTCCTGCTCAGTGAAGGGAAGGGAGGCAGAGGAACAGGGCCCTGACTGGACCATGGTAGGGGAGTACATGGCCGAGCCCCTGCAACACCTAACATCAGACCCCCTCTGATACTGGGCCAGAAAGGCAGATATCTGGCCCACACTATCAAATCTGGCATTAGACCTCCTCTCTATCCTCCCCCCACCAGTGCCCCAAGTGAGCAGGTGTTCTCTTATATGGGAGACATACTGAGGCCAAACCACTCATATCTAGACCTGCATCATGTTCAACCTTTCCATGTTGGGGTTGTTCCCCACAACCCATATGTCCACAGTCCTTCCTGTACCTGTGCCACTGCCTGTCTGCCTCCCTCCCTCCCTGCCTGCCTGCCTGCCTGCCTACCTGCCTGCCTGCCCTGCCTGCCTGCCTACTTTCTCTGGTTATTTGGGTCTACAGAGGCCCAATGTTTCAGGCCTTCCTTGGCCAGTCCCAGGGAGGGCTCAATTGCTCTAAAGCCTTGTATGAGCACAAAACTAGAGGTTGGAGCCACTCAGCTGCCTTTTGGGTGACTTGGAGACCTTTTGGGGGTTGCCCTAAACTCTCTGCCTGCCTCAGTGGGGGCCAAGGGGTTGGAGTGACTCATCTGCCTTTGGGTGACTTGGAGTCCTTCTTGGGGGAGCCCTTAACTCTTTGCCTGCCTCAATGGGTGTCTAATGGGGTTGGAGCCACTCAGATGCCTTTTGGGTGACTTGGAGACCTAAACTCTCTGCTTGCTTCAGTGGGTGTCATGGGGTCAGAGCCACTTAGCTGCCTTTGGGTGACTTGGAGCCCTTTTGCGGGTAGCCCTTAACTCTCTGCCTGCCTCAGTGAGTGTCTAATGGGGTTGGAGCCACTCAGATGACTTTAGGTGACTTAGAGCCCTTTTGCGGGTAGCCCTTAACTCTCTGCCTGCCTCAGTGAGTGTCTATTGGGGTGGAGCCACTCAGATGACTTTAGGTGACTTAGAGCCCTTTTGCGGGTAGCCCTTAACTCTCTGCCTGCCTCAGTGAGTGTCTAATGGGGTTGGAGCCACTCAGATGCCTTTTGGGTATCTTGGACCCCAAAACACTGCCTCTGTGGGTGGCTTCCTTCTTTGGGTATAAAATTATTTTAAAAACAACAACATAATTATTAAATAATATATGGCTGGCTGATCCAAATTCAAACATTGATGCCCACAATCCACCAGTAAGTCAGCTTGAGCTGCATTAACAAATAATAACAACAATATTGTTGAGTTGACTTGTGTGTGCTCTATTTTTAAATATTTTATTTATTTCAATTAATTTTTTATTTTTCTTATTTTTTTTTCAAAAAAAATTAAAATATGTTTTATAAAAATTGTAGAGACAGACAGACACACGGTGTAATGTGGGGAAAAAACAAAAATGAAACAAAACAAAAGATGAAATGAATTTTTCTTTCAAAATCATTAAAAACAAAAAAAAAATGAAATTAACCAAAAATGAAATGAAACTAAATGCCATCTCTAGTTTCAATATGTTATTTTAAGTATTGTATGTATGTATGTATGTATGTATGTATGTATGTATGTATGTATGTATGTATGTATGTATGTATGTATGTATGATGTATGTATGTAAAATCCAAGAGGTCTTACTTATGAATTACATTTCTCAACTTCCTTTGGGTTTTTACAGTTCTTTGTTTAATGCAACAGAACATGCATGAAAAAATAGTGTATTGTTCCCTTCAATGTCAGTAAGGGTACAGCTGCTGGAACACCTAGATAAGCACAGTTCCTACAGACTGTTCAGGAAGTAATCTGGTCTTTCTGTTCTAGAGTAGGGGGAGAAGGCAGCACTACTACTCTTTTTTCCAAACTACTTTCCTTTGCTTCAAAATTCAACACCTGCAAATATATGCTTTTAGGAATATCTGTCACCTAGTGACTGAAGTTAGTACAACAAGCATCAAACACATTTAACTTTCTTCTTCTTCTTCTTCTTCTTCTTCTTCTTCTACTACTACTACTACTACTACTACTACTACTACTACTACTACTACTACTACTCTCACACAATAATATGAATGCCATTATAGGTTTTTAAGTTTAGCTGTGGCATATCAGAGTAATAATGTTTTGGTGCTTTTTAGAACTATTTCACAGATTATTAATTTAATATATTTCCCCCATTCCTGTACTTCTTTCCCCATTTATTTTACTTTGAATGAGCAAATGTAAGAATCTGCCCATTTTATTTTTTATTATCAGACACAAATATTCTAGTTTTCTGTATTTTGTCTGATTTGATTTCTGGGTCTGGTAAGATAGTGGAAATTAATTGATGTGATTTAAAAACATGAAGAGCACCTTATTATGCACACCAGATTTCAAGCTTTTGGATTTAATGGTCAGACAAACAGGCTCTGCTTTTATCAGTCACGACTGTAATGACACAACACATACACACACACACGTTTCCCCCCCACTATGGACGGTGTATTTATTGTTTAAGTTTTGGATTTTGTTTATTTTAACTATTTATTTGACTTCAGTCGCCTCCACAGTTTACTTAAAAATCATTTGTGATTTTACAAATCTGTTAGATTGTGTAATTTATATTGTATGCTGGTTTGGGAAGACCCTCTTTTTGAAATAAATAAAGAAATGCTCTGAATTTTACAAGTGTATCACTTGCAGCTGATATTCAAACACAATATGCAGGTAGATGCAGCATTTGAAGGATATTAGCACTTGAAAATACAATTTAGCTATCTAAAACTAATAATGCTAAGATAAACTAATTTACTGCCTATATAGAAATCAAATTGATGTATATTTGAAAAAGCAGAATGCTACCACATTTAAAACAATTGATTGTATGTGTGTATGCACTTGTGTAAAATATTTATAATTATGACAAATTTCAGTGCATCATATAGAAAATAGTATTAGTCTCTTTTGTAGTTTACATAATTGAACGAAAAGGGTTTCACATTAATCTTCTACTGGGGCTTTAAATTTAAACTCCATACTGTATGTAAAGTGAGGTGAGCATTTTTACTGCTTGTCAAAACAATCCTGAAATCCCATTTTCCTTTAATAAAGTATAGTTTTGTCCTCCAGATGTATGCTTGAATAAGATGTCATACTCTGTTTTTGTTCAGGATTGCACCCCGCTGATTTTCCTCGGCAGCAAGAAAATTACCTTATTGAAACATATTGCCGGTAGTGACTATGGTGCCAAATTTTGCATTGGTATTACACACATGACATATTCAGAGACCTTTGAATAAGACCATGAATATCAAGTGATTGAAAAGATTATACAGCCTTTCGTTATTTTGTAGGGTATAATAGGCTGTGGTTCTGGATGAATGTCTCTCAGATCAATATAATTATGTCATAAAAACATGTAACAAAATAGTTACTTTGCAGCTTTTCACACTTGCCTGCCTTCATACTGATTCCATTCAGAGCAGAATTGTTTCTCCGTCACTAATAGATGGTTCTACATTGTAGGTGCTCTAGTGCTAAGAACCTATTAAAAAACAAGAAAGACAGCCTCTAGTAATCTTTCTTCTTTGAGAATATACAGACTTGATGGTTAGATAATGCACAAATACATGTGTCTCTGTGTTGTTGAAAATTAGCGGTTTTGCTTTCATTATTTTCGTTAAGGGAAACTACAACTGAGTGGGTGTTTGTCTCCCCTTCAATTAAAAATTCTGGATTTTCCTTATTACTGATTATAACTCTGTATGTCACATGCCTTATATTCCTAGCCTGTGTGGAATATCCCTGGAATTTGGATATGTTTCATTTAGCTAGCTTGTTTGACAAAATGTTTGTGCATTTCTAATATAAAGCTACCTTGTGAGGTGCATATATCTTACTGATAAGATTGTGTGAAACACTCTGAACACAGCGGGGGGGGGGGCAAATAAATATGAGCTACACATTTGTAATCCCCCTCCAAAACCCAGAATTGGGAAAGGGGAAGTCTTTAGCAGCACCCCCCAATCTAAGGCTCTAAGCAGCAGCTTACTTCGTTTTTATGTAAATCTAACACTGCGACTGGCTGGAAGCTGTGGTCTGAAAAAAAGTAAGTTTTTTAAACTCTGCATTACCACCCAGGAATGGGCTGTCTCAGGAAAGCGAACTTTCATTAGATTTGCATGTCTTAAATTTAAATATGTCAGAGTATAACTCAATAAGAGAATTAATTCTCGTGGTGGAAGCCTTTCAATTTTTTCCCCACAGAAGGGATTACTAAACTGAAATATAATGGGTCAATATAACCATTCATAACAACTGGGTTAAAAGTGCTCTCTGAATTCTCTGTTTCCCCTTCAACAAATCTAGGTATGCTGGTGCTGATTTTGTGACCATTGAGAGTGGGAGCTCCCTGCCAGATATCATCAGAAGCAACAATTTGGCTGCCCCAATTGGCGTAACGTTGCCTGTTTAGAATGCAAAGTTATGACTGTAACCCCTGCTGGCCACTGGAGTGGCATCAGAGAGAGTAAAAGAGCAAGCTGTAATTATGGAAAGGGGAATTAGGAGGAAAATGGATGGAAAAGAAACCATAGCATCACAGATTGCAGTACTGGCAAAAATGCTATTGAGATCTACTGTTTAATTGTTTTGTGGCACAAAAACTGGTGAAGCAACCCTGTAGGAATGCTTCTGTGCACAAAAATAGGTGATGACTGGTTATCATAACAGCACAGCATAATTGTTTCAAGAAATCCACTGTATTAAAGAGTTGATCACAATGAAACTAAAACTGACATGTAAGACCCAAGAAGTTTTACTCTTCAAGGAATGAAGGGATATAAAAATGTCACCTAACCTCACAATGAGACAGCAGATGGATAATGTGCATATAGTTAGGTGGATAGGAGGAGGACGAATTTTGTGAAATTTATTTTGGGATAAGTAGTGTGATACTTTCAAGATCTCTTTATATGTCTGAAGGAAATAACTTGGGAACTGGAAGGAAGGAAGGAAGGAAGGAAGGAAGGAAGGAAGGAAGGAAGGAAGGAAGGAAGGGGGATAAAATGTATCTGAGAGAAAAGGGATAAATCAGCTCATTCAGTTAAAGGATTTGGAGTGCATCATTCGCATAAGTTTCTGGTTCCCATGTGAAATTGTTCAGACCTCATAATTTTCCTCATTCATTTGATTCAAAGGATGTGAGATTCAAAATCTGGATGCTTTAAGAATCTGAAACTGGTGAATTTCTCCATGCTAAAATATGGAGGCTGTTGTTAGGCGATTTGAAATTGCCATTGTGATCAATGTCCATCCGGAGTGATAGAAAAGGTGTAAGGAAGAGCTGGTTTAAAATTCCCTTGCTAGGTTGGTATTAGGGTACTCTTTTATCTTCCTTTGTGCTTCAAAGGGTTGGAAGCCCTATTTTTTGGCTGTGTTAATTTTTGCTTGAAATACTCAGCTTTCTTCCTTCTTGAAATGGAAAGTACTTTGTCATCCTTCACTTTGTCTTTGCTCCTCACTCTTTGGATAATGGCCTTCATCTTTGATAAAGCACAGTATGGTTGCGCTTTCATTTCTCTTAAAAACAAAAAACAAAACAGAGCCTATAAGGCTCTTTTCTCCTATAAATGTGAATATCACTCCTTTAAATGTCCTTCCCTTATAAAAGTGGATCACTCCATTCTATTTATTTCCCTTGTAAATGGTGTACATCACTTTGTAATATCTACTCCTTCTCTGTTTATTATTCCATTATATTCATTTTATATAAATTTAAGTCCCTCTTCACTTCCTCTGTAGCAAGGAGATCAATGTGGTACATGACAATTTTATTACATGAGGGTATTCATTTCCTTCACAAAGTAAATCACTCCACTAGATGCACTCCCCTGTGAGAGAACTTTCCCATAGATCATTGCATTGCACTAACTCTCTGCATAAATACAGCTTGTATCATGTTACTCCTTCTGTAGGTACATGATGACATATCTTTGTTGGCTTTATATAAATGTTCACCCAAGCCTTATCTTCTAAGAAGCAATAGAGAATATGCTACTGCCTACATTTCAGTTTGGTCATTCTATTGAGAGAAACGATGGGCAAGAACTCATATTGTGAAATTTAGGGAACAAAGTCAGATTTCACAGGGATTTTACACCTTCATTGGGACCTGCCGTATTTCCACTATAGCGTATGAACTTAGTTCTTCTGAACTGTAATGATAGGAAATTTAAAAGGGGCTGGAGATCAGGAAGCAATGGAGGGGGGATATAAAATTATATTTGAGCCCAATAAAATTATTGCTTATTTATTTAAATTTATATACTGCACCAATTTTCCCAAAGGGGAACTCTGGGCAATTTACAAATAGAACAACACAAACCAATTAAAAAACCACCACAATTCAAATCAAATAGTGAACAACAGAAAAAGGAAAAAAGGAGAAAAGTAACTAGCAAGGGCACAGTTTGTGGATTTTGGATTTTGTTGGGTTATTATGAACCAATATATAAACTTCCATGCTTGTGCATGTTTAGTTAGCTCTAGTACTTATTTTTTTCCCAAATAAACTTTAATATTTTTCCAGTCTCAAGAAGAAAAATCCTAACATTCTACGAATTCTTCAAAATGAAAGGAAAATTCCCTTGCTGTTCCCATCCAGCACTGAGTGGACTGTGTTTTACCTGCCTGCCAAATTAGAAACAATCATGAGTTCCTTTTTTTCCAAAGAACCTGTCAAGATCCCCAGTTATATACAGATCTCAGAGAAAATTAATTTGAACTGGAGTCAACGTACATCTCCATTTTGGTACCGGTTTTGAAATATGGTAACATTTTTTATTCACCACTGCTAGTGCAAGATTTGGGTGACCTTTTTTCCTGCAGCATGGCCCTCTACAAATATGTAGAGGGCCATAAGTCCACCCTTCCCCCAGCTCAGCATCTAAATGTTGGCTCTCACACAAACTAAGCAAAACTACAAAAAATGAGAAGGCTTTAATTGGTCATAGGTAAGAGCTATACACAGTCAAACCCTTGAATAACTTTGGCACCTAATCCTCTAAGCATTTGCTCATGTATAAGCTAGACCAGTGTATTTCAACCTTTTTTGGGCAAAGGCACACTTGTTTCATGAAAAAAATCACGAGGCACACCACCGTTAGAAAATGTTAAAAAATTTAACTCTGTGCCTATCACACACACACAAACATGCTTCTCACCCCCCCCAAAAACAACAACAAATCCATCCTCCAGCCCAGGCCCTCCCAAGGCATCCCTATCAAAATGTCCGCCTGCCCTCACCTTCCCCCTCCCTCCTCCTGGCACTTTTTTTCAGAGGAACTTGCAAACCCAGGAAGGTGGGGCTGGGGGAGGCTCTTCATATACGACCCCCCAACCCCCATCTTTTACCCCTTCCAGTATAAGCCTCCCTTCCAGCCAGGCAGCCACAGGGCCCGGAAGGGACCCCCATCCCTGCCTCCTCCCTAGGTCCTAGGAATCCCCTCCTCAGCCTCCCATGCCCTCTCCTTTATTTACCCCCCCCACAAAAATGACCATTGTCAATGGCCGACCGCTCCCCACCCTTAAAAGAGGGGTGCGCATGCACGCTCCTACCTGGCTCAGCAGGGGCGCGCACCCACCCTCAGGAGGCAAACAGCGAGTGTGCGAGGTGGGGGAGGGAGGGAGGGGGGTCCGGTGAGCGAGGAGGGGGAACCAACCCCAAGAACCTTTAAGAGCGGCTTCTGGAGCGCCCTTCGCCGCAATGCGCCTGCATGGGTCTCCCGGCTCTCTCTCACTCTCTCGCTCTCCAGTCCGCTCCTCCTCCTCCTCCTCCCTTATTTCTTCTCCTTCCCCGCCCATGGCCAGCCTTTCCTCGCCGGTGCGCAAAGCACGCCGGGAAAGGTAGTCCGCTCTCCTCCCCAGGACTGCGTCTCAGACCTGCGGGAGGAACTACATCTCCCAAGGACGCCTTGCGGCAGCCGGCTTCTTTCTGAACGCCCCACCTTCCTCCAGCTCACCGGTGCCACACCGCTGCCTTGGTCTTGAGTGGGATGCGGGGGGGGGCATTGCTGGTGTAGGGAGAATTTTTCCCACGGCACACCAGGCAACATCTCGCGGCACACTACTGTGCCGCGGAACAGTGGTTGAAAAACACTGAGCTAGACCATTCACAGTGCAAAGTGCTGGAGTAGAGGGCAGAGGTTCATCTACACAATTGTAATCTACATCCTGCACACCTAAATTTATTATATTTATTATATATACAGCAGACCCCTGTATAACAAGTGGTTTGTTTAACAGAAAATTTGTTTAAAGGAAAAACTTTCCAGAGATAGGGGAAAATTACTTAACAGAATCACCAATGGGGCAAATCCGTACAGCAGAAAAATGGTCACAATTAGGGATTAATCTGTTTTTAATTCATTCCTATGGGAAATTTGTACAAATGAAAATTTGCTTAACAGAATTTCATTTGGAACAAATTAATTCCTTTATACAAGGTATCACTGTGTTTATACAGTTATTAACAGTTTTGGGTTTATTACATTTATTTTTTGCCTTTCTACTAAAATATAGTATTTAAGGGAGCATACATACTTTTTTCTGAAAAAAAGAATAAACATAAAAAAACTATATTTCACTAAAAACCCTAACATTGTATAAACCAGTCCCATTATAAAACTGTTAAAATGAAGAAAATCTACACCCAAACCAATAAAATATCAAGAACACCATTAAATACAATACAGCAGGGAAGGTTAGCTATCATATGCCAGTCCAAAAAGATGTGTTTTCACTCCCTTCCTAAAAATCAGTCTGAATGGAAATTGATCACAGCTTGGAAGGCTTCTTTAAATGCTAGTATATATGGACATCCTTCTGAAAGGTTAATGGTTCCACAAAACCAACTAACTAACCTCTTTGAGGAAAAAAGAACCACAGCTCATATCTGCTATTCCGACAAAGTCATGTTTTAAGCTATAAAAGTGTTTAACCACTTGATGTCAGATTTTGTTGCATGCCCTTTACCCATTTAAAGTTAGATTATCCTATATTAACGGTATATTATGTTTCATTCTTCTGAATCTACTTTCTGTCTAGGGCTGACTGCTGGAATAGCTCAGTGGTATAAGTATCTGAGGTTGGGAGTTCAGTTCCCCACTGTACCTCCTTGATAGAGGTTGGCTTGATGATCCATTGAGTCCCTTTGAGATCTGCAATTCTGAGATTAGTATTTTGAATTTAACAAATGGTTTAGGCTAGATGGTCATTGTGGGTCCCAACTCCATTACTCTGTGATTTTATGCTTCTTTGTTTTTTTCTTTTTTGAAATGCATATCTGTTGCTCGAGAGAAAAGTGCTGAATACTGTACCTAGTTGCTGGCTGGCAAACAGATTAAAGAAATGAATTATTGTTTGTATTAACATCCTTTTCATTCTGATAAAACTATAACACCCCAATAAAACACTTGTGTCCAGTGATGTCATTTTGGTAGTACAAGGTCAGCCATATGTTTGCTTATTTTCAGAGTAGTTGCAAGATGGCATCCAGTGCAGTTGTGCAACTGGTTGTGTAAGAGGTTTCACAACTGCCTGCACTCCTACTTTCCTAAATGCACGCTCAGTGCTCCCATCCAATACTACTTCGTAGTGGGGATTTCCTATTCTGGATTTAGCCTTTCAACTTGGGGAGGTAAACACATTCACAAACATATCCACAGAGTCAGTTAAGGTTTTGTTACTTTCAGTTGGCAACCTAGAACCTGGTATGGACTGCTGGAGACAAGAGTTCATACTATAACTAATTTCCACCATACAGGAAGCTAGATGTCAATTAGGTGGTTCATAACATTCCCAGCTATGTAAGTTGTCTAAATGCCAAAAATATTGACATCAAGGACTATCCAATTTGTTTGAGCTCCCACTACAGTTTGAACTTGTACTGCCCAGCCTCAGGCTTCACTCTTTAGTGCAAGACCTGTGTCAGGGAATTCATTCACTGGCTCCATTTGTGGTAAAATAACATTGTGAAATGGAAGGAACATGACAGGTCATTGAAGAGTTACAAATATAGGGTTAATAACTTATTCTTAACATTTGGTGGATGATGCAAAATTTTAAAAAAGTAAATGGATCGGGGTACATGCATTACAAAGTGTTGAGACAGCTTTATTTTGAGACACAATTTAAAAAAGAAAGAAAGAAGCTCAACAAAATAATCATCAGCAAAAGCCTGGGGAGGAAAAACACACAAACATTCTATAGAGAAAGAAGAAAAGAGGAAAAAAACTACTGGGAAAGTTCAAGCATTAGAGTCCTCACAGTAGGAAACTGGTCACATGGGTAAGATAATGAAATTTTACTGCAAAATATCCCTTTTTTCTTATTTGAAAAGACAAATTATTAGCATTTTAAAACAATTTCAATATGTTTAATGGCTGAAAGTTAAGCTCAAACTGTTCCGCTGACTGGATAAAGTGCTAGGTCTGTAAACAGGAATCTTAAGTTACCCCAAGAGTACACTCATTTTAAATTTTACTTGAAAGCGGGATGTACGTTTATTACAATTTCAAACAAAATGCTAATGCCATTAAACAAATGAGGTTTAGGCAAATTAACTGCATTTTAATATTCTGAAAGCCTATGATATAGGACATTGTGTTACGAAACATTGGCTAGAAGTATCAGTTGCAAGGGGGATTTTCATTGCTGCAAATCTCAGGAGAATATTTGTAATTAGTATCATTTGCCTAATACTTCAGGTTAATTAGAATATTTAATTGAATAGCTGTAATCTTCAGAGATGACTATATTATGATCAAATTAGTACTATCACAAGCACACGCTGATCACTGTTGCAGCCTGCCTCACTTCTGCTAGCTATTCAGCCCTCTGGAGCGTTCAGCAACATAAGAAAAAATCTGTTTCTTACACTTTTGAATTTTAATGATCCATTTGAACTCTGCCATCAACATTTAATTATTCTAGGAAAAAAAGTCCCAACCATGGGTCCCATATGGCATGTTGGCAAATACACTTGCCCACATTGGAACCTGCTCCTCTTCCAGCAGTTCAATTTCTGTGAAGAGATTTAACACAAGCTTCCCCCCTCCCTGTTTTTCTTTCTTTTTTCTTTCTCTTCTTCAATGCAAGACTTTTTTTTTTTAAAAAGCATTTGCAAATACGAACCATATGAAGTTTCACAGGAGAGGTTACTAGGATACTATTGAAACACTATTAGGAACAGATGAATTGATTTTTAGAATGTTACAATGGATTTAATCCTGTAACGTCTACTACTGGACTATTATGTTTGTATCCAGAAGGTCTGAAGGAGTCAGGTGCCTCTGTAACTAAACCTTGTTATCTTACAAACACAATTAATTCAACCCCTTTTTATTGGTTTGCACATACAAACACCCCTTGCAGCCAAAACACAGATGTTGAGTTCCTGACCTCAGCAGTTGTGTGTCTCTCTCCCCCCACCCCCGCGCCAACCCACCACCACTTTATATATTTGGCAAATATTTTAAGGGGTTAAGCCTCCATCATTGTTGGGAACATTAGAGAGCAGTTGAATCCTATTATTTCAAGCTAAGGAGCAAATTCTCACCCATTCCACCCTGCCTCAGAATCTGAAGCATACAGGCGGTGTGTGTGTGTGAGAGAGGGGGGTGTTGAGGAAGAAAGAGAGAGAAATAAAACTTCGGAGAAGCAGTCATGTCACAAAGGGGCATTGTTTACACACAGACACGGCCGGCTCAGAAGAGAATTTCCCCTAAGGATCAGAAAAGCTCACGAGGTCAGTTCCACACGGCAAAACAGATGAAATTAAAAAGAGAAAACCATTTTCAAACTGAGTGCGCTGACACAACAACTTAGGCCGGCAATACGGAAGCTCTTGTCCAATTCTGTCATCCAAACTTGCACTCACTCAGCTAGTAGGACAAGGGTTTTAACATGTCACTAAAGAATATTTCCCACCTCATCACCTTTGCTCTGCTGTATGCCTACAAAAGGAGACCTTAAGGAAGTGCAGGGGCAACATGGAATTTAGGAATCAGGATTAGAAATGGATTCCTTTTACTGATAAACTCTTATCAAAAACAGCTGAAGATTGGGAGGGGGAAGAGAGAGAGAGAGAGAGAGAGAGAGAGAGAGAGAATAATCAGTTGGTTATTCCCTAAATAAACAGTCCTTAAATTGAATGAGCCCACCTTTTGTTGCTTTAACCATTTCCACACCTCCCATCCCATGAACCTGTAAACATTCCTGCAGTCAAGTTACCTGAAATATTGTTTTAAATTAATTTCCATTTTATTTAATTATTTGCATTAGCCATGGCCTTAGCAAAAAGAACAACATTTAAATAGATATAAAATTGGCATACCAAATCATAAAAGTAAATACATAGAAGTAAATACATATACTTGCAACATTCCTGTACAGAATCTGAACAAATAATCTGTAAATGATTGTTAGTTTAAAATCATGGTTGGCCTCATTTTAATTGCTGCTGCTAAATATTTAGCTGTCAGCAGTGTCACCTGATTGTCTCGGTCTCCAAGGAGTAATGATATATAAAAAGATGAACGACCTGGCTTCTTTGCTAACATGGGAAAAAGTAATTCTTGCTGCACCTCTCTATAAAAGGAACAAAACAGTAACACATGGGCAAGTGTTTCAACACCTTCACCACATGGACATGTGCCGTTTTGTAGAGGTGTTCCTTTAAAGCGACCCTCTAGCATAGCTGAAGGCATGACATTAAATCGTGCTCATGAAAAGGCCCTTCTGTGCTTTGGAACTGTTAGCACATTTAGATATTGTGCCATTGTTTTTGGATGACTTAATGCTGAGTTGTCATACCAGGGGCATAATTTATTGGTGACAGACAGATTATTTTGATATTTAATGTCATGTATACGCTGCTCTAATAAACTTCTCGCCCTACTATACCCAGTGGTCACTAGATGATCAGGCGACAGTCCCAGAGAGTATACTTTGGATTTGATATCTTTCATCCATCTACTCTCATGAGAATCCTTCATGACAAAAGGAAGCAAACCAGAGGGAGTTTGATTCAGTCTTAGCCAGTAATTTAGTGTCCTGAGCCAAGCCTGTGTATGCACGGAGAGGAGGCCACTTTCCAACCTTAATGTGGCATTTGGGACACAGCTAGGGACAGCAAATATTTGTCTAAGAAATTTAGACTGTACAATTTCTAATGATTTTAGATTTCTATTGGCCCATATTGGAATCCCATATAGCATCTGCGCTAATGGCTTGGATCTGTACACTTCTAGTGCTGCTGGTATGAAATTGTGACCTTTAGTGAAAAAAAACTGTTTCAGGATTTTTATAGTTTGTGAGGCTTTTTCTACCACATGTTCTTGCTGAGCTGTCCAGGTTCCTGATGACTGAAAAACCATACCTAGGTATTTAAAGACTCTGACCTGTTCAATTGGTTGCCCATCCAGGGACCACTTAGAGAGTCTGAAGTGTTTTGAGAATACCATTATTTTGGTCTTGCTGTAATTTACCTCTAGATGTTCCTTCTGACAGTAGTTGGAAAATGCCCTTAGTTGTCTTTTCAGACCCACTTTAGTTTGAGATAGAAGTACTGCATCGTCTGCGTATAGTAGGGCTGAAATGGGTTTAGTTGCTATTTTAGGAGCATGGTGTGTTGGAGATGATAAATGCTCTACAATATCATTCAGATATAAATTGAACAGGATTGGAGCTAAGACACACCCTTGTTTTACCCCTTTTTTAGATAGCTTTGGTTGTTAGATGCCCATCCACGGTGCAGCGTACCCTTAGCCAGGTATTGTTGTAAAGGCATTTGATTAGAAAAAGCAGTCTTTTATCTATAGTTGTAGAGGCTAATTTTTCCCATAATCGCACTCGAGGTATGGAATCGAATGCTGCTTTGAGGTCAATAAATGCTGCATACAGCCTGCCCCTTTTCTTTTTTGCATATTTATCAATGAGATGATCTAGTACAAAACAATGGTCTATGGTGGATCGCCCCTGACTGAATCCTGCTTGCTCTACTGCCATAATATTTTCATCTTGAATCCAATCAGTTAGCTTGTTGCAGAGGTGTTTAGCATATAGCTTACTTATTACACATAATAGGCTGATTGGTCGATAATTGGCAGGGTCTGTTTTAGCTCCTTTTTGTGTATGGGAATTATTACAGAAGTGTTCCAACCCATGGGTAACAATCCTGTTTGATCAATAAATGTGAATAAAACTACCAGCAGGGGAGTCCACCAGGTGATGTTGGATTTTATAAGTTCTGGGGGCAAAAAGTCAATTCCAGGGGCTTTGTTGTTTTTAAGTTGCTGGATAAGACTTTCAACCTCCTTTGCTGAGACTGGTGGCCACTTAGGGAGCTCTTCTGTTGCTACTGTTGTTTGGGTGTCCTGAAAAGTGGAGTCTGAGAACAATGCCTTATAGTGTTGCATCCATTCTTTGGGCCCTATAATACACTTTGGATCTGACCAACCATTATTCATTAAGCCTGTTATTGTTCACCAGAAGAGACTAGCCTCTTTGTCATTAGAGGCTTTTAGCAAAATTTGCCATGCCCTTGTGGTTGCTTGCTGTTTTTTCTCCTTAATCAAGGATTTGTATACTTGTCTACTGGCTACAAACTCATTTAATAGAGTTTGTAAATAAGTTTTCCTATACTTATGATATATTTTCCTCATTTGGCTCTTGGCCTGCTTACTTTCATTATCGAACCAGCAAGGAGTTTTTAAAGCTCTTTGGTGGCCTGCATTGGTTACCGTTGTTTTTAGTTTAGCTCCTAGTTTTCCGGTCAGTGCTTGGAAAAGTTTTACTGCCTCAGTGTCACAACTGGCATTGAGAATGGCATTTCGGTCGTTCATATATTCCTCGGTTTTAAGTAGCTGAGTCAGAGTGATACCCACTGCTGGGGACCATTTAATTCTCTTACTACTAGTCATTTCTAAGTCTTTGTTGGGGTACAAATGTAAATCTAATCGGGGGTTACTATGTGTTGGATGCGTTAGCATCATTGACAGGGGTAGATGGTCACTTTCTGTATTATTACCAATTTCAAATTGAGTGACATAGTTATATGCAGAATATGAGATTGCTATGTATTCGATTACACTAACACCCCTCTTGGTGAAATGAGTGTATTCTCCCGATAGATCACCATTCACTGACCCATTTAGTATTAAGAGATTTCTCCTTCTTGTAAACTGAGCAAAACAATACCCTGCATAATTACATGTTTTATCTTTAGATGATCGGCATTTTCCCCTCAATGTGTAGTCATCTGTATCCAATACCTGATGGAAGTGGGTATATAAATTTTCATCGTTGATACCTAATCGTGCATTAAAATCTCCAGCTATGATAAATATTGCCTTAGGATATAACCATTCAAGTTGTTCTACATAATCATCAATTGTACCCCATATATTGCTAATAATAACTTTTTTTGAGCATGGTGGTATATATACATTGACTATCAGCAGAGAGAATTCAGAGAACAGAATATGGCAAGCAATTACATATAACCTAGAAGGGGTCACCTGGGATAGTATAGTATTAGATGTTGGAACTAAACTGATATGGTTGGCTTTAAGCTTTGTGGAAACCAGGATCCCAAGGCCTCCCTTAGGACAGCCATGTCTGGAGCTAGAGTCAGCTTTTAGTAACTAGCTTGCAAAGCCATCTAGCTCCAGTTCTTCCTTCTCCCAGGTTTCCTGGAGAAGTACTATATCATAATCCCTAATAAACTTTTGAAAGGAAGGATCTGCTACCTTCCCTCGCCAACCTGCAATGTTCCAGGAAAGGAATGTCAATGTAGTGTATTGTTGATTTATCAGTGGTCATCCGGACGTCGATGGATCAGAGATGAATATTTTCTTTCCTGCAGCAGAATTGAGGAGGGTATCACTTCCTGGGATAGCTGTTTGGTTTATGTGTGTAGGGCAGGTGTGCTGGAAAGTTGGACAGTTGTCCCCTCGAGTAGCAGTGTCTAAACAATAGGCTGCTGCCCTCTCGCTGGATGGGACTCTGTTTCTTCCTGAGATCCACTCTTCCCTGCTAGGTGGCTCACAAGAGACTATATCTTTCTCTGCATGTTCAATCAGCTCCACTGGTGGGTTCCATACACTTACATTGGATTCAACAGAAGAGGCGGGGTAAATTGGGCAGCCTATCTTCTTAGTGATTTTCTCGGGGGAACCGATTTCCTCATCCCCCAGTTCTCTCATCTGGGTCCAGGTGGCTGAAGTCACGCTTTCTGGTTTTGGGGTAGGGATCAAATCACAAATGTCTCCCTTTGGAGCAAGTTTATTCAGTAGGGGTTTATTTCCACTGAGATCTGCAGCTGTGTAGTAGGGACCTTCCTGTTCTGAAGTGCTAGGTTCCTTCCAGAGGTGCCTATTTCTCCTGCATCCAGATCTTTTATTTGTGACCAGATATGTGGATCATTTGTTACTGGATTTAATGTTGGGGTCCCATCATTGAAAGTGTTCTCTAGGGTAGTCTTGCGTGGTAGAAGACTAATTCTCTCTGGTGCCTGCCACTGCAAAGTATGTGGCTGTCCGTTCTGAGGTTTTGAATCAGCTCCCTTCCTTGCTCTTATTTTTATCAGGTGGCCCTTTAGAAGCTCAAGTCTGTCAATTATCTCGTTTTGTATTTCAGAGGGTAGAGTGTGGAAAGAGTCTAAAAGATTCTTCTCCTCAGGAACCAAGGGTCCAGTGGGTTCTTGTGTCCATTCCATTGGCTGCTGTGAGATATCCTCTTGCAACTCTGTAGCACTTGTGTTTTTTCCTGATATAAGTTCCCCCTGATGGCTGACAATAGTGGCCAAATCAACAGGATTAGTGCTATAATTTTCTCTTTATGGGGGGCTTTTAGCATAATCTGAGGTAAAAGGCCTCAGTGGCAAAGGTGGTGCACAGTTCTCAAAGACTCTTACTACAGATATGCCCCTCTTGAGCAATGTGTCTTTACATTTATATGCCCGTTCAGCTGAGCTCCTTTTGGTGAATGTGACCATTGCATGAGCATTGTGAGCATTGAGATGTAGATACTCCACAGACAACAGGTCCGCTGGGGTAAAATCACCTGGGGAAGCCAATTCTAAAGTTCTTAATAAATGCAGTTTGCGCTTGTAATGTGGTGTGAGCCCCACTGGTTTCGGACAATTTATCAAAGCTAATTTTTGTCTGTTCAATACTAGTTTCCAGCCATGGTCTCCTGTGATCCTGTCATTTGAGGGTCTAGGTTTCTGTGGGGTTTGAACCTGTGAGTTCTGAGAGGTGTCTTGCTGTGCTGGAATTGATTTAGATTCAGGAATTTGGGTAGAAGATCTCATTTCATTGGATGAGAGGTGAACAAAATCTCCTGGGAATGCTGGTTTTTTTTAAGGTAGGCTTCTCAATACACTTAGTATTTTCATGTAGTGAGATGTTTTCCAGTAATTTGAAGAGTTTCTCAAACTGCATCTTTTTATGTTGACTCAGTTTAACATTTTTAACGTTTTTGCTTTTTTTCTTACTATTTGTGGCCCCCCTTTTAGTAATCATTTTCCCACGAGCCTTTTTGCAGCCCATACAAGTGATGATAGATCTGCTTGCATTGGGCCTGTTATTAGTGTCTTCTGTATCAGATTTTAGCCAGAGCTTTTTGCACATGTCCGCCAAAATAGTTAAGAGTTTGTTTGATTCACTTAGAAAGGATTTCATACGCTGTATGTCCTCTGTTAGGTAAGCCAAGTCCCAAACACTGACTCATTTCCTCTAGGTGTTAGAATTTGGGCTGGGGATTCCTCTTCATTGGCAATCCTTCTGCCTGGAGTTGCAGGTGATGATAACTTTACTAACTCCTCTGGCAGATTAGTCTTATTGGAAGATGTTAACACTTGGGGTGTCAGAATGTCAGCAGAGGCCAATTCAATAGCCAGATTAGCAGAACCAGATTCCTCTTGGTAGCAGTTTAGGTTTCCTTTGAGGTCCAAGGACCAATCCAGGCTACAGCTGACAGAGTGTAATTCCCTATTTTCTTCCTCCCTTTCATTCTTCCCTTCAGGGAAGAACTGGGTAATTTTTGTTTGTACTTTCCTCCGTTTTAAAGGACCACTCACAGTGGGAGGTGAGAGACCAAGGACTTTGCAGCCCTTTCTGGTCAGGACCATTTTCTTACCAGCACAGGCCTGGCTCCTGCCTTACTCCCACCCACCTGTACTGCAACCAAGAAAGCTGTTTTCAGAGAACTATATGATTATAATATTGTCATTTCTACTTTCCAACCAGAAATTAGAGGGTTAAGCAAGAAAATTCGAGACAGACCTTTATGCTCTTTGGTGTTACCGCAGCAGCTTGGCGTGAGACCTTGGGAGGCACTTCTCTTGTTGTATTTCAGCTGTTTCCAAGAGTTCAGGGTGGTAGTTGAAGACTTAGGGGGTCACTGCTTCATGGGCGCTGTGAGCCGAAAGTGACTTAATGTCATATAACATTGTAAAAACCTGTATCCTTTGTTCTTCCTTAGTCCCTTGTAGCTTCAATCCTGGGCAGCTGGCTGTCAGAAGTTTATCAGTCTTTAGTTGTCTTTAGTTGCTTCACTGCTCTGGCAAGTGGATGACCCGGGCAGGCCCTCCGTCATTTATTCAGTACTCTATCAGTTCCAAAAGCCTCCCTCTTCCGAGTTGTTACTGACCATAAATCTTGCTTGGGAGCGATGTGCACAAGGAGGAATGCACAAGGAGGAATGAGAATGAGTCTTGCAATGAGTCTTGCAATTAAAACTGACGGTTAAAAGAAAGTTAAAATACAGGGAAAATAGCTTTTAAAAAGGTGATTAAAAGATAAAAATAAATAGAATAAGAAGGGAGCGGAGCACAGCGTGAATGCTGCTCCTCCCTAGACCGGAACCGGAAGTCTTTAAATTAATTTTATTGTGGGATGATAATGACAGTAACTCTAATTTCAGAACACAGTAATTGGCACACTTTATTTTGCAGCAGCGCTGCATTGATGCCAGATTCAGGTAGCACTCAGTTCGGAAGGGTTTTGCACAAAGACACAGAAAGATGGGTCAAATAATTTATATGGTGGCTCAGCAGGCTAGAGCACTGAAAACTGTTGGCTACAAAGCTGGCAGCTCAGTGGTTCAAATCCTGGGTGCCACACAGTGGAGTGAGCTCCCGCTGTTAACCCCAGCTATGGCCAACCTAGAAGTTCGAAAGCATATAAATGCAAATAGATAAATAGGTACTGCCATAAAAAGCAGGAAGGTGAAACAGTGTTTCCTTGCAGCCATGCCGGCCACATAGCCATGGACTTGCTCAACACTGGCTCTTTGGCTTGAATACAGAGATGAGTACCACCCCTAGAGTTGGACACGACTAGCACACATGTGAGGGGGGAACCTTTACATTTACCTTTTTATAGGTCTGTAAGATAGAATTGCAGCAGTACAATTTATAGTGGGGTTGGTATGTATTTTAAGAGCTTTATCATGTTTATTCCCTTTCTAGTACTCACTGAACAGTTTGTTTCTGCTCAGTAAAATTCATGTGACATTTTATACAGATGATTTCAAATATTAGTTCTATGAAGGTAAAAGTATTTTTAAGAATTGGAACTAAATATTAAACATAGAAATCAGCTGGCAGAACAACACGATCTGTATCATAAGAATTGCATGAAGATGGGAGGGACATTTTTTTAAAAAATTCAAAATAGTTGTGAAAAAATATTATCACGAATACAGCAGAACCTGCAAATCAACAACAATAGCTGCTTAGATAAAATATAGGTTTATTGTCTTAATGTTAACTACATTTTAAAATGATGTATAAGGACTCTTTTTAAAAAAATAAAAAATTGCATGAAAAAGCATGAAGAATTCATTTTAATGGCTCATCCAGTGCACAGTTACAGATTCTGCTTAGAAGATCCCCCCTTCTCTTATAATTTCTGATTATAGAAATTCACATTCTAAAAAGTGTCTTGAAACTATAGACTAAAAGTCAAGACATAGTGCTGCACTTTACCATTTTAGAAGTTGCCTTGAATATATCTCTCACATCAAACTGGCAAGCATCTGTTATTATGTAATCTCTAACCTGGAATAGCAAGGGGTACCTTGTTGGGCAAAAAATAAAAATCTTCCACAACCTTTTATGCCTATAATCCTGTGCCATCATCTTGTTCCACTAACTGTAGAACATTTTTTAAACACCACTCTTTAAGAATCTGCAGCAAAGTATTCTCCCATCAATTAAACAGATGGCAGCTAAGATTGTAAACATATTTGCTTCATATTGAATAGATAGTTTCTGGCATAATACTAATTAACAAATTAAATGGCTGACTTTCTGCATCACATTAGTGTTAAAGCCATCTTGTAAGTTTGTCTTTGGGAGTTATTTACTTTGACAATAGCAAGCAGTGTAAAACTGTTAAATGTCTCCTCAGCAACATTATGCTTTGGGTTATTTTCCTTTTTAAAAACTCCATATTTTATTATAATTCATTTGAGTTTCCTTGCAGTCACTCATTACAAAATGTATGTGCATTTAAGCCATTTCCAAGGGCTGCATATTTCTCCAGTCCTATCCTATCTGGCTGTGATAATGCCTCTATGCAAGTATGCATGAGGTTTAGACATTACCTGTTCTTGTCTTTCATACTTTAGCATAAGCAAGTCGGGGGGGAAAGACATGTTAGGAAAATAGTATACATTGTTTTATGAAGCTGGACAGGTTTTGATTCCTCCATTTCCAGCTACTTCCACTTTGATTTTACATTAATTCATGATGTAAGGAGATGCGTGTGGGTAAAATTAACATCCACAAGTTGAGCCCTCTATTAATTTTTATTATTAGTTATTCCAAAATTCTGTTAAAGGAAGGAAGGAAGGAAGGAAGGAAGTTGTTGTAGTAGTAGTCATTGTCATTGTTGCCATCATTGTTGTTGCCATTGTTGTTGTTTCTTTGTTTCTTTGTTTGGCTTATATACTGCTCATCTGACAAGGTCACTCTGGGTGGTTTACAACAATATGTACTGTACTATGAACTAGGATTACTAGTGTGAAATATATATTTAAACTTCTCCCTATTTTTTGTTTTGATGAAAATTATAAAGCACACGTGCTCAAACCTTTTTTTTGGGGGGGGGCATAGCCGTAAGCATAATATGAAAGAAATACAAGCTGAATCAGGACTGTACGTGATGCATAATGAACCTTTTAAGGTAGTCTGTGGAGAATTGTTTCCAGTCTGTGCCCCCTCGCCCTTAAAATGTTCTAGGGTCCTCCGGGGCCACAGTTGAAAATGGCTGCTCAAAAAGACAAGGCAGCAACATAGCTTCAAGACGTTGCAGATGTTTCACAGCTCAATCATATTTCCATGGGCTGAATTCAGAATTAGTCAGAATTATACATACATGTATAGAGAAGCACAGGCCTTGAATCATGACTCAGTTAAGCCTGCTGCATTTCCATGGGTCTGTTCTGAGCATGTCTATATCCAGCCCACTGTGCTTCCTCCTGCAATAAAAGTGGTTGGTATCTTCCCCTGACTTTCTCCCCACTCACCCTCTGAATCCAGGAGTACAATTCCTCACGGTGTCGCCTTGACAGAGGTTGGACTTGATCTAAGAAGATGATGATTATGATTAATTCATAAATGTTAATACAGGAGGGAAAGTGATGGGGAGAAGAAGAAAAAAAGAGAACAAACAGATAAAATAGGTAGCTGATCTGGGACATTATTCCCAGAGCTAAAACTACAATTGCAGGAAGACAAAGAGTGGGAATGAGACTAAGGTCTAGTCTTTGAGGGGACAAAATGTCCAGCAGTGAGACATTATATTTCCAGAGTTTCATATGATGTGAGGAGGGCCGTATGTTGAAACCATCTAAATAAAATTAAATATAACGTGCAACAGAAAATATTTCATTTCTAAAGTCATGAGGAACATAAATACATGTTAAGAGTCATAGATACTGCAGATTTTTAAAAAAAAAAGGTTACCTATAACTATGGGTGTGTGTGTGAATCTGGCAGCTGTGGTCTCCTTCCTATGCAAATTGTACAATTGTAGGTTCTTTCCAAATCATTTATTTACAAAATTGCAAACCTGTCCAATTTCTATCAAGAAACAAACTGAATATTAATAGATAGGCTTACTATGCCAAATGGCATGTCGTATTCACAGCTTGGAAATGTTACTTCTTTGGACTGCACTGTGGGATTCTGGGAGTCATGGCCCAAAAAAAAGGTTTCCAGGCTCTGTTTGTACCTGTCTGCCATGTACCTATTCCATCCTGACAGAAGGAAGAAGTTGTTACTCTTTTTCAGCACCAGGTAATTAGAGACGTACATGACTGTCCCTAAGTGAACACAGTGCCCCAGTACTGAACATTAAGGATTGACCTGCACCCTACTTTTTAAGAGAAGTTCTGTCCTACTCCAACTGAACACTGACATTCACTTTCCATTTTCGGTTCTCCATCAAAAACAACACTACTATGAAGGGGTAAGAGGCACAAATTGCATTACACAACTAATCAACACCCACGCCAATGATCATCCTTCCATAATCCCAATTCTAAAAGCATAACAACAGTTGAGTAAAATTTGCTCAACTGAGCTGATCGAGAGGGGTGACATATTTTCTGGTATCTCCTCTCAGTGTGGAATTCTGAACAGATCAACAGTCCATTATACCAATATATAAATAAATATAAATGCAGACAGAAAGTAGAAATCCTATCTCAGCCAAAGGAAGAGCTGAGCCCATCACTGAACTGATTCATCACACACTCGTTGCTATCCTGTTATTTTGTGAGAAAGGAATCCAAAAGACTGAAAAGGGGATTATTTATTTATTTATTTATTTATTTATTTATTTATTTATTTATTTATTTATTGTGGCAATGAGAAAAGGGACCCCATTCCCTCATGGAATGCCTGGCCGCTATATAGAAAATAGGCCTAGGGTGTAGCTTTCACCATATTCACCAAAAAGATTCATTTTGTAAAACTGGTTATCTAGTTAGGATTTCAGTCTCAGTGAGTTCATCTTGGCTTATGCCCAGAAGAGGTCCATTGAATTGCAGCTTTGATCCTTGATATATCTTCAGTCCATTCTTTTATTTGACAACTGATTGTGTAAGATTATTGAAAAATGGAAGACAAAGTGAGACATGCTGCCACATCCCTCTGGATTGTGAAAATGTTAGCTCTGCAATGGAGCTAATCTTAAATATTTCTATTTGGAGTATATTTTGTCAGAAACACTACAGGCACAAGACTTTTAAAACAAAAGAGCTTATATATACTTGCATCACACAACCAATCAAATCCCATCCAACGATCATCAGAGGGGGGGGAATAGAGAAATGATGATATATATCTATATCCAGCTGTTAAAATATTCTGCACTAGAGATGGGCACGACTCAAAAAAATGGTGTTTCGTTTGTTGTTTGGTTGTTTAGGGGTCTGTTTCGGTTTGTTTTCATTTTCGTGACATTTTTGCAAAAAAATTCATTTTCGTTTCGTTAGGTAACGAAATGAAAAAACAAAAACGAAAATGAAAAATTGCTGTTTCGTTAGCATTCTTTTTAGTTCAATGCATCTGCTGCAACGAAAACAAAAACCACGGCAAATTTGGTTGTTTCGTTTTTGTTTTCATTTTGTTTTTAAAAAATTCATTTCGTTTTCGTTAGGTAATGAAACGAAAAAACAAAAACAAAAATGAAAAATTGCTCATTTCGTGCCCATCTGTATTCTGCACTCTCATTATTAAATTTCTGAGTAGTGTTCCAGTAGCTATCACTGACCTGATGAGCACACTACACATTATAGATAATCTGTTGACTGGGACCTTTCAAGATTTACAGCTTTAAAGGGGAAACCTTCCCAAGTGTTATGTTTTTCATAGGTCAAGTTATAGTGCCCAGCAGCTACCAAATATGAACAGTAGATATTCACAGAGTTACAGTGGGTATGAATGCTAGATAGACCAGTATCCTGGTGATGAAAACTATGCACTGAATGCTTTGTTCTATGTGTGGTTCATTCTTTGATGCTGTTCATACAAGGAAGAGCTCATAGAAGGGAACCTTTGTCACCAGTACAAGCAGCTGTACAGCAGCCTGGCAGAATTCCTTTTTAAACTTGAAAGGAACATGTCACTGGGAATACTCATTACTTTTCTTTGGGTAACCATGTTGGGAGCAACGAGTTGCAATATGTCAAACAAGTAACATTCAACGTGTGACAGAGGTTCCAATGTCTATAGTACAGTACTCCATACTATACAGAGCCCCGTGGTGCAGTGGTTAAATGCCTGTACTGCAGGTAAAACAGTGCTCACGACCTGGGGTCCAATCCCAGGTAGCAGGTTCAAGGTTGACTCAGCCTTCCATCCTTCTGAGGTCAGTAAAATGAGTACCCAGCTTGCTGGGGGGGGGGCAATATGTAGCCTGCATACTATAATTTAAAAACTCTAAATCACCCAGAGACTACTTGAAGTGGAATAGAGTGGTATATAAGCAGAGCACTTTGTTTTTCGCTTTCACTCAGGAGTAATTTACTATATTCTTCTGGAATTGCTTTGGGACTGTTTGCCCAAGGTTACATGGACTGGTCTTTCTCTTACAAGGCATGGTGTATAAAATCCCCAACTTTTGGCTCCATATTGAGGGACCTAGCTCACTGAACCATCTAGTAAGCTATTAAACGTATACCAAATTTTATTTGGCACAAGCTTTTGCAGACTTTAATTCACTTCTTCAGATGGAGTTCTCATGCAATATTGTGACATCTCAATGAGAATACACGAGTGTGGAGGATCCTAGTTGTGAAATAGATATGTGCTATTTGTGGTCACAGTTCCACATACTTTTGAGAAATGCATAGATAAATATTTATTTTTTATCATTTCATATATAATTATATTTTAATATAAGTATAAATATAAAATAATTATATTTGAAAATTAAATTTTAAAGCTAGGTTACAAACTTTATACAGTTTGATACTATCTGGTTATTGATTTCTCCTTAACTCCTTTTGATCATCAACATGTTGGCTGATTTTCCTATTCTCTTGGAAATTTGTCACCAAAATACAGAATTTTCAAAATCTAAGACTATTTTTTGCCAGCAGAAATCCTGAAACAAAATTTTGTTTGCCACTATTTCAACAGGCAGAACAAGCTGAACAAAAACATTAACTATACATTCAATATATATTTCATGATTCCAAACAGGAAAAGGCACTAGATATCATATTGCAAATATAAGTTGGTCACTGTAGTGTACCAGTGAATTGCAAAAGTTTGTGATTTATAAATTATAGCAAGGCCTGTCATTAGGTAGATATGTAATCTGGACAAGAGAACATTGTTAGGACAAAATATGGAAAGGCGGAACAGATTCAAATAGGCAAAAGTATCTAATATGGGTGATCTGTTCAACCTGTTCAAATCTTTGTGCCGAATTAAGGATACAAAATGCTGGATCCAGATGATAAAAACTGGTGAAATAAATGCCAATGCTTTTAAGTTATGCAGATGGCACCTCATTACTGCAGAAAATGAATTTTTGTTTTTAAAATCCATATGAAACAAACTGAGGGCCCCCCAAAACAGAACAAGCTGAACCATCATTTTTCTGTTTTGTACCCACCTTTATGTATAACATTTCATGACTCAGTAGACATTGGACCATCCTATGCTTAGTTTTTGGATGACAGGTGGTTGCCCCACTAGAGTTAGGCTTTCTTTGTGTCTCCTTCCCTTTAAAGGAATAGAAAGCAAAACAGGACTGGGCGGAGGCAGAGGCAGCCATGGATCCTACCAGTATTGCCTCCTGTCTAGTGAATGCTCTCAGATAGCAGGTTCACAGTATGAATCACCCCTGCCCTTTAAGCTCATTTTTATTGCCAGTCAGGCATCCTCAGTCTCTTATCCACAATCTCTTCCTCTGTTCATGAGAGATAATGAGACACCTTTCAAGCATCCTGAGGTCCTCGCTGAGGGAAAAGCAGTTTCCTGACCAGGCCATTAAGGCTTGGAGCCACTTGCTGCATAGGAAAGTCCACATCACCAAAATAAGGACATGGAACACTGAGAAGGGCAAGGATTTGCATAAAACTTTGTCCCTTAATACTTTTGCACAATTAAAAAGAATAGTTATCAATAGATTGCTGTATAATTTAAACAGAATTACAATACACTTATCCGCTGAGAAGATTAAATCAATTATGAATGCAATCTTGAATACCCTGTTTTGCCCAACTGCTCACTGTGGATGGCCAAGTTCAGAGTCTCTAATCTCCCTCCTTAGGTTTTTTTTTTTAACCTTTAAATCAGACTTGGACAGCTCTTCAAATAGAGGACACCTTAAATAAAAGCATTGCCTCAGATAGGCTTTATAAAATTGAAGTTTAATTATGGTTGCAAGAACAATTTGAATGTGATTGTAATCCTTGAGTGCCAAAATATTTTGAAGGGCTCTTTTTGGATTTAATGAAACGTTGAAACAAAGGTGTAAGTGTAACACACATGGTAGAGAAACCTATATGACCTTTAACCTTTCAAGTAAACTAGTGCTGCCATGCGCTTTCCACAGAATGCAGACTAGGAAACCATCTTCCAGTTTCTAAACCCATTTCTTATAGTAACAAAGTGAGAAAGAACTGCTATATTGGACCAAAAACTCTACAAATGTTGTGCACATATTTTTCCATCACCTTTTGATTTTTGTAAGAATTAGCAGAGAAACCAAGGTCAAAATCATCCATATTATGTAAATGAAAGGCAGCAAATAAGGACAAAAAATCTGCTAATTAAAGCAGAGAAGTGGGTACTCAATCAAGTCAAATCTGAACTCTCACTAGAGTACCCAGATTTCCCCAGACCTGCAGTTGATTTCCCCTTTGAAGACTTATGTCTGGGGCCTTGTTTGAGAGATGTTTATTAAAATCATCCAGGGCTCCATGCTTCTGTAATGCAGAAATATTTTGGATATGCCTAACAAAATTGTATGACAATTCCTTGGAAATATATGGCAAAATATCACTTTCTGAAGGACTGTTACTCAATTTAGTTGAATTTAGTTAAACAGATGTGAGGGCTTTTTTTTTACCCTGTCTCCATTGCCCTACAGCAGTGTTGGCGTATCTATGGCACATGTGCCAAAGGTGGCACTTGGAGCCCTTTCTGTGGGCACCTGACATCAACCCTTCATTGCCACTTATATTCAGGTTAATTGTTGCATTGGCACTTGGCGAAAAATTAGTGGGTTTTGAATTGCAGTTCGAGCACTTGTTCTCTAAAAGGTTTGTCATCACTCCCTACAGCCTTCCTAGCAGAAAGTTGCAAAAATGTATCAACTTTGGAAGGCTCTTGCTGGTAATCATGTATAAAAAGTCACAATTTTCCCATTTGAAAGTTTTTTTTAAAAAAAATCAGTATTTTACTTCCTGTAGCCTGAATTCCTTCCAAATAGAAAAAGAGTAGGCGGGGCCAACCATTTTCTATCAAATTAAGCAGGACTGGGTTTTTCAAGGTATTTGATCTGTTTAAATCTGGGGGTGTTTAGGACAGTGGGGGTAAAACACTTTTACTTTTTAAATGTAATCTGTGAACCCTTTGTACCAATTTCTCCAAATTTGGCACAGAGAAGGGGAAGAGTGTCTGCTACAGCTAGGCCAAATTTAGTGCTGATCCAAAGTCCAGTTTCAATGTTATACAGTTTTAGTACATTTTATTATTTTCTGTATAACAAGAAAAAAAAGAAACAGTACTTATTAGACATTGTGCTGCATAGGTTCCAGTAATATTCATATTACAGTAAATTTAGGCCTTATTCTTTGTTTCTCTTCTCTAGCCATTGATAGAACAGATTCCATGTTCGATAGTATTGTGAGTCCTCTTTTCCTTTAATTTTCATTGTTAGTCTGTCCATTTCTGGGCATTCCAAAATCTTCTTAATTATTCCTTTGTCTATCAGCATGTCTTTCTTTTTCCAATGTTGTGCCCATACAATCCTCGCTGCTGTCAAAATGTGTAGCATTAGATAAGTGTTTTGTTGACTTACATTCTCTGGTACAATACCTAGCAAAAACAATTCTGGTTTAATGATTATCTTCTTTTTTAACAATGTGACAAGTCAAGTATGGATTTTAATCCAAAAGTTTTCACCTTTATTATAAATCCACCATCCATGGTATTATGTCTCCATTTTTTTACACATTTCTAGCATTCATTAGACATATTTGAAAACATTTTAGCTAATCTAGCAGGTGGTAAATGCCATCTATAAAACATTTTATATAAATTTTACTTATAAGCTGTCGCTATTGTTAGTTTATAATTTTCATCCCAAAGATTTTGCCATTTCTCAAGATCAATTTTGTAGCCCAAAATTTTTGCCCATTGTACCACTGTCTCTTTTACTTGTTCATCTTCCATTTTCTCATCTGTCTAGTGAATATATATATCTCAGATAGCATATATATATATATATATACATATATATATATATGAATCACCCCTATATATATATATATATATATATATATGCATGTTAGGGTGGATTCGGGTTTCTTCCGTGTAGCGACGTTTCGACGAGGTCTCACTCGTCATCTTTATAAATACTGCTGGGGGTGTGGTTTGCTTGCTCTGTTGCTGGTTGTAGGTTCCTTTGTTCCTTTGTTCTTTTGTCAGCGATCGTTAAGGGATTAACTGCTGATGGCTGTTTAGATGGCTGTTTACATGCTGGTGGGTTACTGGTAGGTTCTGGCAGTATCCTGGGCTTTGGTGGAGTGGGGTCCTGTGTCTTGTGAATTCATTTTTCCTCTGTCTCAATGTTTTTGGGGTGTGTGAGTGTGCTCCATGTGGTGACTAATGATGGGCACCGTGGTTTTGTTATTGGAGTTTCATCTGTGGGAAGGGTCTGGAAGGTGGTGGCATCTTGTGTCTTTTGGACCTGGTGTCAGTCTTTGTGACAGAGGCTCGTCTGTTGACCAGGGCAGTTTCCAGATGTCACCAGTGCCATTATTCATGTTGTTTGGGTGTTTCTCTATTTCAATGGAGCGACTGTTGAAGTGTTCAGTTTTGGAGGAGTTTGGTTCTTTCAAAGTCAATTTCATGACCTGTTGTTTTTATGTGCTGGAAAGAAGGAAGATTTTTCTTCTTGACTGCGTTCTTGTGTTCTGCGATGCGTGCGCTTATTCTCCTGTTTGTTTGTCCGATGTATTGGCTGGACAGACTTTGCATGGTATTTCGTAGACTCCTTGGTTTTCTAGCTCAATCTTGTCTTTGGGGTTTCTTAAGATGTTGGCCCAAAAGGCTGTCTTGATATTGTGTTTGTGGACTTTTGCATTTTGTCTGTGGTGCCTTTAAAAAGAATAGTTTATGTTTCTTGGTTCTTGGGGGTGTTTCCTTTTGGATTAATTTTTTGCTGTTATAATTAAAACAGAATACAATCAGTTTTTAGGTGGTATCAGCGAGGCGTTTGGTTCTGGAGAAGATTAAATGATTGTGCAATTAGCGGTTTGATGTGTTTTTTTCTGGTAGATGGTATGTCCTAATCGGGTTTTTTTTAATTAGGACGTCCCAAGTTGGTTGTTTGCTTCAACTTCTCACTGTGGATGGCCAAGTTCAGTTTAGTCTGATAATCTCCCTCCAGAGTTTGGGTTTATGTTTTTTTAACGTTGGTTTCTTTAAATCAGACTGAGAGGGGTGACAGCTCCTTCTATCTGTTTGTATCTTTGTCCAAAGTAGAGGCAGTGGTTGGTCAGATTAAATAAAAGCATTGCCTCAGATAGTCTTGCTTTATAAAAATTGAAGTTTAATTGATGGATTCTGCAAGGGCTGGACAATTTGAATGTGATTGTAATCTTTGTGAATCTTGGGGAGTAGAGCTTGGGGCAAAATATTTTGAAGGGAGGCTTTTATTTTGGCTTTTGGTTTTAGGTAGGTGGTGGGGTCTGTGAAACGTTGAAAGGGTCAAATAATTTGTAAGTCGGATGTGTTTCATCACCACTGTGGCATTGCCTTTGTCTGCTGGGAGAATGATTATGTTGTTGTCTTTCCTCAGGTTAGGGCTTTTTGTTCTTCTTTTTAAATTGCTTCTGGGTGGTTTGCTGGAGCAGAGGACATTGGTGAAGTCTGATTTTGTTGGCTTCATCTGGGTTGATTTTGGTTAGGCTGGCCATATGATGTTTCGGTGGGGATGTGTCTGGAGGCGAATGCAAAGTTGAATCCTTTGGAAAGGACTTTGGTCTCTGCGATGGTGAGTGTCCTGTCTGATATGTTGTGAACTGTTTGTTTCATGGGCTGTTGTCTAAACCCAGTTTCTTATGTGTAACAAAGTTGAGAAAGTTCCAGAGTGTTGGGTGGATTTTGTTGCTATATTGGGTCTCTGTTGGTTTGAAACTCTCGCTGGACAAATGTTGTGCACATATTTTTCCATCACCTTTCTGGTTTTTGGATATTTGTTCCGTAGATTTTCAGAGAAACCAAGTTGTCAAAATCATGTTCTGGCTTCTTTCTTCTTGAATTATGTGGTCTCAGTTGAAGAAAGGCAGCAAATAAGGACAAAAAAGGTTCCTTTGTTCTTTGTTCTTTTGTGATCTGCTGTGTGGCTTAAACTGCTGATGGCTGTTTAGATGGCTGTTTACATGCTGGTGGGTTAGATGGCTGGTAGGTTCTGGCAGTATCCTGGGCTTTGGTGGAGTGGGGTCCTGTGTCTTGTGAATTCATTTTGGTCTGAACGTGTCTGTGGTCTCCCAATGTTTTTGGGGTGTGTGAGTGTGCTCCATGTGGTGACTGGAGTGGGGTGCCGCAGTAGATGGTGCAGTCGTGGTTTTGTTATTGGATGGTGGTTTCGTTTCATCTGTGGGAAGGGTCTGGGTTTGTGTTTGGTGTGGATGGAAGGTGGTGGCATCTTGTGTCCTTTTGGACCTGGTGTCAGTCTTTGTGACAGAGGCTCGTCTGTTGACCAGGGCTAGTTTCCAGATGTCAGGCAAGCGGGAGGTGTCATCACGTTTATTCATGTTGTTTGGGTGTTTCTCTATTTCAATGGCTTCCATGATTATTCGACTGTTGAAGTGTTCAGTTTTGGAGATGAGTTTGGTTCTTTCAAAGTCAATTTCATGACCTGTTGTTTTTATGTGCTGGAAGAGAGAGGAAGATTTTTCTTCTTTTTTGACTGCGAAATATATGCGTGCGCTTATTCTCCTGTTTGTTTGTCCGATGTATGTGGCTGGACAGACTTTGCATGGTATTTCGTAGACTCCTTGGTTTTCTAGCTCAATCTTGTCTTTGGGGTTTCTTAAGATGTTGGCTATTTTTTGGTCGGTGCAAAAGGCTGTCTTGATATTGTGTTTGTGGAGAATTTTGCTGATTTTGTCTGTGGTGCCTTTGATGTAAGGGAGGAGGGCGGTGCCGTTGTTCTCTTCTGTTTCTTGGTTCTTGGGGGTGTTTCCTTTTGGATTAGTTTGGTGATGGTGTTTTTTTGGAATCCGTTCGCAATTAAAACATTCGAGAGAGTGTGTAATTCAGTTTTAGGTGGTCTTTGTCAGCGAGGCGTTTGGTTCTGGAGATGAGGGTTTTGCTACGGAGTTGATCTGTGCAGGGTGGTGGTGTGATTGTGCATTTAAGTAGCGGTTTGTATGTGTTTTTTTCTGGTAGATGGTATGTCCTAAGGAGCCGTCGGGGTTTTTGTAGATTAGGACGTCCAGGAAGGGAAGTTGGTTGTTGGCTTCTATTTCCATAGTGAATTGTATTTTTGGGGTGTAGGCTGTTGAGATGTGTGAGGAAGTTGTTCAGTTTATCTTTCCCGTGTGGCCAGATAACAAAGGTGTCGTCAACATATCTGAGCCAGAGTTTGGGTTTATGTTCGGGCGTTGGTTTCAAAGTGTTCCATATTAGGTTTGCGATGACCGGTGAGAGGGGTGATCCCATGGGTGCTCCTTCTATCTGTTTGTATCTTTGTCCATTGTGGATGAAGTATGTGTTGGTTAGGCAGTGGTTGGTCAGATCTAGGATGTGTTTGGGGGTTGTATTTGTTGTGGATAGCTGTCAAGGCTTCTTGAATGGGCACTTGTGTGAAGAGCGAAACAACATCGAAGCTCACGAGTAGGTCATTGGGTTGTAGGTCTTGTTTCTTTATAATTTCTATGAAGTGGAACGAGTTTTGTACATGAAGTGATGGATTCTGCATAGGGCTGGAGTTGTTTGCAAAGGTGAGCCTATGGAGCTGACTATGGGTCTGAGAGGTGTTCCTTCTTTGTGAATCTTCAGAGCTTGGGGCATCTGGATGATTTCTCTCTGGGGATGATGCTTGGCTTGATTTCTTCACTTAAGGGAGAGGCTTTTATTTTGGCTTTGGTGGTTTTTTTCCAGGTAGGTGGTGGGGTCTGTGTTCAAAGGTATGTAAGCAGGGTCTTGTAGTAGGTTGGATAATTTGGCTTGGTAGTCGGATGTGTTCATCACCACTGTGGCATTGCCTTTGTCTGCTGGGAGAATGATTATGTTGTTGTCTTTCCTCAGGTTGGAGAGGGCTTTTTTGTTCTTTGTGTAAATTGCTTCTGGGTGGTTTGCTGGAGCAGAGGACATTGGTGACTTGAGTCTGATTTTGTTGGCTTCATCTGGGTTGATTTTGGTTAGGCTGGCTTCCACTCCCATATGATGTTTTCGGTGGGGATGTGTCTGGGGCGATTGCAAAGTTGAATCTTTGGAAAGGACTTTTGCGATGGTGAGTGTCCTGTCTGATATGTTGTGAACTGTTTGTTTCATGGGCTGTTGTGTGGGGGTTGGGCTTCTGGCGTTTCCAGTTTGTGGAGTTTGTTGGTGTGTGTGTCTGTCTTGTGGGAGGTCTCTGTTTCAGCTCTCCAGGCGGCCAGTTGCTTGGATTTGTTCCAGAGTGTTGGGTGGATTTTGTTGCTGAGTTTGAGGTGGAGAGTGAGTAGGTCTCTGTTGGTTTGATCTAGTAGGTATCTTTTCCTGTGTAGTTCGCTTCTGATTAGGGCTAGTTCTGTTCTTTTCAGGATCCTTTCGCTGGATGGGGTTTTGAGTGGAATTTCAGTTGGAAGCTTGTGGGGATCACATTTTTGTCTCGGCAGTTGCGTAGGAATGCAATGTCACATAAGATGGTGGCTCTTCGGACTTCTAGTTTCTCGTAGGTTCTGGTCAGCTGGAAGGTTTCCTCCCGTAGAGAGTCGGATATTTGTTTTTCGTAGATTTTCACGGGTATAGGTATGCATGTTAGGGTGGATTCGGTTTCTTCCCGTGTAGAAATCTGGTTGTTTTGGCGACGTTTCGACGAGGTCTCACTCGTCATCTTCAGGCTGGTGTTCTGGCTTCTTTCTTCTTGAAGCAAAGTGTGGTCTCAGTTGAAGTCCTTCTATAAATACTGCTGGGGGGTGTGGTTTGCTTGCTCTGTTGCTGATTGTAGGTTCCTTTGTTCCTTTGTTCTTTTGTGATCTGCTGTGTGGCTGAGGCGATCGTTAAAGGGATTAACTGCTGATGGCTGTTTAGATGGCTGTTTACATGCTGGTGGGTTAGATGGCTGGTAGGTTCTGGCAGTATCCTGGGCTTTGGTGGAGTGGGGTCCTGTGTCTTGTGAATTCATTTTGGTCTGGCTACGTGTCTGTGGTCTCCCAATGTTTTTTGGGGTGTGTGAGTGTGCTCCATGTGGTGACTGGAGTGGGGTGCCGCAGTAGATGGTGCAGTCGTGGTTTTGTTATTGGATGGTGGTTTCGTTTCATCTGTGGGAAGGGTCTGGGTTTGTGTTTGGTGTGGATGGAAGGTGGTGGCATCTTGTGTCCTTTTGGACCTGGTGTCAGTCTTTGTGACAGAGGCTCGTCTGTTGACCAGGGCTAGTTTCCAGATGTCAGGCAAGCGGGAGGTGTCATCACGTTTATTCATGTTGTTTGGGTGTTTCTCTATTTCAATGGCTTCCATGATTATTCGACTGTTGAAGTGTTCAGTTTTGGAGATGAGTTTGGTTCTTTCAAAGTCAATTTCATGACCTGTTGTTTTTATGTGCTGGAAGAGAGAGGAAGATTTTTCTTCTTTTTGACTGCGTTCTTGTGTTCTGCGATGCGTGCGCTTATTCTCCTGTTTGTTTGTCCGATGTATGTGGCTGGACAGACTTTGCATGGTATTTCGTAGACTCCTTGGTTTTCTAGCTCAATCTTGTCTTTGGGGTTTCTTAAAATGTTGGCTATTTTTGGTCGGTGCAAAAGGCTGTCTTGATATTGTGTTTGTGGAGAATTTTGCTGATTTTGTCTGTGGTGCCTTTGATGTAAGGGAGGAGGGCGGTGCCGTTGTTCTCTTCTGTTTCTTGGTTCTTGGGGGTGTTTCCTTTTGGATTAGTTTGGTGATGGTGTTTTTTGGAATCCGTTCGCAATTAAAACATTCGAGAGAGTGTGTAATTCAGTTTTTAGGTGGTCTTTGTCAGCGAGGCGTTTGGTTCTGGAGATGAGGGTTTTGCTACGGAGTTGATCTGCAGGGTGGTGGTGTGATTGTGCATTTAAGTAGCGGTTTGTATGTGTTTTTTTCTGGTAGATGGTATGTCCTAAGGAGCCAATTCGGGTTTTTGTAGATTAGGACGTCCAGGAAGGAAGTTGACAAGTTGTTGGCTTCTATTTCCATAGTGAATTGTATTTTGGGGTGTAGGCTGTTGAGATGTGTGAGGAAGTTGTTCAGTTTATGTGGCCAGATAACAAACAACATATGAGCCAGAGTTTGTTTATGTTCGGACTTCTGTATGGTTTCAAAGTGTTCCAGGTTTTGACCGGTGAGAGGGGTGATCCCATGGGTGCTCCTTCTATCTGTTTGTATCTTTGTCCATTGTGGATGAAGTATGTGTTGGTTAGGCAGTGGTTGGTCAGATCTAGGATGTGTTTGGGGGTTGTATTTGTTTTAGCTGTCAAAACATTTTAGAAACAACTAATCTAGCAGGTCATTGTTGTAGGTCTTGTTTCCATCTATGAAGTGGAACGAGTTTTATAAAGTGATGGATTCTGCATAGGGCTGGAGTTGTTTGGCAAGAAATTTGGCGAGGTTTTGTAGAGGTGAGCCTATGGAGCTGACTATGGGTCTGAGAGGTGTTCCTTCTTTGTGAATCTTGGGGAGGCCGTAGAGCTTGGGGCATCTGGATGATTTCTTCTGGGGATGATGCTTTTGATTTCTTCACTTAAAGCTTTTATTTTGGCTTTGGTGGTTTTTTTCCAGGTAGGTGGTGGGGTCTGTGTTCAAGATCAAGGGTCTTGTAGTAGGTTGGAACAAAGGAACCTACAACCAGCAACAGAGCAAGCAAACCACACCCCCCAGCAGTATTTATAGAAGGACTTCAACTGAGACCACACTTTGCTTCAAGAAGAAAGAAGCCAGAACACCAGCCTGAAGATTGAGACTTGTTCAAATCAACCAGATTTTCTCATAACATATATATATATATATATATATATATATATATATTATATATATATATATATATATATATATATATATTAATTATCTTATAAGTAGATAACAATATTTTATCAAAGGCTATCTGTTCACTGTAAAACCCATACATTTTCAAATCTATTTTATATCTACTTTGTATTTGCATTTAGGGCCACCAAGAAGATATCAAACCCTGGTCTATGAGTTCTTGTTTAGAGTTTAATTTTCCTTCCCTATCTTGGATGTCTGTATAAGTTATAGTTTTTTTAAGTCTAACAGTTTAGGATATGCAAATACTTCTATAGGTGAATCTTGGAATGTTTGTATACACTTTCATGGTTAAATCCTCTCATGCCTTAATTAAGAATTTTCTAATGATTTAATTCTTGCGTTCTTCCTTTGCCAGACAAATTTAGATACCAATCTATTTGATTCCTCAAAATGTTTTATTTCTAATTTCACTGGAACTCTTTGGAATAAGAAGAGTAATTTTGGTAAGATATTCATTTTAATGGTTGCAGTTCTTCCTAGCATTGACAGTTGCAGATGTTTCAATTTCTCCAAATCTATCATTATTGGGTTGAATAGTTTTATTTAATTTTCTTCTCTTATAGTTATGCATCTCACAGTTATATTCCCCAATATTTAACTTTTTAAACTATTTTTACTTGAAAGTGCTCTGACAATTTACTTTTTTTAGTTGTTAAGTTCTTAACTAGCATATTTGTTTTTTTATTTGTTTATCCTTAATCCTGCCTATTCTCTGAATTTTTGATCTTCCCCAATATTTTGGCATTGTTTCCAATGGGTCTTCCAAAATAAATATGAAATCATCACATGCCTGTATTTTATAATTTTCATCTTTTATTAAGGTTCCTTTAAGTTCTAAATCCTGACTCAGCTCTCTATTCAGTACTTCCAATGTCAATATCAATAGCAGTGGAGATAGTGGGCACCCCTATCTTGTCCCTTTCTTACTAATGATATTTTCTGTTAAATCTCAATTTACAGATACAGTTGCTATTTGCTCATTGTATATCAATTCTATTGCATTTATAAAACTTATGCCAAAGTCCATTGTTCTTACTTGTATCATAAATTGCCAAATCACATTATGAAATGCATTTTGGGCATCTAAAAACACGAATGCCATTTGTTTTTCTGTATGTACTTCCTAGTACTCTAATATATCCGCTATTATTCTCATGTTATTTCTTAGCTGCCTTTTTGGCAGAAAATCATTTTGAACTGGATATATGAATTCCACTGGAATTTTTTTCAGCCTTTGTGCCATGATCGTTGTGAAGGTTTTTTAGTCTACACTTAGTAGATATATCAGTCTAAAATTTTTAATTTGTGTCAAGTCCATATCTTCATATTAAAGTAATATTAGCTTCTCGCCATGTATTGGGTTTTCTAGCTTCTAGCAATATTTCATTACAAATGTCTTTTATTGGAAAGCTTATTGTATCTTGGAAAATTTTATAAAATTCAGCTGGTTGCTCATCTGTTCCATGATTTTGTCATTTTTGTGTTTCTTCATAGCTTCTTTTACTTCCATCATCATTATTTTCTCATTCAACATGTTCTTGAAATTCTCTGGTATTTTATGTAGGTTTGCCTTTTCCATGTATTGTGTTATCTTTTTCCAAGGGAATTCCTTGTATAGCATACAACTTTTTGTAATATTCTCTGATGATTTTCTTAATGTTCTCATTTTGATATTGTATAGCCCCCTTCTCATCTACCGCTTTCCTGATTAATTTCTTTTCCTTTTCTTTTTTCAGTCTATATGACAGCCATCTTCCAGGCTAGTTGGCGTTCTCAAAAAAACATTGGTTTTGTTCTTTGAAATTTTTGTGCTAATTCTTCTGATTCTATCAAATTTAATTTATGTTTGATCATTTCCATTTGGTTTACATTTGGTTATACATTTTTGTTAGGGCTGCCCCATTTTTAGAATTCCAATGCAGAATTTTGATCTAGACAAAAACATCTCTGCACTGCCATGCAGTAATAATGTAGCATCATTCTGAGGAACATGGGGGAGATGACATTCGTTACTACCAATTACAATGGTGGTTGTAAGTTATAGCTGCTATGTGAATATGGCAGGTACTCTGCTATGATGAGGACTTGTATTAGGGAATGTAATGAAAAAAAAATCTGACAGAAACAAGCAATAAAGTAGCCACAATCAAATTCCAAGATATATAATTAATGTTATTTCTTTTTGTTTACTTTTAAGTGTACTTATATTTATATTTAGCTAAACAATTTTCTTTTCATAATTTAGGTAAACAAAAATGTTCTTCCTTGAATTACCCACATTCCATGGGGTGCAATCCTGAAAGTCATTTAACCCTTTCAAAAAATCTTTTATGTTCATTCTGAGGTATGTTTTACTAGGCTGAATGACTTTTATTATGTAGCCTATAGGATCTCACAAACACATTATTGGGCATTTTTCATATTTTGTATCTTTTTTGAGGAAAACATTGACAGAAATGTTTCTTCTGGGGAAAAACTTGTGTTGTGCACAGATCTTTTATTCTTTGCAGAAAACCCCATGTTTTGTGCATAAAAGTTTGCATTGAATACAAAATTTGGATTTTATTGGATCATTCTGCATGGTAGAACTTGGAGTATCTCTTTTTCAGTAACTTCCCTACTTAACATTCAGGGCAGAGAGAGAGAGAGAGAGGATCTGAATGTAAAACCTGACTCTAAAAACCTACTGTCAACTCCTGCCCTCCAATAAATGATCCAGAGCTTCTCCACATCAGGATGGAAATGTGTTAGGCACTAAAAACCACTGCTTGCATGACATCATTCCATAACAGATTACACTGTAATGTTAGGAATGTAATCATTAGCATTTAAACATGCATAAAATTTAATTAACCTACTTACCAGTTTGCTTAGAACTTTTGAAGGGCTACCTAGAGTCCTCTCTAAGCATTTTATTGCAGAGTTTTTGGAAAGCTCACAAAAGAGAGAAGTTCACTGGGATTTTTCTCCCTAAAGCTGATGAGCCATGACAGATGAGCAGATGACCCGAGTTAATTATTATTGAATTCGTTATTACTGCTTTGTTGTCACCCAGCTCAGCCAGGGTAAAATGATGACAGTAGGTATCTCATTAAAACAGCTGTTTCAATTATGTAGCGGCAAATATTTAAAAAGCGGGCCTTCCAAGTTGAAAGCTGTTAGCAAAGTTTGTTTGTGTGAGGGGTGCCAAGAATCTCTGACCAAAAGGAGCATGGGGGAGGGGGGAAAGGAGGGAGGGGTCTAGGTGAATTTAGGGAATGTCTATCTTTGACCATTTTGGGGTGGAAAAGCAAAGACGGTTACAGCATATCCCACAAGGCTAAATGTGTACATCTTGGCAAATTACAAACATTTGTGCCAATGAACTTGTCTTACCTTTGCACAAAGCTAATTTTGTTTACATTTGCATCCACTACATTTTGACAGTAGAACAAAAGAGCACATTGCTTTCCAGCTGGAACAAGTCAAATCTGTGCATTTATTTGAGTCCCCTGTCATTTATCATTTGCATTTCCAACAAACAAACATTAAAAGTTTCATGCACTCTTTTTTCCAAAGAACAAACTCTTTGCCTTGGATGCTGAGTGATCACTTCAACCTTTTGCCATTGTTACTGTAACCTTTGCTTACAGCAGGCATTCCCCCATGGAAAAGTTTTCATGCTTGGGGTTTGTGTTTATTCATCCTAGGCAACTCTGCTGTCCAATACCATGCCCATGTTACCTGTAGGAAGAAAGGGTGCCAAGTTTTATACAGCAAAGGACAGTCTGAATGTTGGCAACACCAGTGGCAGCCATCACGATGGTCTAAAGGATAACCAATTGTACTCACTATCATTGACAAGAGATACTGTACCAAGCAAGGGAAAATCCCAGAACCTGGCTCCTTTTTTCTTCAGTTAACCATTTCTCACCCAAACACAAAGCAACTAGATATCTAGATATGGAGGATGACAAGAAACAGGGTAAGAGGTTGGAAGATAGAGCAAGTGAAGTCATGTCTGGCCACTTGCCGTTTGTGTTCCAAATCTGTGGTTCTCAAATTTGGCTCTCGAAAAGGTGATGGTCTATTATTCCCCAACACCAGAAAGGCAAATGTCAAAGGAATCTAGGAGACCCAAGTCTAGGAATGACCAGTGTAAACCATATACACTTCAGAAATAACAGTTTAGGGCTCTGATTGCAACATGGCTGAACACAGCTAGGAAATTATTTCCATTCTAAGTTTTTCTTTCAGCTTGCCAAAAAACTTGTGTTAACTATGCAAAGGCAGAAGTTAATTATTGGAATATTCCTAGGCCAAACATTAAAGATAGCTATTTTTTTCAAGCTAAAATCATTCTAGAGGGCTATGTATCAGAAGTTGCCATTTTATTTCCATTGAAGGCTAAGGAATCACTTTATTTAAATATATTATCTGGTACTGGATGCATCAGTTCAAACCTGTATATCTGCACCTGATATCCTCTCTGCATGCCAGAAACTGACACCGTTGAAATGGGATAAGAACTGCAGCCATGCCTGAATGTCCTTTTTCATTTCAGCTGACATATGTTGCCTATGATGTGGGCGTTTAAGCCTGGTTAAGCCATCACATAGGCAGTGTAAGAAGGCCCTGCCTGGAGCCACTCCTCTGCATGCAAAGTTAAGGCAGCAGACAATCTGCTGGAGTTCCCTAAGTGTTAGCTTCCTTTTAGAGAGAAGCTCAGATAGGTGTTGTCTTCATTCAATGAGTTTGGGCTCTGGTAATTTGCTAGTTTTGTTGATCGTATCCAGTTTGATGTCCAGAAATGTCAAAACAGTGGCCGGTCCTTCCGTCTTATCATTTGCTAGGGTGAGACCTAGCTCCTCAGCCAGGGCATGAAACGCTGCCATAAAGGAAGAGCACTGTTGGGTACCCGCCCTTCCTGCAAATAAATCTCCAGCTGGCAGTCACGAGGTGGGGAGCTTGTCAGGTGGGGAGGTGGGGAGCTTGTCAGTGCATGCTTTTATAAGCACGCTTCCAACCTGCGCAGCCTATGCAATTGGTGCAACTTTTGTGCCTCTTCGTCCGGGCGGAAAAAGATGCCCCATCACTCAATGGGTGAGTGTGGAGCACCCTTCCTAACAGTAAGGAAGTTTTTCCTGATCTTCAGCCAAAAGCTGGGTTCTCTTAACTTGAGCTCATTGATGTGTACCCTACACTCTGGGATGATCGAGAACAGGTCCTGTCTCTCCCTGTATGACAGTACTTCAAATCTCTGAAAAGTGCTATCATATCACCCCTTAATCTTCTTTTCTCTAGTCTAATCATCCCCAGTTCATTCAGTCTTTCCTCACAGGGCTTGGTTTCCAGCCCCCTGATCATCCTTGTCTCCCTCCTCTGAACATGTTCCAACTTGTCAGCATCTTTCTTGAACTGTAGTGTTCAGAACTGGACATAGTACTCAAGAACAGAGGGGGAATGTTTTGGAATATCACATTGGCTGAAAGGGGCTAAAACTAATGGTGGGATAGAGGAGGGGGACTGGATTTCATTAAAAGTTCCCCATCTTTCTCTTCTCAATTGAAAATCATTACTTGCATCCAGGATATATATTTGAGGAAATCTATCTTCCATCTGAGACAATCTGGCCCTTATATATTTGGATAATGTCTTGACCTGCATCTTGAGCAATGTGGAGTTTGTATGTTGCACATTATAAAACTTATCAGTTTCTGGCATCTTAATGTGAAAGTTCACATTTTCCTCAGAAAGACAGCCAATGCACTAAGGTAGCAGTGGGCACCTCTTCAAGCTAATTTCAACAACCCTTTGCAAGAGGTCAGCTTATACCTCAGTCAAGATTAAGGGGGTCCTACCCCAGCATTCATTTGGAGGGAGAGATGGAAGATAGAGCTATCCAATTTTGAATCTTGCCTCACCCACTGCTGGCATGCTGCCCACAACATCTCTGAGATGCAAACTCCCCCATCCACAGAAGTAAAAATAAACTCTCCTTCCCTCTGACATGAGATACTTAAGGTTTAGGCAACAAATTATGAAAGAACTGATTGTAGCACCAACAAGCATAACCATAACAATGGCTATTCCATCCATGACTGAGTAACTTTACTAGTGACAAGTATTTTTCACTTTTATTCATGCGGAGCCCATTGCTTTTTTTGCTGAGCCAAATATTTTATCTGAAGGCAAGACTGGTATTAAGCCAAGGTAGATGTGGATTAAACCTTTCCCAAATATTCTCACGACTCTTCCAAAGCATCTTCCTTCAACTGAAGAGCTCTCTTTTGGAAATCACCACCATAAATTCTATGGAGTAATGGACCCTGCCCAATAATCTACCCATTGATCACACTGCCCTACTCATTCCCATTTCCCAGGGCTATAAGGAAAAAACAGTGGTGAGTCGCTGCGGACAACCACATCACTGACCTCTTCTTTCCACTTCAGATATCACTTGTACAGCAAACTCTGTCTGCATTCTTCTTTGCTACCTTCACTATCAATGTCTGAATGTCATTTTTTTAAAAAAATCTTTGTACTTTCAGGTAGGGAGAAAGATCACACCCACCTGCTGTCTGTGCTCCTACTGTGTGGATGTTCAGCAGAAATTGTGAACACTTCTTTCTTTATATGCAGATATAGTGTTTCCCATTCACCCCTCACGCAAATACACAATTTGTCTCCCTCTTTCCCTCAAGTCCTTATGATGTCATCACCCAGCAGCTTCCCTTTGACACTCTATGAATCCCTCCTGATACATTACAATACCATTGTAGGATGAGTAGCTGAGAAAACCATAGGCAAGCACAAACACTGTGGACAGGTCATAACGCATATGGATTTGCCAAGAGTTTTTTTTAATTACCTGTGCATTGTTTGAGGAATCTCAGCAGCATCAGGAACCAAAGACACAGTGGCTGCTTGGCCCCAGGTGACCTGAAAAACTGTAGCGCATTGCATTGCAGGATCCTATTAATAATTAAACTATCTGTCACTTACCAACAACATACATTCCAAATTAAATTTAAGCAAAAGTGGGGGAAAGGAGATCATTTGGGACTGAATTAGCGAGCTTTGGAGTGAAATAAATAATAATCAAACATCTGTGTTCTGAATAGTACGTGCTTTATCAGACAAACAACTGTTACCATCTCATTGTATAAAATTGCTTGGGGAAAACACCGTAGCTGGAAAGCAAAGTGTCTGTTAGGAAAGGCGGAGGGGAAAGTTTGTTAACGAGCCAGGAAGTGATTGAAACTTGCCATGTGGCTATATTGCCTTTATTCCCCTAAGCATCTCTGTAAGCAATATAAACATGCTTGGTTTCATATTGTACCCAGTGAACTATACTAAAGCTTCTAATGGCCTGTATCACAATGTAATAATATGCATTCACAGCTCTAGTGTTAAGTTTGCTAAATACTTTTAACATGCTAATGTTGGAAATATATATGCATTGAGACATTTAGTTTCAGGAGTGTTTTCATTGCTAGTGAGCATATTGTTTTGTGTGACGTCCATCTGACGGAAATTCAGGATACACATTTTGATAATTTGATAAATGCTTAAAGAGAACTGTGATCTCCTATACCACAGAGGTCTGCATTTTACGTCCAAAATACTCAAACTTTGTGTCCAGGTGTGTTTAATTAGATTTAAAAGTCACCCTGGTTTATGGGTTCAGGGCAGGAAGCAGCAAGAGCAACTACTTTTCAAAAACTGCTTTCTGTGAGCTCAGGGTATGGGTTTGTAGGTGCTGGTGGTATGGTGTTGCACCCAGCAATTGTCTCTACAGAGGGAATTTTCTGTGCAACTTGAATTTCTGACATTATAAAAAGAAACATGGTGACTTTTATTATGTTCACTCACTGTTGCCACATCCTAAGCTCATGTCAAATTTTATATGGAATAATATTAATGAAAGATGATAACACAAACACAATGTGAGTAATGCATCACCAGTGTGCATTAATTTCTTTTAAAAAAATAAGACAGTGATTTTTCCAATCCCTTACTTTGGTATGCCCCTAATAATCCCTAAATGTCCATGCTCATATCATACCTCAGGCATAGTATATTTTGTTTCCAGCAGGTTTGGCTCCATGGAGGGTCTCTGAATTGTGGAGACGCTTTGCCCTCCCGGGTGAATTAGCATGAGAACCTACCTCAGTCTCATGAGGTGGGGAGGCAGGAGGGGGGGCTTGGTATTAAACAGGGCTCTGGGTGGAAGCGGGCCTTTTGCCTGGTGAGCTTTTCCCCTCCCACCTGCTGCAGTTATCATCACTAGTGTGAGTCTGATTGGTCACCGGACGGGGTTGGATATGAATTTTTGACCCATTCCCATAATTGGCTGTAGGGAGTGGGGATCTTTTGCCTATCCCACACTGGTGTGTGGCAGTGGTGGACAATTTAAGCCCTTCACCTGGCTGCCCTTGTGGTAGTGTGGGAATGGTAAGGCATTCAGTCAGTCAAATTCTAAGTCAAATTCTCTTCTGGCCCATCAAACCTCGAGGTGTTGCAGATCACGAGATTACAGTGCCGGGGGAGGATGCACTCAGGGGGGACTCCCTGGGCCATTAAGGGCCAGGTAGCAGGGCTGGTGGACCTGGGGAGGGAGGATAGAATTTACCAGCCATGGCTGCCCTATCTGGGGGACAGGACACCCATGGGGTAGTGACTTACCCAAAGATTGCTAGTTGGAGGGGTCCTGGGAGACCCTGAGGTTCCAACTTTGCCTCTGCACTACTGCAGGCCCCTAATTGTATTACACTGAATGATTTGCATGTTGATAAGTTAATAAAGTGTGGCCCAGACTTTTACCCAACCTACTGTCTCCTGTGTTCATTTCATCACGGAAGGACAAGGATTGCTTCTTCCTTTCTCGTATCATTGCCACTTGGGGGACTTCACTGCATCAACTTCAGTTGGACAATGCCACATGCACATATCAGCATATGGCCATTTGTATTTCACCAACAATTACTCAGGTATTACACAGAGGTTTACCCAAACACATTCCATGATGAGTTGTTTCTTGTTCTGTTCCTGTGAAGGATAAAATTGAAGTGATCCTTTAGGTCTAATGCAGGCAGGTCCAAACTTTGACCCTCCAGATGTTTTGGACTGCAACTCCCACAGTTCTTTTCCATTGGCAATCTAAGCTTAGAATTCTGGGAGTTGTGGTCCAAAACATCAGGAGGGCTGAAGTTTGGACATGCCTGGTCTAATGAATACAGGACCAAAAGGGCTATTTTTGTGCATGTTGATGTGCATGCTTTAATACCTCTACCTTTCAACATAGATATATTTGAGGGTGGCCAAAGAATACTATTTAGACCTTGTATAAATGCAGCAGTGGTGTATATGAATACTATTACTCACTTTAAGCTAGTAGCCCTGTCCGTACTGCCCTGGGAATTAGCCACATTAAGTTCAAGTGGGCTATTTCTGGTTAGATGAGCCAAGGTTTTGGTTCTAACAATAATAAATCACTTAATGCCTTAATAGTTCATTGCCCCATTTCATAACACCACACATTTCCCAGCTAACCTACTTCATCTAGAGTCATTCATCATTTCCTTCCTTTTGAGACCTCTGGGCTGGTGCTGAGATTATAGGATAAGTACAAAAGCCATTGGAATCACACTTGCCTAAGATGTGAGCTACAAAGATGTAACATTTTTCACTGGAAAAAAAGAAAGAAACAGGACAGTTGATCCTCATAATGAGAGCGCAAGGTGTTTTACAAGAGAGTAACTATTATTTTTCCTTATTAAGAAATAATGGCAAAAACATTGCTACTTTATCTCTTTCTTATTGTGTTGTTTTTGAATACATTGGGAGTGGCTTCAGTTCTCTACACTTCTATTTAGAGCCACTGAAGATGGCAGGAAAACATCTTACCATGTTCCCCCAAATATTTCTGTTTTGGTACATGAATAAATGTGTGATTTAATTGATTAACTCTATCTTTTGTGGACCAGATCAAACTTGTTTGATGCCTTAACAATGCCCCCCCACCCTCTTTTGCTGGAACAGCCAAGATGAAAACAAGTGCTTTTAACATTTTTACCACATACTTCCATTCTAAAAGCCAAGTGTTCCAAAGCCTCAAGAATTTTCTTGACTGCATAAGGCTTATGAAATAATTTTTCAGGAGGTCCACCAACTCATGGACCTCCCGAAAGATTCAAAAGATCATGGAGGACCGTGCGGCATATTGACATTTAACACACTCTCCTTCCCCTAAAACAATAGTCTACTACATAGCCTTCAAGAGTCAAAGAATGTTGAATGTCATTTGGAAAAGATAATTAGAAAAATAGTGAGGGGGTGGTGGAATGGAATGATTCACTTGAGCCCCTTCCAGCTCATGTCACTTGGTGGTTGAGGCACCAACTGAACTAGAGCACTTCCAGAAGATAACAGGATGCTGTAACAATTTGTTGCTGGTCTTACTTATAACATCTGTTATTATGCTCAGAGGCACTTTCCACCAAAGAAGTTTCCATGGTTTTCTCAGGGAGCAAAAAAATAAAACAGAGATGGTGGTGGTTTCATAAACATATGCATTTGAAAAGCTTGTAGAAGAGGGTGGGGGGAGAACCAGACCAAGAAATCTTTGAAGAATCTTCCAATATTTATATATATACAGTGGTACCTTGTATAAAGGAATTAATTCATTCCAAATGAAATTCTGTTAAGCAAATTTTCCTTTATACAAATTTCCCATAGGAATGCATTGAAAACGGAGTAATCCCTAATCACAACCATTTTATGTTGTGCTGATTCGCCCCATAGGTGATTATGTTAAGCAAATTTCCCCTATCTCCAGAATTTTTTTGTTATATGAGAGTCCACTCTATCTATCTATCTATCTATCTATCTATCTATCTATCTATCTATCTATCTATCTATCTATCTATCTATCTATCTATCTATCTATCTAGTTTTTAATTTTTCAGAGCTTCAGTTGCCTCACAGGTACCTTGAATCTATGTGACTGCAGATTGGGATTCAGCTACTTCTGGGGCAAGTGGCTGTCTGTCTACTCCTGAGGTAACTGTGTTAAAATATCCTATTTCAGCTGTAACACTTGTTTTACAAGAGCCCTGGTTTTGTCTGACACAATATGGAACAACATTTGTCATTCGTTATCAGGGGTGATATATTTGTTAGCCTGCAGAGAAACATCTGCTGTGCTTTAATCTCTAGTGTGCAGGCCAATATTCATAGTATACAGCTGCATAAAATCGCAGTATTAGACAGGACTGTCCAGCCTGACATGAAGGCTGGCTGGCAGGCAGACAGAAACAGGTTTTATTATCTGCCTTTTACATATTTATTGATGTCAAATATTTCTGAGAATCCATACATTATGGCTGTTTTTTATGCATTGTTGTTCTGCCTTGACAGGCTGCCGACATCCGCATGAGAAATTTACATTACATATTTAATATGGACATCTGAATGATTATCAAATCTATAGAAGCCAAGCCTGACCAATCACCCCTAAATAATGGATGAGAAGTGGATGTGACTCAATTTGTTCGGTAAAAAACCTAGACGACCCCTGGCTCCCTTTTCATCACTACACCACTGTCATTATTTGTTTCTATTCATCTCACTTGGCGTCACTCAATAAAATCCGTGCATGATAAAGAGAATAACCTTGGTCAACAGTGAAAAGGAAGTTGGGGGTGACTGATCATTTGCTCTGGTCAGAGGTGCCAGACTATGAGGGACACTGACTGCTGCTTTTGGAGCTCTATGTGCCATTTGGCAGCAGCTGAACAACAGGACATAGACATAGAGTCATGATGGGCTTGGAGCAGAAAGGAGGGAGGGAATCTCATTCTCTTGTTACAGACATTCATTTGTTCATTTAAATGTTTATGAGGCAACATTTTGGCCTGTGTCCTCTCAGTTTAGTTGTTGTTGTTAAGGAAAAATTGATGTATAATAATCGCAATTTTAGCAAGGTCCATCTTAACAAATGAACAGAACAAACAAAAAGATTGGAATACTCTCTGCAAAACAATCTTACACACTGATTCTCTTTTGGCTATCATCCTCTAGGCACTCATCAGATGAGTTACATGTTGGAGTGAGCAATGTAGCTTGCAACAATATTTGTACAAATGCTCTATGAACTATATGATTTATATTGGGTGTAAAAAAATAGTTTTTCCAAATCTCCTTAAGAATGTTGATACAGTTTCCTGCTAGAAAATCTCTATGCATTGTTGTTATGCGTTGTCCAGCCATTTTAGACTCATAGTGATGCTGCTAACAGTTTCATTGAGGAAACTGAGGAAATACTGTATGCCTGTGAAAATTCTCAGTCATTCAGGTGAGTTTATCACTAGAGAAGACACCCAAGACAACAGGCTGGCTTTCCTGGATTGTGCAGTCACCATCGGACCCGACCGTGGCCTGGGAGTAGAAGTTTACAGGAAACCCACCCACACAGATCAGTACTTACTGTTTGACTCCCACCATCCATTACAGCACAAATTAGGAGTCATCAGAGAGCATCCCCACCTCCACAGAAGCCAGGAAGAAGGAAGACATGCACCTGAAGACAGCACTTGAGGCCTTTGGATATCCAAAGTGGGCCTTCAACAAAGCAGTGTGCCAACCCAGAAGAACAAGGGAGCAGTCTGAGACCCAGACCCGAAGGAAGAACATGGTCATTCCTTACATGGCTGGAGTGTCTGAGAAGCTTAGAAGGATTTTTGGCAAACACCACATCCTTGTTTATTTCAAACCCACAAACACACTCAGGCAGAGACTTGTCCACCCAAAGGATCCAATACCAAAACAAAAAAGGAGCAATATAGTATATGCAGTCCAATGCCATGAGGAGTGTGCAGAAATATGTTGGAAATATGAAACAGCCATTAAACAGAAGGATGGCCCAACATAGGAGGGGTAACAGATGAGGACCAGGATCAGCAGTACACCTCCATTTGAAGGACAAAGGACACTCATGAGGATGTACACACATTAGACAGAGAAGCTAGGTGGTTTGAGAGAGGAGTCAGGGAGTCCATTCATGTGAGCATTGAAACCCCCTCTCTCAACAGAAGGTGGCGACCTCAGGTATAGTCTATCTGCTACTTATCAGGGTGTGCTTTCAACAGTACCCAGACAAATCAAAAAGCCTTCATCACCAATGCCATAGCTAACGACCCATACTTTATAGGTTTCAGCACCTTAGGCCATTGCTCACCTTAAGGCTATGGAGACTATTGTCTACCTAATGAGCCTATTTAAGCCATTCTTCATCTTAAGAGCCTATTTCAGACCAGGGTGACAAGAGGTCAAAGCTGACTTGTACTAGCTGTATTCAGACTGATGAAGCTGTTTGGATGAGCAGCAAAACGTTTGTATTTCTCAAGAAAAAGAAGACCAGTAGCCATGACTCAACTTCCAGATTTCATTGAGGTATGTGTGATATTCCAGGAGTGATTTACCATTGCCACCCCTCAGTGAGTTTCCATGGTTAAGCGGAGATTTGAACCAGCTGTACTAAGCCTGACATTCTGTCCATTACATCACATTCTCTCTCTCTCTGTCTCCCTGTGTGATGCTTTACTTATTCCCTTCCAATACTGAATGTATCCTGTATTTGCTGTGTTGCTCTTTTGTTTTTGTTTTTTAGCTTCTTGATAGTTTGTCAAGTGCTTTTTCATCTCTTCTCACTCCCCCACATGACATATTGAGCAACAGTTTCTTATTAGCTGCTGGACTGCTTGCTGTGGGAAATTGACGTATATACAAACAGACTGTATATAATGCATTGTTTCAGAATACAGTGGCTTCATAGCAGGTAGTACCAGACTGAAGTTGCAGGACCTTGGATAGCTCCAGGCAGACAGCTTGCTTTGGAACCATTAGATTATAGTGACTGCGGACTTTAGTAACTCTCCATATGTGAAGTCCTTGTCTCACACAGTTGGCTATGCTGGTTAAGGATGATGTTAATTGTGATCCACCAACAACTGGGAGGCTCCAAGCTACCAACCTTCCCCCACCCCCGTAGGCCTTTTTATTCTGTCTTGGCCTAGAATACTCTTTCCCAAGTTCTAGGCCCTTCCTGCTGAATGAAAAACCTTATTATGTTCTAGCCTAGACCTTAGTATTTGACCATCTGCCAGTCAGCTCTGGTTTTGAGCATTTCTTGTGCCAGTGGAGCAGTGAAAACTCTGGTGTAAAAGACACCAGTTCTTTATGGAAATCTCACTTGGTGTTTTCTCCAAGAATTCCAGTTCAGGAGGCTTCTGGATACCAGATTGCTTTTCCAGCTCAAGAACTATGCTGTGGCCCAGGCTTAAGTTCACAATTCCTTCTCTTTCAGAGTCCTGATTGATGCTCACTATCTGTGTTGTAACGTTATGATAGTATTCTTATTGTAACCATGTACTGGCTTTATAGACAAATCTTCTCCACCAAAATAAAACTAAAGGCAGCCAATATAATATAATAATAACAATAACAAATTAAAAATAATCAGAACAATGCATATTGAGTATGAATACAGTTAATATGCATTATTAGCAGTAGTAACAGTCATTTGTCAACAGATCTCCTAGAACTAAGATATATCTATCTGTCTTCTAGTGGAAGGACAAAAGAGCCTGGCAGGATTACACTCCAATGGTAGGCAGCTTCACTATTTGATTGTAGTGGAACCAAGAGAAGAGTGGGCCTTCCTGTTATCTATCCCAGGCCTGATCAAAGCAAGTTATGCCATCTACGTTCCTACTATTATTTCCCCCACCACCACCACCATCCTGTGCCTTGGAAGCCAAACATTTTCTTTGTCTTCCTAGGAGCCAGCTGTTGTCAGTTCTGAATCATGGTATTTTTTCAGCAGGGGTGTCATAGCCAATATGCAAGAAGCAATGCCCAGCAGTCTTTACAGCACGTTGGATTCTACCAACATCTTCAGCTGTACCCTTGAATATATAATATATTTTTAAAAGGATACACTTTGGGGGCTTCCTGCAGCTATGCTAGTTTAATTTGACAATGGAAGCCCTATGCGAGCATATTCCCAAACAATGAGGCAAGATTGATTCAAACAGTATCCATTCATGAGTGGGGAATTGTTTGAAATCATATGTCATGGTTACTGAGTGAGCAGTTGGATCATTTCCCTGTGCTCTTTGAGTCCCTGTGATTTGTGCTGTAAAGCTATTGCTGGCAATAAAGAACCCATGCCTATATGTTAATCAGGTCGAAGATGGCAGCTGTTCCACATCAAGAGGATTTTAAGACAAAAGCAGAATCAAGCACATGACTGGCAGGACAGGGGAAAGACAATGCTCTCCTTTGTCACAGGTTAAAATCAATTGTGATGATTTAAACTATTCTAATGAAGACATTAATATAGCCTGAACAGAGTGTTCCAGTGTTGATTGTGAATTATTGATAAAATCAGCTTCCGGATTAACTCTGTGCCTCGGGCAGCTCACTAATTCCTTCACTTTCCAAAATTTTCACTACAGGAGTAAAGTAAAATGCATTTCTTTTGAATTCTCAATATAAAAGTGTAATGAAACCATATAGATCAGTGATGGCAAAACTTTTAGAGACAGAGTGCCCAAACTGCAATTCAAAACCCACTTTTTTTTTTTGCAAAGTGCCAATATAGTAATTTAACCTGAATACAGGTGGCTATGAAGGGGCAATGTTGGGTGCCCACAGAAAGGGCTCCGAGTGCCACTTTTGGCACCCGTGCCATAGGTTCGCCATCACTGATATAGATGTTGTAATGTGGGGGTGGGGAGATTCTCTATTCTCACTGAGCACTGATCTATATCTGGCCTGTTTTGGTGTGTTCTACTGAACTGTGACGGAATAAAAATATCAGATATAACGGACAGGGTGAGCTTTAAAGAGAGGCTTAATATGCAACACTGCCACCTGTCCTGCCTGAATGTGTGTCTCCCTTTTCTATTCAAATGTTGCCCAAGGTAGGTCCAGTCTGGGGCATTGGGTTGGGTTGGTGTGGTCTAAATAGAGTTATCTGAGGTCAGGAAGGAAGAGCTAAATAGACTTTGGTGAATTTTTTAAGTACAAATGAGACATCAACCTCAAGTGACACTATTTCTGGCATTCTTGGAAGTTTGTGCAAAACTGGAATTTGGGAGAAAGGAAAGAGAAGGGTGTGAATTGCCCAATGCCCCAACATCTCACCATCAGAGACAAAAGCCCATGACCGCTCCAAATGGGGGGCCAAAACAAGAATAGTGGACCCCATAAGCAAGTGGGACAAACACGAAGGAGGAGGAGGAGGAGGAGGAGGACGAGCAGGAGCAGGAGCAGGAGGAGGAAGAGGATGGGGATTGATTGTAGGTGCAAAGCAGATATAAAAGGAAAGTGGGGGTGTGCGTCTGAACATGAGACTTCACCAACAACTCAGCTTGTGACTTTCTGGTAGGTCTCCCCCGGTAAACAAAGAATCCCCACATACACCAAGCCAGTGTAAGTCCTTCCTCCTACAACTGGAAGAGGGGCTGGTTTGTTTATCAGGGAGGAGTAGACTGAAAGTTATGATTTGACTTATGCTAAACATCAGAATTTCAACATTTCTTTCCATGGAAATCTGTGGACAGTTTACATGCCCATGTACATTTTTCTACATTTAGCATTAATGTACGCATACTAGTGTGCATTTTCCCTATTTGCTAAAAAGTGATTGAATGAATACTTCAATTCTATGCATTTTCAGACATTCCCATTTTTATCACGTATCATTATATCATGCATCAGTGGACTAAGGAGCTGAAACAGTCAGCTGCAAAGTCGGCAGCTTGGTGGTTCAAATCCCGGGTGTCATGCAGTGGAGTGAGCTCCTGCTGTTAACCCCAGCTCCTACCCACCTAGCAGTGCAAGTGGATAAATAGGTACCACTGTGAAAAGCGGGAAGGTAAAACAGTGTTTCTGTTCAGCCATGCTGGCTATGTGGCCATGGACTTGCACAACACTGGCTCTTCAGCTTGAATACAGAGAGTTGGACACAACTAGCACGCATGTGCAGGGAGAACCTTTACCTTTATGAATTGGCTTGGTTCATTTGATTTCTATGAAAGATACCACAAATGAGGCAAAAGTGAATATTTCTAACTTAAAGTATGCAAACATCTTTTGTATGTAAAGTATGCAAATATTTTTGTCAAGAATCTTAAACTTTTCTAGCACTTTTCTATTTTTCTCGGTCAGGCAATTAGATTTTGCTTGATGATGTAAACAATGTGTGACAGACATTTAACAAAAAAAAATCATTGGCCAGAATTCTGTTGGTGTTTAGTTTGCTAACTTGCCATGGCTAACTGCAACTAAGGGCACTTTTACACGACCCCTAAAATCTGAGGCAAAGGGCTCCCAGATCCGGAGCTTAAAAATGTTTTCCCACTAGCTCCGGACTTTAAAAAAAATTAAGTACGACCACGCCCACCTAAGTGCATCCCGGTGCACTTTTCAGGTACCTGCCTCCAGGAGGTAAAAAAATCTTCTGATGTGCATTGTAAAAGTTGTGAATGCTGGGCTCCCTCACCTTCTGTTTGTTTTTTTGTCCCCACCACCCCTTTAAGAGACAGGAATCACGACGGGGCGGCTCGGGGCGGCTCCCACCAGCAGACGGAGGTCAGCCTGCATTTTTTTCTCTCCCTTTTTTTCTCCCTCCCCTCATGCAGACAGGAACAATGGAGTGCGGAGGGGTGGGAACACTGGAAGAGTGACAAGCCCCACGATCTCTGGTCTGAATTTAAGTTGCAGGCAGATTTTAGAGGTCATGTAAAAGCGCCCTAATTTAAGAAAGTGCAAGAGCATATGTATCATCAGTTGCAAAGGTGGAAGTGTGACCAGGCATATGACTGAGAAATCCCTCAACACCTCCTCAATTAGTTGTTACTAACAGCAGCAAGTTATAGAAGCCAGACACAGATACCAACAGGATTCTGCCTACTGCCTTTAAAATGTCAAGGTGCTTTTATTTCAGTTCTTCCCAAACCATTTTAATTTTGTTTTACTCATCTGGAAGAAGATCAGTGCAGTGTTTTAAGTCACACTGAACCAATGAAAAGTGCACATATGTAGCCGAATCACCAGATAATATGTAGTGCTTCATCTGCTCATCTTCACAAATGTGTACCCTTGGAGCTTGTCTGGAGCCACCAGCTGCACACAATAACAAAACATAATTGCAACTGGATTGGGGGCATGCTTAAATACAGACCTTTTTTTTCATATTACTGATTGCGGCATTGATTATTGGAATGTTTTAAATTACTTAACTATTTTTGATGGTAGGATAAATTGTTTTCATACTTTCCCCCTCACCTTTAAAATATGAACCACTTGGAGCCCTTGAGATATGCAGTGGTGTACACATGCCATAAATGAATACTATTTCACTGTTTCAATGAGAATAGATAGTTTTCTACTCAAATAAGAGATGTGTTGCTTTAATAAATCTCTGTATTGTGTAAAATGACAAGTGGCATGTTATATTCAAAGTGGCATGTTATACTCAATCATTTAGAATATACTTTTAAAATCTTAACATCTCTGTTGCTTTTAACATAGAGTGCTTAACTTTTTGAAGTTGCTATGAGCAAATTATTCAGCTGTATAGGGATATATCTTGTAGTTTCTCAAAGAGGCCTTTCAAAAAACAACTGTTACTGAAGCTGAATACATGGGCAATTATTTTCAAACAGCTGGAAACTTTTAAAAGCTCTTTCTACCCATGTAAGATTCTACTGGCTAGCTCTTCTTTAATGATGGAGTGCATAGACTACCTACCTCTTTGTCCATAGTTAACTGTGAAGAGGTCTGTAACTTGAACTACTCAACTACCAGGTTCCACACAGGAGTTTCCTTCTTTGGCAAATTATTTGCCTTTGTTGCATTCATTTTTGTTTATAAAATACTAATTACCTCTTTTATTGTTTGAAGAGATTAAAAGTTAATAGGAGAAACTAAATAAACAGAATGCCATTCTGCACAAACTATATATGCTGGTAATTAATTTCTGGCCTCCTCTGAGCTAATTAACTCATATAAAGAAATGAAGTTAATGAACCATAATTCTAGTCATACAAGTGTAGATACAAGCAGTTTGACTTAATGAATTAATAAGATATTTCCTTTCTAGAGGTTTTTCAATTGCGCTTCTAGTCTGTAGGGCCCTTTAATGTCTCTTTCTGGTTAAAATATTTAATAAATATTAGGGCAACCTGGAGATGAGGTTTTCCTAATATGGAATGCCTTAGCAACTGGAGTGAGTCCAAGAGTTGGATTTACCCAGGCTAATGAATCCGTGATGCGAAAGAGAAGTGATTTACTGCACCATGGGGGGGATGTATGTAAGAACCCTATAGCTGAAAAAAGTAACAACGTCTGACAATGCTGTTTAGATGCTTTACCTGTGAGAGGGCAACAAATAAAATGAAGTTGCATTTTTGTTATGTGTCTTCAATGGAGTGAAGGGATGAATCAGCACCGCAAAACTGTTGTCAGACCCACTTCCACCAACCTTTTCACCCTCAGCCTGCTCTACTTGAAGGATGAAGCGGCTGAGGGAGAGAAACATAAAGCAATTCTTTGGGCTGGATCCAGTTTTTTCCAATTTTAAAAAGAATCCTGGTACTTTAAACATGGCTTCATTTAAGTAAGATTCCATTCTTTATTGCATTGAACAGATTTGTGCACAAATAGAAGAAATGGCAGCTCCTCCAATGTGGGGCCTCTTTGTCCTTCCCCGGCAGCCACAGTCGGAGCGAAGAGAGGCACCTGGAGGTCTCACAAGAGTGCAGGGTGAGAAGCCTTCATATGGGCTTCCCGTGCTCATCCTGGCCTCTTTTCACTCTGAACTGCACCCCGCCTACCCTCTCTTAGCTGTCTTGAGAATGAGAGATTCTGGTCACTTCGGGACTGAATGGGAATTTTTGGCTGGCACCTTATTGGCTGCTGGTGCCAGTGCATTTTTGCCCCTTCCATTCTCAACACATGGCAGGCAGGGCGATTCTGGCCAGTTTAGGCAGGTAGTGCAAGAAAATTCCATCCCGGGAAGTCATGTGCAAGGTTCCCTTAACAAGGGAACCAGGCAGCCATGCAAGAACTTACCATAACAATAGGATGATGGGTGTGGGCCATTAACCAGAAACAGCTCAAAGGTGGCAGGGCATGCACAGCTGCCTGGAGTTACAAGTGCAACACAAGAACATTAGGAGTGCCACTCAGTAGAAGGGCACTCTCATAGGAAACCACATGACATCATAAAATAAAGCCCCAAATAGAAATAAAATCTAACTTGCACTACAGGAAGCCCTTAAAAGTTGATAAGGTTGCTTCTGGTTACGGTTAATTAATAAAGTTGTGGCCCAGTTTTAAACCCAAAATGTTATGTTATTTCAGGACCTGGGGGGGGACAAAGATGTTGGCCACATCCTTTTGCTTCATGCAGTAAATAATACTAGATGCTATGAATCAATTGGGATTTGGTGAGTCAGTTCCTTGATGAGTTCCATTGGTTCAAACATCTGACCATGACAGTCATTAGAATAGTGAGCCACAAAGTAGAGTTCACATAGCATGAAGCATGGCACTGCTTGTACTGCTAAAGCCCATTCTCTCTCTCTCTCTCTCTCTCTCTCTCTCTCTCTCTCTCTCTCTCTCTCTCTCTCTCTCACTCACTCACTCCACTCACTCACTCACTCACTCACACACACACACACACACACACACACACACACACACACACACACACACACACACACACACACACACAGGCCTGCTGAGCCATTTACCACCATCCATGTGCCACCAGGGACTTTCTTCAGGGGTGACACTCCCATCTAGGCCAGAGCCTGCCCTGGTGAGGAGCCAGAATGGGGACTCTCCCCACACAGCTAATGAACGGTTGGCTGCCTGGAGAGGCCAGATTGCCAGGACCACCACTGCCAAAGAAGGACCCCGGTGGTGCTTGGTTCCAAGTAGGGGCCTAGCCAGCCCTGGGGAAGGGGGAAGTAGGCCTTGGTGCCACCACTTGTGCCATGCTTCATATGAAGGACAAAGTGCTCAACTCCTATCTAGATTTCCTTCATGGCCAGATGTCACCCATTAGAGGTCAAAGTAATTCACTCTGAGCATCTATCTGTCTGTGATGCTTTCTCAGATGAAAGCAGAAGGGGTTTATTTTGTGTTTGTGGAAGAAGAGCTGAGCATTTATTAGAATAAATAAATAAATAAAACTTGGAAAGGAACATTTCTCTCATCCTATCATTTTTAAATATGTCCTTAACCTAAACATCAGCAGCCTCTGTTACAGACCTTTGCCCTTGAATGGTGACCAGGTGATCAATTTTATTTCTTTCTGGCTGCCTGCATAGCTGATGCAGCTTTAGAAATGTATTTCACCTTGATTAAGTAAATTTCATTTATCAATCTCCATTATTTACTCAGATGCTAAGAAATACATCTTTTCTGGCCTATTTGCTCCTAATTGATGAGGTGGACATACATAAACATCCAGCAGTCACAGAAAGTAAACAGTGCCTGGCAGCTGAGAGAATGTACATAAAATGATGACTCTCCTCTTCCCCCTTTTTTTTGTAGATTAAAGGGCAAAAAGAATATGTCTATGACCATGACAGCATTTGTTATTAATGAAAGGAATAACTCTCCATACAATCTAATTAAAAAGCAAGATTACAAGAAAACATGTTTCAAATTCAAAGCAATTGCTAAATACCAAAACCACTTAAGAAAATGTAAGCATGATAAGACATGATTTAGGTAAAGATATCAGCACATCAGAGAGAGCCCTGCTCAAATGAAAATGCCATTTTATTTTATCTAAGCCATGCATCCATTGAACAACTCTCCTTCAGCCAAATATTACTTGTGCAAGAAAGCAAAAATATTGCAGGGGGGGATCCCTTTTGGGGATGGGAAGTAGATCTCCCAGACACTCACTGGCAGAGTAGACAGAAACCATCCCAATATCTGTATACATGGGTGTAAAATAGAGGGGAAGTCTTTCTGACCTTCTAGATATCAATGGAGTAGGGGTTTGGTGGCTCAGTGGGCTAGAGCACTGAAATTGTCGGCTGCATAGTCAGCAGCTTGGAAGTTTGAATGCTGGGTGCCATGCAGCAGAGTGAGCTCCTGCTGATAACCCCATCTCCTGCCAGCCTAGCAGTTCGAAAGCATGTAAATGCAAGTAGCTAAATAGGTACAGCCATAAAAAGGGGGAAGGTAAAACAGTGTTCTTTGCACAGAAATGTGTTCAGCCATGCCAGCCACATGGCCATGGACTTGCACAACACTGGCTCTTTGGCTTGAAAACAGAGATATGCACCGCCCCTAGAGTCGGACACAACTAGCATGCATGTGTGGGGGAAGCGCTTCTCTTTACTAGATATCAATGGACTGCAACTTCCAGAAGCGCTAGCGATGACAACATGGGCAGGCTGCATGTACAATGGTCAAATAAAGCTTCCTCACATCCCTAGAGTACAATGTGAAGAAGACCCTTTGTTTGACCATTCTAAAAGCTGGGACTCAGGCATAAAGCCAAGGTGAATCAGTCCAAAATATTGTACAGTAACCCCCCGCCTATCGCGGGCGTTAGGGACCCACCTGACCCGCGATACATGAAAATCCGCAATATGCGGAAGTGGGTTGGGGGGCGGGGGTGATCAGAGGGGCCTGGGGGGTGGCCGGGAGCGATATGATCACTCCCTGCCACCCCCACCCCCACAGGTACTGCGATCCCGCGATATAGTGGGACCGCAGTACCTGAACCGCGGAATGGTGGGGGGTGACCGTAATCTATTTCCTACCAGGAAATAATGACACCCTCTTTGCCAGGACCCTGCCTGTCATGGAACCCGAATGTGAAGGGTTAAATGCTGGAGAGCAGCAGGAGGAGCCTTGTAGTTCAACTCAGCAGGCAGGACGCAGCTGAGGGCACATCTCCTCCTCCTATAAGGGCTAGGAGCAGGATCCTGCAAAGGAGAACTAACAGGAGAGCTAGGGAAAGGATCTTTAATGATAGGCTTAGAATTAGATCTGAAAGCCCTGAGTTCTAGCAGGAGCCTTGCCAGAGATATGGGTGTGCTCCCTGTTTTAGGATAAAGCTAGCAAGTTTACCCTGAGCCCTCTGTGGGAGCAACGCGTCACTTACCTTGCCACCACGTTCCTGTGTGTTATCCTGACTTTGTTTCCTGACCTTGGACTGGCTTTCTGACTACGGCATTCTCTGTTTCCTGACCTTGGACCGTTTCTCTGTTTCCCTTGAACTTGGCATTTGGCTCTGTAAATTATTCTGGATTGACTCGGACTGTACTTTGTACTTTATCTGGATTACAACTAAAGTTCCTGGCAAAGAACTGAACTTGGCTTGCTGTGTGTTCTGTGTGCGGGGCTTGACACTTTTGCTCATGTTCCTTAGCTTGCTCTACATCCATATTTCAAGTTGCCTTGTGCCAATGCATTTTTCAAGAAGAAGAATCCTGTTAAAGTATACGGTCTATGATCTCCAGAGTAATATTTCTTGCAGGAGCTGATAGGTCTTGTCCATCTGTTTTTAAAGATGAGTACTTTTGTTTGCAAACACTGGTGCCATAAATGTTGGCTCTATTCCAGACTACATGTGTGAATGCCTTTTACTTTCTCCTTCATCTGGTAGGCAAAACATATCAAAGCTCAAACACAAATAAATTTGTAAACCTGTATTTAAAATCCAGGTCTTGAATATATGCTGTTAAGAAGAACACAATCCTATAGCCACTTATCTGGGATTGAGACCCGCTGAACTGATTAGGTATACATGCTCCTGCCTGCTGAATATACAACTTTCTCTATCAGTCACCATTAAGTGCAATATTAGACACTATTATATCTCCTCATTTATTTTTACCATATGAACCATAATCTTGCACACTTCTTTGATGTTCTCTGTCACCTTTCATTGAAGCTAAAAGGGATTAATTCTATATCAGAATATCTCCAGGTACAGTAGTACCTCGTAAGATGAATGCCCTTTAATACGAAAAACACTTAAGATAAAAGCAATTTCTGGGAATAGGAAAATCACATAAGATGAATTTTTCCTATGGGATGCCTCGCAAGATAAATTCAATGCATTCCTATGGGGACTGCATTAAACCACATTTTGTAGGATAAATTTTTCATAAAACAAACTGACTCATAGAATGAATTAAATTTTTCTTAAGAAGCACCACTCTATTATAGTATAAATGGAGTCTTCCATGAGAGAAAGTCCTTTCATTCATAGCAAGAAAATGTTAGGCCTACTCTGACGACTGCATGTATCTGCCTTGTGATACCAAGAAAAGTGAGGCAATGTATCATCTGGAGTTCAGCTCAGCCATGTCACATGTTATTTCATTCTATTAACATGCAGAAATGTTTATAAACATGGGGACATGGGCAAAGAATCTTAAATAGCTTTACAGTGTTGAACAGTAAGCTGGCCAACAGAAAGCAGAAGGGTAAAATCTTCAAGAAGGGTGAAGAGGTTTTCTGTAATTTCACACAATGAGAAAGCCATGGTTTGCCATTTCACACAATGAGAAAGCCATGGTTTGCCAATCTAAAAATAAAACAACAGTTTTGCCCATTCTAGTGAAATAAATTAGTGACATAGTTTTGGTGAAATAAATTGCTGTTAGGAGATAGATTTAAGTCACATAAACATATTAATGCTCAGATATCAATCACAGGGCCCTTCTGCAATTTTCATTATCTTCTACTGAGGATTTACTTTGCTATAAATGAGATTCTATAGGAAATCCACCCATATATAGGATATTCAAGAACAATATGTGTGTGTGTGTGTAGACAAAAGAGGAAATCAACAATTAACACGTATATTATTAGATGATTATATTTCGTTTTAAATTGACATATATTGCTTGACGTATATATTTTGACCTCTTTTTTCCAGTTTATAGTTTTTCATAATAAATTGTGTGTGTTGTTGCATTAATACTTATGCATTGCTGCAATCAATGGTGGACGATTTCTTAAATTAGAGAAAGAAAAACATTGAATTTGTAAGCAGATAAAAAAGGCTTAAATACATCATGATTAAACCATATGTCTTCTACAATCATCTCTTAAGTACTATAAGTCTTTACAGATGTACTGACCTCTTAGATTCCAGAGCACAAATGAATCTCATTCCAACTACAATATATTAATATTTGTCAAAGTCTCCAAATTGAGATTTTCTTTTTCTAGTGCATGGCGCTGCTTAGCTGCAAATTAACTTCTGCAAAGCAAGCTGATGTTATTGTCTTCTCTTTTCCCTGAATATGCTCTTTGCTTCAGCACTTAAGTTTACGTAGTTAGATGTTTCAGAAACATGTTAAAATTAAAATATATCATGCTTGTGTTTATTTATTTATGTATTTATTATGGGACTTATATACCGCCCGTCTTCCTGGTGGGGAACTCCGGGCGGTTTACAGCACATTAAAAACAACAGATACCACAATGTAATAAAAAACTAAACAGATAAAACAGCAAAGTGCAGGAGATGGCGATGGCGGGAGAGGGAGAAAAAAAATTAACCAAATGCCTCCCGGAAGAGAAGGGTTTTAAGAGCCTTCCGGAAGGCAGACAGGGACTCTGCTAGGCGCACTTCTGCTGGTAGGTGGTTCCACAGCGTCGGGCCAGCCACAGAGAAGGCTCGGGAGCGGGTGGAAGTTCTCCGAGCCTCCCTGGGCGTGGCCACGCGCAGCATGTGCGCCCGCGACAACCTAGTTGGATGGGCCGAAATTGACCGCTGGTTGATCCGCTCTGTCAGGTAGCCAGGTCCTAGGCCATGGAGTGTTTTGTAAACCAAAACCAGGACCTTGAATCTGATTTGGGCCGCGACGGGTAACCAATGCAGGCGAGCCAGAACTGGGGTGATGTGCTCAAATTGACGCACACCCGCCACCAGCCTGGCCGCCGCATTTTGGACCCGCTGCAGACGCCGAATCAGATTCAAGGGCAACCCCATGTAGAGCGCGTTGCAATAGTCCAGTCTCGAGATCACCAACGCCTGGACCACTGTTCTAAGGGAGTACCCATCCAGGTATGGACGAATCTGGGCAATCTAACGAAGGTGGAAAAAGGCAGCCCTGGACACGGCGGACACCTGGGCCTCCATGGTGAGCGCCGGGTCCAGGACTACTCCCAGATTTCGGACTGAGTCCGATGGCCTGAGGGAAACACCCTCCAAGGTGGGAAACGGGCCACCGTAGCTGGATGGGGAAGCCCCAAAGAACATAACCTCGGTCTTATCGGGGTTGAGTTTGAGCCTGTTAATCCTGGTCCATTCCATAACTGCACCCAAGCACCAATCGAGGGTCCGGACAGCCTCATCTGCAGCGGTGGAAAAGGAGACATAGAGCTGCATGTCATCAGCGTACCTCTTTCCCCCCACTATCAGATCTTGAAGACTCCACAAGTGTTTTTCCCCCTGTATAGGTGTTTTGTGATTGGAATAGTGGCTCAAAGTGATGAGTAGAGATGGGCATTTCATTTTGGAGGGGGACTGGCAGTACAGCTGGCACTTGAAACCCAGTCCCACCCTCTGAAACTAAATCAACCACTGTCTTATCTTGCTGTAGTTCATGCTGGGTGAAATTCCAAACAGGAAACAGATTCCAATGTGGCATATTTCCGTCTCCCTGGCACTGGCCAATCAGACAGGGAAGTGGGATAATGCATCTCCTTGCACATCTCCTGACTGGCCAGCATCAGTCCCCTTCCAAAATGAAGCACCCATCTCTAGTGATGAATGATGCCTTCAATTTGGTGTGGAGAGCTGTGAATCTTGAACAGATATTTGTCTTCTTTTCTATGCAAGTGTGAAAAAGGCTTTCTGCAAAAGCTGGTCCACATATTGAAAAGCTGAAGTGAAGTAATGCTAGTAGGCAGCCATATTAGCTTGTTAGTAGCAATAACAGCAAAGAATTCTGTGCCACCTTAACTGAAAGACGTGGACTTCGGTACTCAAAAGCTTATGTGAGATAAAACTTTGTCATGAATTAAGAGACCACAAGACTTTCTGTTACTGTTTTTGTGACAACTGACTAACTTGGCAATTTATTATTATTTATTATACTTATATACTGCATCATCTAGCAACAAGGCCACTCTAGGTGGTGTATTTAGAAGCTATCCCTCTGGAAACATCAAAGATGTGGTGTGGGGTTAGGGTTCCATGGGATAGAACATCTTTTTTCGAGCATTTGTATTGGTCTAAGTAAGGCGGTATAGATATATTTGAAAGGAGAAAGAGAGAAAAGAGACAAGTTTAGATTTAGTTTGTTTCTACACAGCAAAATCCAGCAAAGAGGTCAAGCCACGTAAAAAGCTAGTTGCAGGCATGCCATAACATGCAGCAGTACACAAACATCAGAATACAACCATCGTGCAAGATCCAATCAATGCAGGTGTGACCCACTTCTGAGCAAGTGCTGGCAGTGATGAAGAGGCCAGATTAGTAGTCACATAAACACCTAATTTTTTGCACAAGTTGTTCAAAAAAACATTCTACTGATTCCCAGTAGAGATGGTGTTGGTCTTTTTAAAAAAATAAAATAAAATCAAACATATACACACAATGAGGAAAACAGAGATTTTAAAAAAAACATAATTAATGTAGGAGAAAACAATACCAAAAGCATGTTTTCACCATCCTGGCAGAGGGGGCTGAGTCAGAGATGTCTCTTTAAAGCCCTGGGCGTTACTTGTAGTGATGAAGTAGCCTTGCTTCCTTCACATTCTGATATAATACTCATCTTTAGCAACTGCATGGCAACTAGGTAAATTCTGGTATCCCTACACTGGAAAGCTGAAGCATAATCAACATGAAACTGCCACAAGACATTTTATTTTTGTTTCTCTCTAGCCTGTTTTTCATGCCTTATAGGAGTTCTGGCTACAGTTTTGAGTCATTTTATATGAACTCTTCACTCCTTTGCCTCGTCTTCCTGTTTTCTGTGTTCCTTTCAATGCTGCAGTTAATGTTAGTCACCTGCTTTAGAGTTATACTGTCCAGTGGTATCAATTCATCCATGCCAAGTTTCTGCTAGAGAATTTCAGTCCATGTTTAGCGTAAGGTCACACAGACTGGTGCCTGGCCCACTCTGTGTCCTTTAGGAGACACTGTGAATCTATCCTTGCTGCTATTTGTGTGTTTTCAGATCTCTGTGTAAACAGCTATGGCTTAGGGCTGGGGAAAGTTTTAGAGTGCCCTCCAAATTATTTCTGGAATAATTATTTGCACCAACAGAAAAAGAGAAACCTGAAGCGGAATTCTGAGCTAAATACAACAATAAACAGAATAGAGATGGGCATGAAATGAACAATTTTTCGTTTCCATTTTTGTTTTTTCATTTCATTACGCAATGAAATGACAAAAAAAATTGTCTCCAAAATGAAACGAAACGAACAAACACCGGAAATTTTGTCGTGCGTTTTGTTTTCATTACTGCAATACAGTGAACTGCTTTAAATGCTAAAAAAATCACAAAAAATTGAAATAAATGGTAACAAAATGGTAACGAAATGAACAAAAACAAAATTTTTTTTTGCAAAAATTCACGAAAAATGGAAACAAACCGAAACGGACCCTCCAAATGACAAACGACAAATGAAACGTCATTTTTTTGATTCGTGCCCATCTCTAAAACAGAATCATCTGTGCGCATACACATACATTCTGTCTTCATAGTTTAGAGAGTTGCAAAAAGGGGCAGGGGTGAAGGCAAAATCCCGATGACATTTTTTTTCAGAAGTTCCTCACTTTGCAGTGAAGCTAATAAGAAATGTAGAAAATGGCTGCTACAACCTGTTGATCATTCTGTCATTCAAAGACCCAGTTATGGGAGTACAGTATGCAGGAGGGGTCTTAGGTTTCATTTGAAATTAGAAGCTGCCTGGCTGTCTTTTCTTCAGCATTGGCTGAGAGTTCTCCTTATAAGGTGTTAATGCTTTCAAGTCTCTTTTTATTATTTTTAATAATGCTGTGTCTTTGTTCTTCTAAAATTTCTATACCCACTACAACCAGATGGACCCTTGGGGATGTCACTCTGCCCCATAAATGCCATTGGACTCTTTGCTCCAACCTGTAGTTGCCTCAGAAACAAGGCTTATATTTCAACACTTAGCCAAACACAGGACCCATCCTTGGTTTTAACACATGCAGAAACTCCATTTTCATCCTGTTTCATTCTCACCTAAGTCTCAAACCTTGTTTGTTTTTCTGCTTATACAATGCATTGTGCAAGTGGTTTTCATCCACTTTTGTCTTAGGTTTTGCACTTCTAAGAGGGTGGATGGAATCGTTAGTCCCCGTGAAAACAGTGGGATCACTATGTAATTATATAATAGGATTCTGGCCCATGATTCCTTATGCACAAAAGTGTACGTGCAGAGTACATGCACTCTCCTTTGTGGGAACAATGTGAAAAGCATTCATCTCATGAGAGGAAGCCTGCAATTAAAATATTTTGTTACCAAGTTTCCACTGCTTCCCCCCTCCCAATCATCTTTGAACACAGCAACACTGAGGTAATACAGTGATGTCTTGTCTCAAAGTGAGCCAGTCCCAGATAGTCACATGCATCTTGCTGTTGTCTAACTTCCCTCAGCCAACTCATAGCCTAGCTCTAATAGCTGGAACAACAGCAGTGGCTCCAAAACTGAGGCCAAGAATGGTTTTGTCTCATTTCACCAGGTGCAGCGGCTGGGCTATCTCTGGCCTTCCTCTACTCCCAGGTGTCCCTGGAGCTGAAGGGATAGTTTGGTCAGTGTCTTTCCCAGAAATTCAGTGCACCGTGCAAGGATTCTGCGCTGCACTTCATTTTCAAAATACCCAGCTGTGCATTGGAAACACTGTTGAACATTTGGGATACAGAATGCCATATCCAAGTAGAAGTGCCTGTTTGTTTTTAATACCATAGGAAACAGATATATACCCTTAAATGTCAAACTGTATCCCTTGTAATTCTAGAGAAACACCCATATTCATAGTCTAGGGTTATTTCCATGTTGATTATAAACATGGTGATAAAATTAGTTGGAGAGGAGATAAGGTCTTTGTCATGCTCACACTTTTTACCTTCCTGCATGAAATGATGTATGTAAATACCACAGAGAATGATCTGTTCAGTAGAGTATTAGACTTTTTTTTTGGTATTAGAAAAATGAGCCACTTAACATGCACTGCACTAGGATGCTGTTGTGCTGGCACCAGTTAGCTGTTTACTGATTTCAGCTAATTCAGCGACTTTATAACATGTCAGAATTTTTCCAGAGGTTATAGAATACATCCTTTCAGGAGGCATGCTCAGTCACTGATAATTAGCACATTAGCCCCTGGCTTATTTCTTTTCTTGTTTTTCCAACAGAGACAAAAACCACCTGTTTGCACTAAAACACCTGGGTAATTTATACAGAGCATGTATTGCTTGCAAACAGACATCTACCGTTCATTTTCTAAGACAATGGAATTTATTTATCTCACTTGTGTACACTTGGTACAGTATAGAAAGAAAGAAAGAAAGAAAGAAAGGAAGGAAGGAAGGAAGGAAGGAAGGAAGGAAGGAAGGAAGGATGGCAAGCAAGCAAGCAAAAGAAAAGAAAATGAAAGGAAAGGAAAGGAAAAGAAAATATTTGGCCTCTCATTTTATGCAGAGATAGGTTAATGTATTTCCATTATGAATGACCTTTGTATATTTCTTCCTATAATTCTGTCTTATTCTGTTTCTATATTAATCTACATTTTAACCAGTCCCAAAATGTGCATCAAAATATGCATTTTAATATGTATTCATTGTTGGTTTTACCTCATTAAAACTTTCAAACTTTTTCTCAAAATTTAACATGGCGTACAGCTCCTTCTCATCTTCTAGATTAAAAGATGAGACATACAGACATGCACAAGCCAGCAATTAAAGAAACTGAACATTGCCTTGTCATGGAGATGAAGATGCCTCATGCGAAAGGATCATGTGCATAATGATATCAGAGCAAAATACAGCATTGCACCTATTACTGAGAAGATACACGAAGACCAACTCTGTGTTGGTTTGGTCATGCCCTGCATGCCAATGAGGAAACTCTGCCCAAAAAGGGTCTCACCCTGCAGGTCAGCGGATGTCAACCGAGGGATCGTCCAAAACAGCACTGGATGAAACCCCTCAATAATGATATGATGTTTTCCTGGGTTCACCTAGACCTAGCCCATGACCGCTCCAAGCAGAGGGTCAAAACAAGAAGAAGAAGAAGAAGAAGAAGAAGAAGAAGAAGAAGAAGAAGAAGAAGAAGAAGAAGAAGAAGAAGAAGAAGAAGAAGAAGAAGACATCCATAAGCCATCCCTAGCTGCATATAGCCTTTGTTCAAAACATCCAACTATCCTCCTCCTAGTGATTTCACTAGTGAGCAATTTGCAGCCCATTTTAGATCAAAAATTGAGGCCATCCGTTCCGACTTGCCCCCCAGTTGCTCTAGTCCATCCTTTGGGTCTTCCAGTGCCTCACCCCTCCGTTCTCCCCTCCTGGATGAGTTTGGGCCGGTCTCTTCAGCGGAGGCCTCCAGAGCTATGGCTCGTTGCCGGCCGGCGGCCACTCCCTTTGACCCTTGCCCAGCTTGGCTTATAAAATCTGCCGAGGGGAACATGCCAGAGTGGTTTTCTTCCATCGCCACGGCCTCCTTTCGGGAGGGTTGTTTCCCTTCCCGCCTGAAGGAGACCATGATCTCTCCAACTTCCGTCTGATCGCCATTGTTCCCTTCCTGGGCAAGGTTGTTGAGGGGGTGGCTGCTGTCCGGCTCCAGTCATACCTGGAGTTAAACCATATCCTGGATCCCTTCCAGTCTGGATTCAGGCCTCTTCGCGGAACAGAGACCGCCCTGGTCGCTCTGCAGGATGACCTCCTCAGGGAGGCCGACAGGGGGTATTCCTCCCTGCTCGTCCTCCTTGATCTCTCAGCAGCCTTTGATACCGTCGACCACGGTAACCTTCTGGCCCGGCTCGCTGAGGCGGGAATTGGTGGTCAGGCCTTGGCCTGGCTCCGTTCCTTCCTTGGCGGCCGGACCCAGAGGGTACAGCTGGGGGATGTCTTGTCGGCTCCTTGGGCTCTCCCTTGTGGGGTGCCCCAGGGGTCGGCAATCTCCCCGTGCTGTTCAATGTTTATATGAGGCCGCTGGGGAGGTCATCAGGAGATATGGAGTTCGCTGTCATCAGTACGCTGATGACACACAGCTCTATATCTCCTTTTCTACGTCTGCAGAGGAGGCGGTTCGCTCCCTCGATCTGTGCCTGGAGGCCGTTCTGGAATGGACCAGAGATAACCGGCTCAAGCTTAATCCGGAGAAGACGGAGGTTCTGTTCTTAGGGCGCCTTCGCCTCGGTACTATGGCCCCCTCCCTAGACTGGGGGTACTTCCCTCCAGCCTACAGACAGGGCCAGGAAGCAGAAGGGCTTTTTTCCATCTCCGCAGGAAGAAGTAAGTCCTCCCTGAGGACAAGGCCCTGGTGAAGATTGCAAGACGTGGGGTTGCCCTTGACCCTGGTCCGGAGGTTACAGCGGGTGCAGAGATGCGGCGGCCAGGCTGGTGGTGGGTGCTCGAGAGATTCGAGCACATCACCCCAGTCCTGGTCCGCCTGCAAGTCTTCGGATCAGGTTCAAGGTCCTGGTCTTGGTTTTCAAGGCCCTCCATGGCTTGGGAACCTGGCGGAGCGCATCTCCCTGAGGGCATCCGGATCCAGACCCACGAGATCATCGAAGAGTGGCCACACCCAGAGAGGCGCGAAAAGCGACGCGGAATCCGCGCCTTCTCTGTGGTGGGGCCCTCACTCTGGAACCATCTCCCTCCTGAGCTGCGCCTGCTGGAGTCCCTGCCCGCCTTTAAGAGGGCTTTGAAGACCTTCCTCTTCAAGGAAGCATATGGTGACCTTATTAGTTAGTGTTTTTGTTTTGTTTTGTTTTGTTTTGTTTTGTTTTGTTTTTGCCTCATCGTTTGCTGCCATCTTGTCCTCCGCCGCCCTTGCTTGGTGGCCTGGTTATTTTCAGCTTTTTAGCCTTTTTGCTTTTAGCTTTTTGTGTTGTTAGCTGCCCAGAGTTCCCGTTGGGAAGATGGAGCGGGATATAAGTATTTAAATAAATAAATAAATAAATAAACTATTTCAAGAACATTTAAAATGATGACTGTAATGTGAATGAGAATCCAGGTTTACAAGAAGGATAAGGTAGTGAAGCAAATACATTATTTTACAGAAAGATTCCCTTAAAAATTACACTATTCACACTATATTTCACTGTCCTTAAGAGTCTCTGTTAAGCAATAGACAACCACTTCAGGGTGTTGAGCATGTTATTTGAGCTTGAGGATAGCCATGACCATGAATGATGCTGCAACATGCAAAAGAAAGATGGGTACACATGGCAGCTCCATCCTCCAACTTCTCAAACCGTATGTCGAGCAGTGCAATCGTTAGAGGTATTCTGCTTGCTTTTGAGTGATTTTTATTTATATATTTATTTATTTATTATATTTATACCCCGCTTATTATCGTCAAGATCTCTAAGCGGCTTACAGAGCCACAATCGGCACACATAAACACAGTTAGAAGACACACAATACACACATCAACTAATACAATTAAAACCTGATAGCGTTCCTGAAGCTATCCGATAAAATTATAATTCAAAACATGGCGATGGCGGGGTGAGTTTAAAAAAAAAAAAAGCCTAGGAATCGCCGAAGGCCTCCCGGAAAAGGTAGGTTTTTAAAGCCTTCCGGAAGGCCTGCAGGGACTCTGCAGAGCGCACTTCAGAAGGGATGGAATTCCAAAGGCTAGGGGCCGCCACTGAGAATGCCCGGGTCCAAGTACTCGACTTCCGGGCTTCTCGGGGAATGGCGACCCGCAGCAAGTGCACTCGCGCCTGCCGAACGGGACGGGCCGAGGTGGATCGCTTGAGTAGAAGTCTTCACATGGGCTGTTTTATCAGGCTTCTTGTTCATAGAATGGCCTGTGCTTTAATCCTCATTAATATGTGTAGTACAGAATGTATACAGAAGCCATGTGAAATGTTTACAGGTGACTGTAGAGTCCCAAAGCTGAATATTATTTCATAAGGGAAGCATTCCGTCCCTGTCTTTTGTTTTCTTAGCTCCTGGTAGACCCAGTTTTCTGGACCTATGAATAAACACAAACAAGCAAATAAAGAGGAAACCTAAGAAAGCTCAAGGAGGATCATAGACAGGGAAGAGGGGGCTTGTCATCTCTCCCCCCCCCGCTCCCATGACATGCCCCACAACAGCTCCATATCAAAGGAGATAACAAGAATTGCAGTGTAAAACTGCCTGACTTTTATTTCTGTCTTTCCAAGCGATTGGCTCCTTCACTAATAATCGGGATTTATTACTGGGCCCATCTGCTGCCTCTGTAAGGTCAAAAGGTAAACCACAGCCATCGCTGATGTCACCATCAAGGTAGCTGGTAGCAAATGGACCCTGACAAGTGTACTTTTAAAAGAATATTGTGGCAAGAGCACTCTAAGCATGAAAGTCAAGCTGATAAAGAAAATAAAGTCCGAAATACTAAAAAGATGTCAGGTTTTAACCCATTAATCCATGTGATAGAGTCCAACTGTCAGTCTTCTATCAGAGCAGCAGTCAAAAAGAAGAATGGGCTCCTACACTTCACGAAATGTAATCAGGTCAATCTCAGCTGTGTGGCAAAATTTCCAGCACATCACATTTTTACTGTATTCTTTTAACATTGCCACTTCCTCTGCATCAGCTAGGAACCACAAAGCAAAGCTCCAGATGCTGCCCTGGTATTTGCTTCTCCCCTCTTATCAGCACCTGTATTTCTGGAAGGATCATCCATTTGATTATGTTTTTAAGGCTTTTTCATTGTATAGTTTGAAGCTATGTCTATATATCTCTGTGCCCACAAGCCTATTTTCTCTGCGGAAGGAATAGCCCCCATCCATTCTTTCTAACCCCCATTGACCCTTAACGCCAACTCTATTAAATATCCGAGTTGGATCATTTCATGTTTTTCCCGGGCTTGATGCATGTAGTTGTGCAAAAGGGATACAGCTCGGGTTAAATTTGCTGGATGATTTTTGTGGGAATGTTTTATCTGTATCCGGGCAGGAAACTCTGTTTCAGCTACATTTCCAACTGAGACTAGAAAGTGAAAAGGGCAGTGAGCTTGATGCAAGATAGAGCAGTCCCATTTTTTTTCCAGTGGAGATGGAGGATTTACCTCACAGTTTGAGAACAAATTAGAATCTGACAATGTGTCAACAAAGAATTACTTGCTTTGTCTCAGCTAATGTTTCAGCGAGGTTATCTATATCCATGCAGCAGCACTACAAACAAGCAGCAGGTTGCTGACAACTGATGTAAATAGCTACAGCTCCTCTAGTCTCAGGGTCATACATTACAAGCATCATTTCTTCTTTCTATATCAAGAGGTTGGTGAGGGTGGCAATTTGTAGCATGCACATATACACAAATCCACCATCGGTGTGGATGTAATCAGACATGTTGTCTTGTTTCTTCTCCTAGTGTACCTTTGGTTTGTTTAAAAGGCACTAACATTTCATTTTTCCTGCAGCTAGTCAGTCTTGAGCAGGCAGAGATGTTCTTTTGGCTAGAAAGAGGATGTGTTTTAAAATACACATTTCTTAGAGAGATAGGAGAGAGGGAGAGACAGAGAGAGGTGAGATGGCCATGCACAGGCCTGGATCCAAGGGTGCAGAGGCTTTGGTCAAATCAAATACCCTAAATCCAAGATGTGGTTCCACCTAGATCAGACTATTGAACTACTGGACTGTACTTAAGTATTGTCTCATTATTCATTAATTGACTCAGTAGATCTGCCTTGTATGGAAATTAATTGTGGATTCAGCCCAATGTGATCTTGCCTTTTTCTACCACAGGCTTATATTACTAGTTTATTTGGAAATCCCCCTCATTTTCAAATGTTTGGTGTTTATCAAATGGCTTGCTATTTCTGAAACACAAGCCCAACAACTGGCATGTCCAAACGTTGGCCCTCCTGATGTTTTGGACCACAACTCCCAAAATTCTAAGCTTAGATTGCCAATGAGAAAGGACTGTGGGAGTTGTGGTCTAAAACATCTGGAGGGCCAAAGTCTGGACATGCCTGCCCAACAACAAATTGCTGTTTATTTCCCATCAATATATATAGAAAATCTCTTCATTTGAATCATAATTTTAAAGTGTCTCATGCAGAGGAGAAAAATGTGTCTTCTATGGTTTTATTGTATATTGGGAACTGCCTAGACTGACAACGCTAATGGACTGGTATAGAAATGGAAATAAATAAAATAAATATAAAATAAATACATTTTCTTGGTTAAAGGTTCTAAAGTGACTCTCAAAAATTTGATACATGCAGGCCCACAGGCATATTGTGTTATATTTTAGATATAATTGTATTTGTTTGCTGCTGGTCACCTTGGAAATGCTCAATGGAAAAACTGGCAGAAAAGTGTCTGCCATATAATTAAAGGGAAAATGCTGTGAGTCAGTATGGGGACAGTGCTGTGCCCCATACTGGCTATAGATCTTATAGATCATGCCAATAATCTTATTCCTTATAGGTTGCTGGAACAGATAGTGATTCAAATGATGTTAGTAATGATGGGAAGCCTTGTGTGGTAAATGACGGCCAGCCAATAGATGTCAAAAGCAATGCTTGTGTCACAAGACTTGGGCCACAATTCTCCTCAGACACACTGCCAGTCCTGTTCTTCACGTTAATGCTGAACCTGAAGTCAGGATTATGAGCAATGTCTACTACTCAACACAGTGAAGTAACTGCTTAGGTGAAGCAACAGAGGAAACTCCACAACCACTGCACCTCCAAACTGGCCTGCTTCCCTCAGATATACTATGGCTGTCCATCACTCCCATTAAAGTATGATTCAATTTACAGTCTAGTCAACTTTGATGTATGGAAGGGAGGAAACACGTACCCTTGTGTATGCTTCAGGTAGCCAAGTTCCTTGAGCCTGGTCTGCAGAATTGGTTATCAGTAGAAACAGGTGGGTGGGTAATATTAGTAACATATGGAGGAAAGTAGATATTAGTCTGCCTTCCATATTTTGTAAATATTTTTGAATGCTTACTCATAGCATATAAATAATGCAAGTATTAAAAGGCTCAGGGGAAATAGTTGCCTACCTGCAAACTGAACATAAAAAACACTTGTATTAAAATATAACAGTTAGTCTTTAAGGGGTCATATATTTTTGTATTTTTATATTTTGTTTTGTTTTCTTTTGAATGTTGCCTGATATGCCTCACCAGGCAAATTCTTCTGCCAAAAAAGTATGCACATGAATACCTGCATTTTAAACTCCTTTTGAACTGTGTACCCAACATTCATAGCACAGATGCTGCTATGAAAAAAGAAGATACCATTAACATTAAATATCTGTAATTAATCCTTTGGTTGTGTAGCATTGTATCTTTCATCATAGATCATATATGGAGGTGGAGATTATTTTAAAAAATTGGATTGTGATGTTTGTCAGAAATTGCTAATTTGTCTAATGTTCATAGATTGTAATCATCAAGTCTGGGGACCCCAACGAATATGAAGTGATAAATATTTCATAAAATTGTAGAATCCTAGTATAGTGGAGTTGGAAGGGGCCTACAAGGCCATCAAGTCCAACTCCATCCAGGAATACAAGTCAAAGGTGCCTGGTGGTTGTCCAGATTTACCCTCTTTATTCATCCCTTCATATGAAAGCTACATGAATGTGTAGCTTACTTATCTTTAAAAAAAAATATGAGCCACCCCTGCCTCCCTTCCCACTGTCTCATCACATGCTTACCTTGACTGGTGCTGCTGCCACCACTACCAATACTGCAGCTAGTGCTATTTAAATAATAATAATAATAATAATAATAATAATAATAATAATAATAATAATAATAATAATAATAATAATAATAATAATAATAATAATAATAAATAATGAGTAGTTAACAACTGGGAAAACCTATTTGATTCAGAAGGATCCAACAAAAGGAGCAATACCTGAAAATTTACAGGCCAATAACATGTTTACCAACTATGTATAAACTGCTAACAGGCATCATAGCTGATAGAGTCCAGGATTATTTGGAAGCAAATAACATCATGCCAGTAGAGGCACAAAAGTTCAGTTACTCATTGATAAAATGATCCTAGACAATTGTAAAGCCCGGAAAACTAATTTATATATGACTTGGATTGACTATAAAAAAGCCTTTGTCTCAGTACCACATAGTTGGATTATTAAGCGCCTGGATGCCATTGGAATATGTAAAAGTATTAGTGCCCTAATTGAAAATGTGATGAAGACTGGAAAACAGAATTGTTTGTCAGGGATGAAAGCTATGGATTGGTTAGCATCAAACGAGGGATTTTTCAAGGTGACTCTTTGTCACCTCTGCTATTTACTATTGCCCTGATTCCCCTCTCAATAATTTTGCAGAAGACAAATTTAGGTTACCAAACTGCTAAAAATTCAGGGAAAATTTCTCATCTATTGTATATGGATGACTTAAAGTTGTATGGAAAATCAGAAACTGAAATACACTCACTGACCAACACAGCCCAAATTTTCAGCACCGATGTTAGTATTGAGTTTGGACTAAACAAATGTGTCACAGTGGCACTGAGAAAAGGAAAAATAATTGAGAGTGAAGGAATTGAAATGCCAAATGGACAAGCTATTAAGTATCATCAGTCTGAAGCCTATACATATCTGGGCATACTGGAATTAGATAATATAAAGCATGGGCAAGTGAAAAATGTGGTCAGTAAAGAATATATCCAAAGGGTCAGAAAAGTATTAAAAAGTAAGCTGAATGGTGGTAACACCATCAAGGCCATTAATAGCTGGGCCATACCGGTCATCAGGTATACCGCTGGCATTATAAACTGGACTCAGACAGAGCTAGATATTCTAGATAGGAAAACAAGAAAACTTATGACCATTCACTATGCATTACATCCACGCAGTGATGTTGACAGGCTGTATTTACCTAGAAAATTAGGTGGTAGAGGTCTTCTGCAAGTGAAGCAGACAGTTGAAGAAGAGAAGCATGTGTTGGCAGATTATGTAAAAAATAGTACAGAGCCAGCATTATTTGGAGGTTAAGAACAGGGAGGTGTTTAAAGTAAATCAAACAAAGGGTCAATACAGGAAAACAACAATGCAAATACGAGCTGATAGCTGGCATAATAAAGCACTGCATGGGCAGTTCCTCGAAAAAGTCAAAGGAAAAGTAGATGAGGAAAAGACTTGGTTATGGCTCACCAATGGAACACTGAAAAAAGAGACAGAGGCCCTGATTTTTGCAGCTCAAGAACAAGCTATCAGAACAAATGCAGTTAAGGCTAGAATAGAAAAATCAGCTGAGTCCCCCACATGTAGACTCTGCAAAGAGGCAGATGAAACTTTTGACCATATATTGAGTTGTTGCAAGAAAATTGCTCAGACTGATTACAAACAGCATCATAATCTAGTTGCTCAAATGGTCCACTGGAATTTGTGTCGGAACTATCATCTGCCCATAACAAAGAACTGGTGGGACCATAAGCCTGAAAAAGTGACTGAAAAGGAGCATGCAAAATTACTTTGGGACTTCCGAATACAGACAGACAGGGTTTTGGAGCATAATACCCCAGATATTGTGTGATTGTGGAGAAGAAAAAAGTGTGGATCATTGATGTTGCTATACCAGGAGATGGTAGAGTCACTGAGAAACAACTTGAAAAAATTACCCGATATCAGGATCTGAAAATTGAACTTCAGAGACTCTGGCATAAACCAGTACGGGTGGTCCCAGTGGTAATTGGCACACTGGGTGCGGTGCCCAAAGACCTAAGCAAGTATCTAGAAGAAATTGGAGTGGACAAAGTCACCATCAGTCAGATGCAGAAAGCCACCTTACTGGGACTGCTCGCATAATTCACTGATACATCACTGAGTCCTAAACGCTTGGGAAGCGTTCAACTAGTGATTGGTAATATAAAATCCAGCGTAGATAGCTGTGTGGTTAAATAATAATAATAATAATAATAATAATAATAATAATAATAATAATAATAATAATAATAATAATAATAATAATAATAATAATAAATGGCAACCCCCTCTCCATTCAGTGGACCTCATTCACAAAGGTCATAGGGATTCAGTTGTACTTATGATATTCAATCATTTCTAATAATTGTTATTTTACTGCCTGGAAAGAAGGGCATCATTCTTGTCACCAAGTAGACATAATCTTATTCAACTCTGCAGAGGAATAAAGCATCATTTTGAAAATAGGTGTGCTTGACTGTCATAAAATACTTCTCTCTGTTATTATCCAGCCATTGCCAATGGAAACTCATATTGGCCATCTGTTATCTGTAAACTGGATTTTAATATCAAGAAAAATTGACAGGAAAGTTGTAGTTGTTACAAAACTCGTTACATTTCACACCATTGATTCATATCAGTAGCAAGTACACCTGCAATGTTCTGTATACAGTGGTACCTTGTATAAAGGAATCATTTTGTTCCAAATGATATTATGTTAAGCAAATTTTTCTTTTTACAAATTTCCTGTAGGAATGCATTGAAAACAGAGTAATCCCTAATCATGACAATTTTTATGTTGTATGGATTCCCCCTATAGTCAATTCTGTTAAGCAAATTTCCCCTATCTCCAGAATTTTTTATGTTGTACAGATTTTATGTTATACAAACCATTTGTCCACTGTATTTTATGACAATAGTGATCAGATTGTAGTGCTGGCTATGGGAACTACATAATAAGAAATTAATCATAAAATCCTTAGCTGATCATACTTCTTATTTAAGAAAGAAAGAAAAATTCAAACTTCAACATCAAGTTTGTTTTTGATGTAGATATGAATTTGAAGGTAATTCATCCAATCTAGGGATATGCACCTTACAAAAAACAACATGCTGTTTTGACATTTCAAAAGGTTTAGAAACAAAATGAACTGAAACAAAATGGCAGACAGTGTGTCATCTGAACTAAAATGAAATGATGTTTTTACTTCAGGAAGAACTGAACCAGGGAGCCATTGCCAGATCACAGCACTCCCGGGAGGAGGGGGTGGCAGGGCTGGAGGCTTTTGAATCCTCTGCAGCACCAGCGCTCTCACCCCAACCAGTAGCAGGACATTTTAAAAAGGCTCTTAAAAAGACTAGAGCCTTTTAAAATGTCCTGTGACCAGCACTCTCACTGGGGCCAGAGCGCTGGTGGTGGGACATTTTAAAAAGCCTCCAACCCACCACCCCGGTGGTGGGTTAGAGGCTTTTAGAACCCCACCACCACCCCAGAACTCTCACTGTTGGGTAGGGGGATTCAAAAAAGCCTTTAGCCCACCCCACTTCCTTGATCTTCAGAGCCTAGCTCTGAAGATCAAGAGATGGGTGGTGAGCTGGAGGCTTTTGATTCCCCTGCAGCACCAGCACTCTCGCTGTTGCTGTGGAGGATTCATATTTTGTTTCTCATTTTATTTCATAACATTTTTTTTACAAATTTCATTATTTGCAAAATGAAACAAAACAAAATGAGAAACGAAATGAAACAAAAACTGTATTTTTCCATTTTGGGCCCATATCTAGTCCAAACATAAAAATATAATTAAAACAAAATTTAATATCAAGCATTAATATAAAGCACAAATCTGGAACAGAGATTACATTGAATTATAGTGTGCAGTCTTTTTTTTAATTTACAAAAATGTTTTTCTGATGGTTTTGTTTATATTTTAGGATAAAGCAAAGACTATAGAAATGTTCAATTTGAGGCCTATTTAAGAAAAGTGTTGATATTTTATGAAAAGTCCCTTCCTGCCCCAAGGTCCCTTTGTCAAGGTGTTGGTGCTATGTGGAGTTTTCTACACGTGCAGCCTTGCCATAAAGTTCCCTCTACACAGCTGCTAAGGTGGAATGAATGATTTGCAGCCATTCCAATTTTTCTAATTAAGACTGTAACACAGAAGCAACGCATCATATGAAGCTTTTGGCAGCCAGAATCTTTTTCCATAACAAAAGTGAAGGTAAATGCAATGATTTGTTAGAAGCGTTTTACCACCTTTTACGATTCAATATAATCAACTCCTCTCCTATTGCTTTGTGTTGATATATTTCCCGGTATTTCTATGCTCTCTCTCTCTCTCTCTCTCTCTCTCTCTCTCTCTCTCTCTCTCTCTCTCACACACACACACACACACACACACACACACACACACACACACACACACACACACAAAACCTTCTCAGGATCTTGTTTTGCTCATTTTAAAGAAGGAAACACTTCAGGAAGAAGCAAATAGTTACTTATCATGCTATTTATTTCTTCTTTTTACCATGACAGTAAAAAGGTAATTATATTTGATTGGTTTTAAAGTTATAAAGAGTTTTGAAGGTGGGGAGAGGAATTGCTGTCTGAAATGGGGAAATTACACATTAAATAAATTAAAAGAGGAACCATTTTCCCAAAAGAGGATACTATTGATTAGTGTTTTTTTTTTTTAAAAAAATGATCCCAAATTAATTTAAACTTGAGTAAAGTCAAATCATTGCCTGCCTGGGTGGTCATGATGTACCAAAATGATGAATGCTGATGAAGAAGACAAAGCAAAGGTGAAGTATGGGACTGTATATAAAGTATAGAGAATTGCATGGCCATTGCTCTGTACACATTGCCATTTTAACAACAGCAGCACCATCAGCAAGAAAATGCATGAGAAAACACCAGTGATGGCAATTAGAAACTAGAGCTAGAAAATCGCAGATGCCCTCCTTTTAACTGAGGGTGACCAATTGTAGTACTGTAAATGTTGTTGGATTTCAGTGCACATGGTTCCTGTTTGCTATTCCTGACAGAGTTGATGAGAATTATAAGCCAGGATCACCCAGAGCTTGGTAGTTGCCCATCTTTGATCTAGGCACCAATGAAACATGTTAATAAAGATAATAATAATTTGGAGTAGCTTTCTTTATAAGAGACTCAGCTATGTGTACAACCATGATAAACACACCATAATTTATAGCTTCTATTGTCAACAGAAGAATATACATTTTCTTTCCATCTACTCTGTTGATTAGTTCTATTGCTGCATTATTGTTTGCTCTTCTTTTTACTGCTTGTCAAGGAACCTTCTGGGTCCTTTTCCCGAAAGGTTTCCTAAGATCACCTTTGGGTTAGTAAAATTACTTAAACCGACTGTGTACTTTTAAAATACACCAGTCAACTACCACCATTAAACCAATCCACTGGACTTAGCTCTTCCACCCCTGGGCCAAAACCAAACCAGTTGTAAAAATATTATTTTTATTTAAAAATAGGTAGTTAAAGAATTATTGAAAAACAAGTCAATTGAAAATACAGTTAATAGTCAGATCATGGCAATCAGTAAAATAAAGAAACTATCTCACTAATTCTAAGTTACACTATCCATTGTGACCCTATCTATGCCTAGCATATTCTATCCAAACTTATGCAAGCATATTCAAGACAAAAAGCACACAGACTAATTCTTATTGTCTACTTAAAAAGCATTTTCTTTCTCAGCAATCACCCCCCCTCCTTTGTCCATCATTCAAACTTATTGTCCAATCATTGGGCTACTTTTAATGATAGTTCATGTTCCCATGCGATCATCTCACAGCGATTCCTTAATTAAAAGTTGGCACAGATGTTATGGCTTCAATCTTCGTGGATGGTACAACAGAGCTCCATCTTCCTTGTTCCCAGGAGATAAGACACCTGCGAATACTGCCTGTACAAATCATAGCAAAACATTCTCACACAGACACAGAAACTACTTCTTGCTGACTTCTGGTATTCTAGCCTGAATGAAAAGACATATTCTGAACCATATAGACTCCATCTTTAATCCTTTCTTCTTTCCCTTACACTGCTCAAATTATTTAACATCATTTCAACATCTAATTTTGGGCCACAAATACCCAGACAAAATGAATACAAATACTTATCAGCCTTACCTACAAGGTATTGTAAGAATTAAAAGGTAATGCAAACAAAAACACTGTAGCATCTAAAATATTATTATAGGGGACAGGATGTGTCCTTGGTTCAATAATAAAAGAGGAGGAAAGTGAAATCAGGAATATTTCATGTGTGGTTCTCAATACAAGGAAAGTCATAAATATTAAAAAGCAAAAGATAGCAGAAAAGAGATGTATTCCAATAGAATGATAATAGCACTTTTCTAAAAATGTAATTGATGCTTTGGGAAGTTTTCAACCTGTTCTGTTGTATATTTGTGGTAAATTTTACAAATTTAGTTCCAGGGATTCCCTGTTAGCCATCTTATTCATATGCATCATTCATATGCTTCATATGGAATCAATGGTTGTAATCGAGTATTGGTCACAACTAGCATTGTGATCTTCAGTCAGTAGAACTCAACAAATCTCCAATGACTCAACAGGCCTACTCAGATGAGACTTCCTTACTGGATTTTAGCCAATGCCTGATTTTTGCCTACATGTGTGTGTATACATGTGGTATATTTTATCTCTTTAATTTCTAAATGCTGGTGAAGATTTCACTATGTTCACAACTTCAGATACGATATTGCTTCTGTGTTCAGCTCCTTGTGTAACTGATAATGATGATCACACGTTGTGGGACAGTTGTAACTTAAATTATGATCGTCCTCATTTAAAGGATTCAAATTATATATTTGAAATTGTAAAATTGTTGCTCTTCAGATATTTGTTTATATATTGCCCCCTTTAAAACATTCTTTTGTTTCCCCTTATATTTAACTCTCTTTTCTGGATTGGTGCCTTCTTAGCACTCCCTGCTCACTGATGGGATTTGCTTCTTTTAGGAACCCACAATGTATATCAGACATCAACCTTTCCAACTCATGAGCTGCCCTGTCAAGTTCAACAACATTATTAGCTAATGCAAAGAAGATAACTAATAACATTTTTATGAGCCATGAAAAAGTATGTCCCAACATATCAAAATGCCCTGTGAAGAAACCTGTCAGCTGCTGAGGATTTACATTAACTTGCAGCTGGATAAAAATACCAGCATTTTTCTCTTTGTACTGCAGCACCAGTGTGATTTTGTCTGGTTTGGATCTTGGGCAATCCCTCCCCATGGACCCCGCAAGAAGTGGAGACAGTATAGAAAATGGCACATCTTTATTAACTTCTTCATCCGGAACATGTATGACAACATTATTGGGAATAAACTTCACCTTAGAACTCTCAACAAAACCAGGCGAAGCCCAGGTGTCCAATGGCAAAATCAGTAATTCTGGGGACTAGGGAGCCTCTCAAACCTCTCTGCGTCACTCAGTCTCCTCAGGTACAGCCCCCTGCCACTGCACAGTGTCCCACAACAGGGGTGGAGACCCCAATCTGCTGATGGCTCCTTCTACGCGGCCTGTCCATGGCCCTCAGAAGGGGCCCTCTTCCAGGGTTCTACCACCTCCCAAAAGATGAACTCCCTCCACTCCTCTGCCTCTGTCATCTCCTTCTATCCCTCCTTTCTTTCTCCTCCTCCTGTCTGCCTGCTCTCTGTGCCTTTTTTGTCCTTTATACTTCTCGCCTTCTTCATCCCTCATATTCCCGTGATCTCCTCTCTTTCTTCCACCAGAAATCCCTCAATGGTGATCTCTCCCTCAACCACCCAGTTGATTCCCCTTCTTTCTGTGGCTGGTTGGTCTGTTCCGGGTGTTGTTCCCATCCTCTCTAACTCTTTTAGTACCACCTGCATCCCAGAGTCATCTGTTTTCTCCGCACAGGCGGACAGCACACCAGCCTGAATGTGGTCTTCAGGTTTGGGCACCCTACAACCAGGAAAAGTGATATGAAAAAGAGTACAAAATGTACTTTACACAAAATACAAGTTACTCTTTTTCACACATACAAAAAACTTACTTCAGTGAATTTTAACCCGAAATTTACCAAAATGCAAAATCCAACTCATATTGAGTTGGTTTTATTCTTTTACTAGTATTATATCTCTGTTTTCTTATTCATACGATTGTTCACCACCCAGAGTTCCCTTTGGGAAAGTTGGCATGGTTAATAAGTGCAATAATAAATAATAAGTAAGAAGTAAGAAGAGGAACCATATATTCAATGGGGCTGTTGAAAGATTTTTGCAGAAGTATCCCCAGGCTCCTTGTTTTTCTGGAAAATCTGCTACTATACTGGGTCATAAGGAAGAAAGGAATGCTTAGCCATTGCTCAAGAGTTATACTGTATATCTGAATTTTCTGTCAATAAATGCCATAGTGAGAGCCAGAAGACCATATGAAAGACTTTATGCTGTCACAAAGGACCACTCACAGTCCCTGCTATCACTGTATGTCTTACAGACACCCACTGACAAATGCTTTTAGAAGACCTTGTAATGTATCTGTAATGCTGCATAGGAAAAAAAATCCAAACGGAATCTGACAGACAAAAATATTTGTTGGGATCTGCTGTAGAGGCAGAGGTCAGGAGTTTGATTCTGTGCTGTTCCTCCTTGATTAGGAGCTGGTTTTGATGGTCCATAAGTTCCCTTTCAGCCTTGCAGTTCTAAAATGAGGGTGAGGATGGTGAAATCAGTTTGATCTTGTTTGGATTTAGGAATGCCTAAGGCTATAAAAATCAATGACTGCAGACCCTATTTATTTAATATCACAGGTTGCATATGAAAGAGACTATATAATAGAGCAGGTAGTGTGACTTCCATAGGTTCCACCTGTTAGTGTAATCACTCATTATATAACTTTAGAAAAAATATTCAAGTCCTGCAGAGCATTTTGGAAAATTAAGTACAAAGGTGGTATGCACTGTCAGTAGAAAACATGTATTAGACATGTCTCACAACATATGAGAATATTTAAAAAAACACTGGGCCACATGTTTTTTTGTAGGAGAAGCTGACCAAAGTCTGTGCCCTGCAGTGTTCTCACGAGTACTGTAATGCAGCTGAAACCTGAAATCAGTTGATTCAGAAGCTAAAGAGAGTAGTTGTAATTCTCAATCATATAAGCCTTGATTTCCATACAGTTGTCAGTGAATTTTTGTAACTGAAGCTACAATTGATTATAAATTATGAAAATCATTTATAAAAGTATAAATTAATCTATAATCAATTGCAGTTCACTGGACAGTTTGCTTAGTTGGCAACCCTGAGGAAACACCTGTGTCTTTGTATTTACTCTAGTTGCTTCTGTATTACTTTAGTTCTTCGGCATATCTATCTACTCTAGCAAATAATGGCTAAAATGCAGAAGTTTTATGGCAGGTAATCCAATGTGGAAAATGTTTTCTGGGGAAAATAATCCAGATACCCCAATGCTTGAAGAACCAGCTCACTAAAAGAAGCTGTGTGGTTAATATTGCAAACAGTTAGGAAATCTAGATTCAAATCTGAATTTAATCAGAAACAGAGATGGGCACAAAATGCCAAAATGGCATTTCATTTAGTTTTTTGCTTTTTTAAAAAAATCATTTTGTCTGGAATGATTTTTTTTAAAAAAAATTGTTTTGCTATTCATTTTGTTTCATTTTAATGTTTTTATACAGCAATTTTTTTCTTTTCTTTTACCTAGTGCTGACCAGCTGACCCATGGGCCAAGTTGGCACTCTTTAAAAAACCTAGCACCAACCAGCTGGCCCACGGGATGGGTTGGTGCTTTTTTGGGCAATAGAAACTGTGAAAAACAATGAAAAAGTCCTTCTAAAAAAAGAAATAGACTGGATCATTAGGCTAAACACCTTATCCCCTATGGGTTTGAATGAAGAAATAGACTTTTTACCATTATTATAAGTTTTGGTCAAGGCTACAGCCACAAATGGATTTCACTTGAATGCTACACCAGCTGGGTAATCTCACCAGCAATTATAAAAGTCCCCAAAGTAGCAACCCCAAGACATTTAATGTCTCCAGAGTTTCTTTGAGCACAGGTTAGTGATGTGTATTGTAGTATAATATTGCAGTTATGTTGAAAAAACAGTTCTTTTACCCTACTGAACAATGAAGTGATAATACTAAGAAAGATAAGATATGTTTGCCAACAAGTGGAACACAGAGATAAATGCAAATTCCACTTCAGATAAGATGTTTGGAAATAAACACACCCACATACATGCAAGCAGATGAATGATACCCTATGTATGGAAATAGTGGGGTAAACAGTAAAATACCCATGCATCTGCTATCATCACTTCTCTTTTGAAGCTATATATTTTTGAGACTCTGTACACATGCATATCACGCCTTGTGTGGTTGTTCTCCAGAATGTTGTTATATAGGCTGGTTGGGAGTTTGAGACAGCAGGCCGGACTGTTTTTTTAGAGTATACCTGTAACACTTAGTGAGTATCCCTACAAAACTTACTGTTTCAGCATTTTAAGTGTTTATCATGCATTTGATTATTAGTGCTTCTGTTTGTTGTTCATATGTAAAATTCTCTGACTCTATGTCTTTTAAATGTCACCTTTTTTATAGTAAAAAAGTCCCTGAAGAAGGCCATTTGGGCCGAAACGCGTTGGGCTATTTTAATAAAGGCCATTTTAATAAACTTTTAATAAACTTCCTAATCAGCATCCTGAGAGTGTTCTCTCCCACATTGCTACATAGAAATGACTGAACATTGACATTCAGTTTTTGAGCGGGGGGAGTGACGTTAAAGTGTGAAGCACATGCAATTTGAACCTTAAATCAGTGTAATTTAAAATGAAAAGCTGTTTTTATATAGCTTGGGGTGGAGGTCTTCATGAAACCATTATCAACTAATCAAACATGTATTTTGATAAGTACAGAGTAGACATGAAGGGAAGAAGTTTATACTTTATAAACAAGAGAGCTTGAGACTGACACTTTTCAACAGAGCTACACTGTATGAATGGACTCAATCAAGTGGGGACTGAAAAAAAATCATTTTCTGACAGAGGTGTCAGTGGGATCATCAGGAGCTGAGGACAACAAATCCATAGCTGGACAAAAAACGTGACAGGGTGGAAAACAAGAGGCCGTGATGCTGATCAGTCCTTTTCAGCTGTCCAGAATATAATTTCAAAGCAACGATTGCCCCAGCTGCTTCTAACAGCAAGTCTCGGAGTCTGATCTTGTTACAGAGAGCAACGTGAGGAATCAAAAAAGTGGAAGTGCTCTGCTTTTCTATATTGATACCAGAACCTAATGTGCAGACAACAAACCCATTAAACTAGAATAAGTTTAGTCAAAAGGTCCTGCTGGGTATGAAGGCAGCAGTTAACACTTGTGCATGTCCTTACTTTAGAGCAAGGAATATTAATTTTGATTAGAGATTCCCAGGACAAATTGGAATAAATCATTAGTCCCAAGTGGATTGTATCAATTGAATCAATGGGGCTTGATACCACAGTCCCATTGAGTCAAAAGATCTATCCTTGTTTTGACTGGCAACTACCGTAGTTTTCCGTCTATAAAATCCCCCATGTATAAGACAACCCCACTTTTCCAACCCAAAATTACAGTTTCACAACCATGCAGTTCTCTCCTAATCTTATTTCTATGCATAAAATGACTCTCAATTTTTAATCTAACAATTTTAGATAAAAATATGGTCTTATACAAGGGAAAATACTGTATAATTTTGCCTGTAGCATTGTGAAACAACTCCTTTGATTCCACATTAGCATGCCTCTTAACTTCAAAATAGCCTTGTGAACATATTCATTAATCCTTCCTTCCTTGTTAAATTTGAAAGAATAAATATCAATTACATAAAGATATGAAAAATGTTAAGGCTGAAGCATTGGAGATAAAGCTGTGATTGTCCTAAAACTAAATATAGTGAACTGAATCAATTTAAAAGAATGTGATGCTCACCTCATATTGACAGAGGATTTTATATATACATTTACAGATGGATAATGTGGAATAGCTGTGGAAATGGCAGCTAAGTTTCCAGCAAAGAATATAAAGGGATAAAGAGGTTTCAAAGTGGTAACTTTTTGTTATTTCTTCTTCACATGTTAAGTGCACTCTGTAGACTCGTGTGACGAGGGTCCCATTTCTAACACAGCATGGAGTGGGTGATCTCCTCAACTGTAAAATGAAGCCATAACAACTCAGCATGAGAATGTATTAGCAACAGTTAGATAAAGAAGACCCCAGCAAGACATACACACTTTCAATTGGTAAAATAATGCTTGTACAAATTGTTTTTGGTACATTAAGTACCTTCCACAGCCAAAATTTGGGAGGGGAAAAGAGAGGGAATATATAAATAAATCCAAAGACACAGAGCTGTGTAAAGACAGCTCCTTCTCTTGTAAAGCGCTGCCACATTTATATATATATATATATATATATTTGAAATTGTTTCACAGCTTGACAGATCTTTTGTACAATGATAGATGACAAAGTGCTATGCACCCTGTCAGCTTGTGCTGAGGGAAATCTTACAAACACCCCAATAATAATAATAATAAATATGTGTTCCTCTGAACAGAAGGTATTCTGCGCTAGTAAACACAGTGCTTGTGGAAAGCACTATTAAAGAGAAGCAAGGTGGAAGCTGAGAAAAGATTTATATATATGTCCTAATCTAGCAGCTCTTTACTGGCTATGACATGCTGACAAGGAAACAAGGGTTATGAAAAATGATCTGACATGAAGCTGCTAAATCTATGAATTTCAAAGAGAGTCTGTGGATTGCCAGCAATGAATTCCTGAACCGTTTTATGTATTTCTGATTGTGGGGGAGTTGTGAGGGGAGGGACAGACAGGAATATGATAACAAATTCACTATAAAAGCATTGCTTCCCACAGAGAGCTAGTTATCCCGAGTGACATAGATGAGGGCGGGCTGTTGTTTGCAGAAGAGTTGAATGTTTTATTAAGATTAAGCAAGCTGTGATGCCCAAACATAATTACTTAGAAGTCCTGTCCAAATGAGAGGGCATTTGCTTCTGGGTCAAAGTGTTTCGAATGGGGATCCTGACCCTGGCTATTGCAGTTATTTTTGTGTGCTAGTATGGGTAACATGTCCGGGAGAGCCCAATTTTTTGTTTTTATTTTGAAATTGTACTAAAATCATTGATACAACTCAGAAGGATTTCACTGGATGGCATCTATTGAAGATTTGCATGGGAAGAGAACTTCTATGGGTACCAATTAGAGATGGGCACGAACCGAAAAAATGGCAATTCATTTTGGTTCGGTCGTTTTAGGGTTGGGTTTGGTTTGTTTCATTTGTAACAATTTTTTTCCAAATATTCATTTTGTTGGTTCATTTTGTTCGTTATTTGTTTTTCCCACTTTGCATGATTTAATGCATTTGACAGTGTGTGGGCGGGAAAAACATTCAAAAAAATTAAAAAGCACAGACGTTGACAACAACTGCACTAACTGTACTGGCAGCATCCTCATCCTCATCATTTACATCATCTTCTTCTTCAATCATCAACACATCATCCTTACCAGGTGGTGACCTTTTTTTAAAAGCACCAAACGGGTGGCCCCTGAAGAAATTTATGAGTAATCAAGGTTTCCTTAGCTCCTATATATCTTTAGGTCTGGATATAGACACCATGTTATATATACAAACAGCAGAATCAAATGTTATCTCTGTGACAATTTCCAGGTCATCCTCTTTCTCAAATCATTTGGCAAAGAAAATAAAATGGACTAAGTACAGAAATCAGTTTTAATTAGTGCCACATTCATTTTTTAAAAAAAAATCTTTCCATCAGAATATGAAGAATCTTGCAAATTTTGATACATTTTCAGCACACTTAAGTGAAATGAAAGTGTCATCCATTCCTAAATTTAGTACAGCTTGACTTGTGATTCAGACTTAGTGTTTGTTAACTATCTTGTATGGTGATGAAAACAAAACAAAGGTGTGCCATTTGTGACCTTGGAAGCCAAAACATCTTCCATTCAAATATGGTAGCTATTGAGGCCATATTTGGTGAAACAGGCAGCACCAACTGATTTTTAATAAGTTTGCAATGCCTACATGTAGCTCTCAAGCATTTGGTAGGTCAAAATACATGACTACTGCCAATAAAGCCCTAATCAGGCATTAAGGGAGTAAGTAAGGCCCATGTGCATTGAGGGTAGCACGCTATCCCTACCCTCACTGTCTTTCTTGAAATGTGATTATTTGAAGAGTGGAATGAGTGTACATCTGGATAGCCTTTCCATATGAGCTGGAAACCCAAATGAGTGTCTTACCATGGCATAGAAGACCCCATTTTCAGTGCCATTGCTATGACCAGTGTAGCTGGGCTGTTGTACTTCCTTAATGTGTATGGGCTCCATGCTTAACAATTTTCAATGGTGAGGTCAGTGTGTGCAGGCTCATCATCAATCTACTTGAATACACCATAATAGAGAAGTATGATTCAGAAATGATTTAGAAAAATGTAGAGAAAAATCATATCTTAAATTACAACTTCACTTGAAGCTTTTCCAAATCCTGGTCAGGGAGAGCTGTCTTCCTCCTGTTTTCCTGTTTCCATAATTCACATTTTGTAGGAAGCCATATATGCAATCGGGCATGTACCATATTGCTGGCTTGCCATCTCTTGCCTCCCACCCTGCCTCCTGCTGAGCTATAATAGTCGGATGCACTATTAAAACTTCTTAACAAGGGGCTGCTTAGAACATTATGAGATCCCAAATGCCAAAGCTTATGGAAGGGAAGAGAAGGTCAGTAGCCCATCATTATTCTGAGAGGTCTGTCAGTCAGCAATGGGCAGCCTGAAAATTTTGTTGGCTCCTGCCATGATCCATAGCTGAATAAGGGAGAGCTTGTAGCCGAGAGATCAAGCGGTATCAACATCACTGTTTCACCTCTGTCCATCAGTATGTAAAGATGGTCTATCACAATGGCCAGTACTGTGCTTTTTTAAGTGCTGTGACCTATTTCAAAAGCCACGAAGGAAAAATAGAGGACATCAAAGAAATCCAAATGCCTTTTTGCCATTGAAAATAATAATGATAAAACCATGACAATTCATCACACGATGCTGAATAAAGGCAGGTTATTTATCCAACAAAAATGTTTTCAGCTATTAGGAGAGAAAGCTGGCCCCATCTGTTTTTGGAACAAGAAGGCAAATGGCAAGTGCCAACTCCTGCTTTGATTGAGAAAACAGGTTTACTTTTAATTATTAATTTCTTAGTGGCCAGCACGAGTCTATTGACATGAGTATTGAGTGTGTGGAAGTAATGAATGCATCAAGCTCAAAAGTCAGAAGTGCTATCTATTATTGGACTAGAAAGTGCTTCCAAGTGTTGTGATTAATACTATGGTAGCATCTGAAACCATCTTCACACTAGGTCTTTTTTGGGGGTGGGGTGGCTAAGCCCTTTCTGACTACTATAAACATGTAGAATGAACAGAAGCTGAGACCATTAAGTTAAGTTATCTTAATTCATCTTAAGTTAACATTAAATCCAATTGTTTTCTCTAGTTGGGAAAAAGAATTGGATTTAGTCCTTGATTGTGAATTTTCATCATTGTGATTCATTATACGTACAGAGAGGCTTCATACAGTAACAGGTGGATCATAGTATGGTATGTTTCTAAGCAATGATCATGTAATTATGATTTCATTTATTCAAACTGCTTATGCTTTAAAGGTAAATTAATACTCCTTTTAATGCATGTATGAAAGATATTTTTGAAATATGATTGTTTATGTGTAAAAATTTTAAAAAATTTAAAAACATATTGGTATTTAAAGGACAACCAGCTAATAAGGAAAATAAGCTTGTTTGGGGCACACTTTGTGCATATATAGCACGCCAGCACGCCCATGACCAACTGGGGACAAATGCAGCCCCGCCAGCCTCCCAGGAACCAGGCCCAGGCCACCATTGGTCTTCTCTTCCCTTCTCTTCTTTCTCCACCACCTCTTCCTCACTGGTCTCTAACCCGGTGATGGTGGTGGCAGCTTCAGCCTCCGGCAATGGCTTTGCTCCCTCCTCCCCTCCCTCGCTCCATGGAGCAAGACAGCAGCTCAGAGGGGGCTGGGTGGGTGGGAAGTAGCTCCATTTCCCCCTTGGTCACCTGCCATCCATCCCTTCAGCGGGCCACTGCCATGGCTGCTCTGGCTCGGAAGGCTAGCTGGTGCTGCTTCCACCTGCCCCCTTCATTCCTCACAACTACAATAACACAGGCGGCAGCCATGCAAGGAAGGAAGGTGGGCAGGGTGGAGGAGGAGCAGTGGTGGGGCCTCAGGGCCATGGAGGGAGTGGGAGATCTTGCCGCAGCCCTCCTGTTTTAAATTGCCCCGCTCGGCTGCACCCGGCACACCGACCATCTGGGTGGTGGGTGGGGGAGTGGGAGACCTTGCCGTAGCCCTCCCACTTTGAATGCCCCACTAGCCAGCATGCCCCCATGGTAGTTGGGGGAGTGGGAGAAGCGACATAACCCACTGCTTTGAACTGCCTCAGCAATAGAAGCAGCCGTGGAGACTGGCTTGCTCACAAAGCAGGGGGTAGGTGGGGGTTGCAATTAGTCCCGGGGGCCAGATTCAGGACCTGGGAGGGTGCATCCAGCACCGGGGCCTTAGGTTGAGGACCCCTGTTATAGTTCTTACAGCTCTGGGTGATTAACACATGGCTGTATCTTGCAAAAGAGAGTGCCAAATTTAGAGGATGTACCCAGCCTCCAGATGCCTACAATGAAGCCATCTCTAATCAGACAGACAGACTGACTGGCTGGCTGGCTGGCTGGCTGGCTGGCTGGCTGGCTAACTAGCTGGAGGTGGGGAAACCTTTATTTTCTTGATCAAGTCTGTCATAATTCAGATTTAGTTGGACTGACATACATTTTTGTACTCTGAAACCTTCATGCATTTTAATCCCCTATGGAAGATGGAATACTCCGCCGAGATGTTCAATATTTTTTTCTGGATTGCAGTTCCCAGGATACACCACCTTAGGACAGCTACTGGCTTATTCTTTCTTCATTGGAATTCTGGATGGATTCTGGGTTAAGGAGATCTATTTGAACTTCTTTCATTTACTGGTGAATCCTATTTACTGGAAAACACTCCATGGTGATTGTTACCCTTCATACAAATCTTGCTTTATCAGTGAGGTGCCCTTCTAAAGTTAACCAGGGTGTGATGGGAGAAATAACTATCTTCCACTCAAAGTTATTTAAACTGGCAATTGGTATCCCTGAAAGTATCATTATCTTTCCTTATATAAAGATTTTATTCCAATGTAAATATCACAGCAATCCAGCAAGATTGATGTGATAGCACAAAACACAACAATGAAGGCTCAGGTGAGGTTTAGTCTTTATGCTTACATATCTTTCCCAGTTTCTGAAATAACACCAGTTAAGTCTCCAGCAGTAGTTTCACCCATATTTATCGTTTTCCAAATGAGTTGCTGGTAGAGATGGGCACGAAACAGAAAAATGGTGTTTCAGATTTTCGTTTGTCGTTGAGAGGCCTGTTTCGGTTCGTTTCTGTTTGTCATGAAATTTTTGAAAAATTTCGTTTTTTTTGTTTTTTCATTTGTCGTTTCTACCCGCTTTTGAGCGATTTTTAAAGCATTTCCATGCACAGGCATCCCCCAACGCCCCAGACCAGAGAGAAAACACTAAAAAAATGGATGCTGGCAGAGACACAGTATAGACTAGGTATGCAGGGAGGCTGCAAAGGCAGTGGTGGGCGTTGCCCAGGGTGCAAGGCAGCCGCAGAGTGACTGCACTGTGGGGCAAGGGAGGGTACTCACTGAGAGGTACACAGCACGCACGCACACAGGGAGGCTGCAGAACTGAAGCTAGAGGCGCAGCAGAAACAGCAATCCCACCCTAACTCCCACCAGAGACTGCAAGGAGGATGGGGGCTGCCTGTCAAGCCCCGCGCACAGAACACACAGCAAGCCAAGTTCAGTTCTTTGCCAGGAACTTTAGATGTAATCCAAATAAAGAACAAATACAGTCCAAATCACAGCCAAAATACCTTACAGAGCCAAATGCCAAATTCCAGGGAAACAGAGAACGCCGTAGTCAGCAAGCTGGTCCAAGGTCAGGAAACAGAGTAAGGAGAATACACAGGAACATGGTGACAAGGTAAGTGACATGTTGCTCCCACAGAGGGTTCAGGGTAAACTTGCTAGCTTTATCCTAAAACAGGGAGCATACCCATATCTCTGGCCAGGCTCCTGCTAGAACTCAGGGCTTTCAGATCTAATTCTACACCTATCATTAAAGATCCTTTCCCTGGCTCTCCTGTTAGTTCTCCTTTGCAGGATCCTGTTCCTAGCCCTTATAGGAGGAGGAGATGTGCCCTCAGCTGCCTACTCAAACTCAGCTGCCTGCTGAGTTGAACTACAAGGCTCCTCCTGCTGCTCTTCAGCATTTAATCCTTCACATTCAGGTTCTATGACAGGCAGGGTCCTGGCATTGCCAGAGCTTTTTATGCCCTCTGTGGCTGCCAGACATGCCCACCCAGTCTGCAACCTGGGCATGCTATTGGTTGAACATGATCCCATCACATGGCTTGCCTCCATTTTGTGGCTGGTGGCGACATCCATTTTAAAGGGAAAAGAAAAATACATCGTGATGGGAGAAGACTAAAACAAATGTTTTAAGGACTCCAACCCCCCTGGTACGTATTATCAGACAATATAAATAATTATTGCTGTGTTTTTATGGATGTCCAGGGCGTTTTTTAACATTTAAAACAGCTCATTTCATTGTGCGTCGCCATTAACGGAAACAAAACATAACAACCACAATTTTTGTGGTTCTGTTCATTTTGTTGCATTTTCATCACAATTTTCATTTGTCATTTCGTTGCGTAACGGAAACGACAAACGGTAACGGAAACGAAAAAATGTTCATTCCGTGCTCATCTCTAGTTGCTGGAATAGGCACAAGAATGACTGACCATTTCCAAAAGTGTGTGGAGGACTGAGTTCCCTGAATTCCTCAGGGAGAGTCTTTTGAGATGGGACCTGGTTAACAACATGGATCCCCCTGAGCATTCCAACCTTACAACCCTGCAGGGCAGAATGAGTCCTGGTCCTAGTATGAGTACTTTTAGCAATGACCTGTAGAGGCAGGCAGTGGGCACCAGGGTCCATGCATTTGTGCCTCCTGAAACCTCCTCTGTCTCATCTGCTCCCAGTTTTGGGACCAGCATTTCAACTCAGTCAGATTAGGTACTCGTTTGGGAAGACAAAAACACCAAAGATATAGAAAAGGAATTGATGATCCTGGCTGACCTGGCACAGGGTCCCCTTGACTGGAGCCCTTTCGTCTGCCTAACTGGCAGGTCTCACGTTCCTCTGCTCAGGATCCGTCTTCCTCTCACCTTTCTGCCTCCCACAGAGAGAAGCAGGGAGGGATCCCAAACCTCAGTAGCCTCACCCCAGCTTTCTTCCTACTCTGAGTTCATATCTTGCTCCAATCCTCCCAAGGAAGCTCATGAGTACACCTGCTCCTTTGTTTCTGGTCGCTGCCACCACCTTCTCATTCCTCTGTAGGTGTCTCTCTGTATACAGCTCTTGCCCTCTCCCCACACCAGCCAGGAGCCCAGGACTATCCTGGGCTCTCTTGGGCTGGCAGGGCAAGGGCCTGCCCAGGGGCACCAGTAGCCACCTCCCCGCTCTCATAATCTATGAACACCTCCATGCATTCTTTCAGTGTGTGTGTGTGTGTGTGTGTGTGTGTGTGTGTGTGTGTGTGTGTGTGTGTGTGTGTGTGTGTGTGTGTGTGTGTGTGTGTGTGTGTGTGTGTGTGTGTGTGTGTGTGTGTGTTTCTAAATATCTCTTCCCACTGTGCCTCTGCTGGCTCACAGTGTAAGGTTTATATTTTGTTCTCAAAATTCCAGCTGTATCAAAGAGTTTTGCAGAGATGGACATTGGTGAGGGCACTTTCAGGTAAAAAAGAGTTTGTATGGGAGAGGCTGTACACACCTCACAATCCTGAATGCATCTCTTCTAGTGTTTGACATTCAGCAGCATTGGGCTGGGTTACTCCTTTTTATGGGAGACAATAAAGCCATGCAAGGCACCTCCAGGTAGGGCTGTGAAAGAATCCTGCCTAAAGACCTGGACCTACATTGCAAACCATAGCTGTTAAGCTGATCAAGATGGATCAATGCTCTGACTCAGTATAAGCTATCTTCCTTCTAAAATAACCAGTCTGTTAACTTTATTTATTTATTTATTTATTTATTTATTTATTTATTTATTTATTTATTTATAATTAGAGTATTTCTACCCCACCTTTCTCCTTAGAAAAGGACCCAAGGCATCTTACAGTAACGAGAGACAATATACAGTCCAGTACAATTAAGATATATTCTAGTTTGAGAACAGGGAATTGAGGGACATCTCACAGCTTTAAATGACAACATTTAAGCTACAAGAGAATGCAAGCAGTTAAAAAAGAGTAAAAATTCCATGTAAATGTTATGAGGGATGCAAACTAACATTGAAAAAAGAGTGCCAATGCAATCACACAATGTTAAGCAGTTATAAACACAAAGTCTACGTGATCATATAGATTAATATAAAAGACACATAATAGGTAGTCCATCGTTCAGGGAAAGCTTGCCTGAAAAGAAAGGTCTTTGTCTGTTTTCGGAAAGACAGCAGAGATGGGGCAGTCCTGGCCTCCACTGGGAGGGCGTTCCAGTGCTTGGGCACAGCAGTCGAGAAGGCCCTTTCATGTGTTCCCACAAGGCGTACCTGTGAGGATGGTGGGGGAGAGAGAAAGGCCTCTGCTGATGACCTTAACTCCCAAGCTGGTTTACACCATGAGATTCAATATTTGAGGTAGCTAGGACCCAGGTTGTATAGTGCTTTGTAGGTTAAAACCATCACTTTGAATTGTGCCCAATGGCTGATGGGTAGCCAGTGGAGCTTCTTTAGTAGGGATGTCATGTGATCTTTTAAACAATCTGACAGACTCATTATACTGCAAGAGTCATCTACTGGCATCTCAAAGTTTCGTAGCACAACCTTCAATTCCAAAAGCCCTCATCTGGCCCTCATCTGTCTGTAAATCTTTCCATTTCTCTTTCCCAAATAACACAGTATTACCTTTGGAATTCTTCCCTTTAGCCATGTCCTCCTTAGCTAGGTCACCACCATCTGCATCAGTGGTAGCCACATGGGCAAGATCTCCTACATGTTTGTTGGGGTGTGCTGCTAAAACAGCAGTATTTGACAAATCTAAAAGTAGCTATTTGTGCAGCCACTAAAAACTGCACTACTAGCAGGTTTTTCAGACTGCATGAGTGCAGATCATTAAGTGTTATTACAGTATTAATTATTAGAAATGTCCTGTACTAGCCAAATTAATTCGGGATAGTCAATGACCTGCAAGTTCCCAATACCACGGATAATTTAACAGGATGTCTGCCACACAGTGTAAGGTATCTCCTACATGTCTATCACATTATTTCACATTAAGCATCAGTTCTTATTTTTCTTTGAAAGTTTATAAGTTAAGTTTAATTTACTCTAATGTTCATTTGATCAGAGGCTAGAGTGTGTCATTTTGTTATATGTTATGAACCTCCACTTAAAGGAGTTAACCTCACAGATAATTTCACAATGAAGTGCACAAGCACTCTAGGGTATATGTGTTTAATTATAGTGTTTTACCCGGCATTCTACGTCCCAGTTGCCGTAGTAATTTTATGTAATTTCTGCGCCTAATAATCTGTGCTGAACTTGATAAAGAGAAGAGATTGGATTAACAACATTATTTAGTGCCAGTGTGGATGAAATTAACCTAATCTTTGAGAAGAGGGTACATTTTTTGCTACTCAATCCAGGATTTGAGTGACACAAGTTCTGCAGCACTCACTTTACATTTTAAATAGAGATGTATAGCATAATGCCTCTGAAAATTTATCATGATGAGGACATTTCCACACATGCAAAATCTGCCCTCATGTAATACAACACCCTTTCCTGTGATGCTGACACCTGAGTTTCGTCCTCTGAGACTCAACAGTTGTGCAATTGGGCCCATCATTTAGAATATTATTTTTACCTTGCTCTAATTGTGCTACACAAGTACAGTAGTATCCCATATGGTAGCACCAATGCCCTAGACAAAGTGTCATTGGAAGAACCAAATTTCTTTCCGACCCCACCATTTGTTCTCCAAATAATTATCATTCAGTTAATGGCAACAACAGATCAGAGTTTTCCCTTCCTTGCTGCTGCTGCTGCCGCCACTTTTTAATAATACCTTCCATGGAGGGCAATAGAAAACACCCTACTTCTTCTATGCTTATGACTGGGAAAGCTTGCCAATAAGGTGAGTTGAGAAGAGCTTTTATGGCCTGATGAGACTTTGCTAAGAGCATCTTACAGAACTATTTTATTTAGCGAGGAAAAAGAAAGCCATTAGAGATTTAGCAAAAGTTAAGGAAAAGAGAACTTATTTACTGGAGTCAATTTATTATGTTCCTTTTGGGTATTTTGTTTGTAAAAGCAATAAAAGTTCATAGGACTGGCAAGGGAAAAAGAAAAGCAAAGACATAACATCCTCCAGCTATTATTGGGATCTTGAGGGAATAGTTCCACTGACAGCATGACCCATTGATAAGTACTTTTGCTGTATTTCTGTTAGAAAGTTAGTTAGGTAATAATAACCCCAGCTGGAGGAGTAGGGATGTCTGGAAAAAAAACTGTAATCAGATGCTGGCCCACAAGGCCTGCACCAGGTTTTTAGGCCACCAGTCCTTTAAAACAATGCATTTATTCAAAAATTAGCTATGTAGCCAGGATTTATATAGGACTAATACTGCTTCCTGCCCATTACTGTTATAAAACATGCGATTATACCCATTAAATTACACTGTGGTGGTCCCAATGGGTTCACAATTATCCACTGTGCATTGGGACACTCGGGACGTTTGATATTTCTGGACCTTCATGCAGCTCTCATACCTACTAGGGATGTGAGGTGTGTTGCTTTTCTGACTTGCTCCATCCCCAGATGTGTGCCTACAGATGCATGACTAGCCCTCTCTGTGGTTTTCAGATGACATACAGTACCAACATTTATACACTTTCAGTTATCCAGAAAATCCCATCCCAGCCAATGGGAAAAAGCAAATGGCAATGCCAGATCAAAGAGTAAATAGTGCAGGCAGGCTTCTGGACAGGTAATAGCTGTCCCTTTTCCCAGGCTTGCCGGAGAAAGCCCCCTTCTAGAGATGGGCACAAACCAGCAAACTGGTGGATCACTATCAGAAAATAGTGACAATGTGGCCACAGTATCGACTTTGAAAATTCATTCAATGACTTCACAGCAGAAAAGGAAATGAAGGTTCAGTTTGGAGGTATAGGCAGTGGTGGCATGTTTTGAAGCACAACTCCCACAGTCATTTGTCATTGGCAATATAAATTTGGAATTCTGGGAGTTGTGGTCCAAAATATCTGGAATGCCAAAGATTCACCACCACTGGTGTAGAGCATATTCTTCTTCTCCTTTGCTACCAACTCAGCATTCTCCTGATATTTTCTTTATATTTTGCCAACTTCTAAGCACGAAGCATGGATACTGGATTTAACACAAGGGGTTGTTAAATTAATGCCTCTGGACTCTCTGTCTAGCAGAAAGTTCTGATCAGCACCACAACAAGGTACTATGGTAGAGATGGGCACGGAATGAACAATTTTTTTGTTTTTGTTGTTCGTTTTTCGTTTCATTACACAATGAAACGACAAACAAAATTTGTCCCTAAAATGAAACGAAACGAACAGAAACGCGGGGATTTTGGTCACGCGTTTCATTTCCGTTACTGCAATGAAGTGAGCGGCTTTAAGTGCTAAAAAAAATCATTAAAAATTGGAATAAATGGTAACAAAATGGTAACAAAATGGTAATGAAATGGTAATGAAACGAAAATGAATTTTTTGAAAAATTTCACGAACAACGGAAACAAACCCAAACAGACCTCTAGTCTCTAGTCCTCATCACTTCATATCACCAGCACACTCTATTAGTTAAAAAAATCAGCCAAGCAAGCAAGTCCAAGCCATTTGACAAATGCTCTGTCTAGTTTAACCCTTAGTAAAGTTTGTTCTGGAATCATTTCACTGGTCATCGAAACTGCAAAAGAAGCAAATCAAAATGCATGCTATGAGCACCAGTTCACACTAGTTGACCACTGCAAATTGACTGAAGGCAACACCAAGCATATCATGTAAATGGACTTTTCTTACACACTAGGTATGCCAATTATTCACTTTCTGGGTTACATGAATCTTGTCCTAACAATAAGCACAGCAAAATAATGTAATAGGATACTTACTAGTTTATTTCTATCACCCCTTATGTTTGTGCTAAGGGCTCTCTTTTTTCATTTTTTAAAATCAGGAATAATATAGTTACCAATGAATATTTTTTCTGCTTTTTGCAAAATCATCAGTAATACCCACAGTGAAATGCATGTACGCATACACCTATGCATGTAGGTTTGTCTAGCACATACCTATCAAGTCTCCCATATTAGCCAGGAATACCCATTTTTAGGCATCTTTCCCACCATCGTCCCATAATAGTTTTTTCTTGTAAATTTCCTAGATTTTCTAATTTTTAAAGAATCCTCTGAATGGCATGGGTTGTGGTGGCCAAGTTAGGCATTGCTGCATGGATGCCACCATGTTGGGGGCAGCTATTGGGCATGCTTGAAGTATCGAGCATGCTAAATTGGTGGTAGGGGCAGGGATACTGTGACCACATGACAAATAGTGGCAGCCATGTTAGGGGTAGCTGTATGGATTTTCAAATCCAAAACTTGCCTTTTCTTTTCTTTTCTTTTTTCTTTTTTCTTTTTTCTTTTGATAGGGAGCCCTGTGCCAGAGGGGAAGGAGAAGGGGAGGGGGCACTTTGGGGTTTTTTTTGCAACTGGAAGGGGAAGGGGTGCTTTGTTTGTGGGTGGTTTTGCAATTGGGAGGGGAACGGGGGGAGGGGCGCTTTGTGTTTCTGTACGTGTTTTTGTACATGTGTTACACCTCCCCCCTCTGGTCCTGGCTGGGGCCAGAGAAAACTTGACAGTTATGGTCTAGCAGGACAGTGATACCGAATGTCATGTATAACTCACTTCCAGTGTAATAATCTCAGCATGAAGATTACTGCATACTAGAATTGATAGTGGTGGAGACGAGAGAAAAGGAACAAACTGGCTTGTTCAAAAATAAATATCTATTGGAAAACTGCCATTAGTAAAGATCTATGTTTATGATTTTTAAAGGCATCAAATAGTCAAGTCCAATATTGTATGCTAAAATTTGGAATGTCTATGAAGCTTGATTATGGCATGGATCTGTGACAATGTCACTTGCTGATTAAAATACAGCTGAAAGGAATTCAAATGAATTAGCACCTCATTCACATGGTGGGTTTTATGTTCAATCACAGAGGATGCTTATAAGGGATCAATGAACAGGAACTCATTATATCCTTACCAAAAACGCACTATAAGGCTGGGAAAGATGCTTATCTGCAGTCCAGCTAGGTCTATGAGGGTTAAATTATATATTGGTTTTCACTGTTGTTTCATTTCACAAAACTGCAAAAGTCCAGGCAACATTTTGTCAGAAAAAAACAATAAAGAATATGAAAAGCCCATCTTCACAGAACATTGGACATTGCAAAACAACCTACAGCTATTATCGGATATATCAAAACTGACAAGTAAAACTTTGGCTGTTGATTGAACAATATTTCACATGGACAGCACAAGCTCATCCACGTTCCCTTTTAAATGGAGCTGCTTATCCTGGAGAACTATGGGTTGGAAGTTTATGAGCTTAATTGAATTGGTGGTATTTGGATGATTGAAAAAAATTGGTGACATTGCAAAACTGATTGTTAGGGTTTTGCAGGAGAAAAGGAGCTCCTTTTGCTCCTGCATGCAAAGGCTATCAAGACACCAGTGGATTTGAAAAGATCCTAATTCCATTCACACAATTTACTGGTGTTCAGTAGTACTTTATGAATCCATTTTTAATGTATTTGCAATTCATTTTACCTTACTTTGAGCAAAAGTTGAGAGCTCCTGATTTAATGGCTTGACTCATAACTTAGTTCCCATGTCCTAACAGACAAGTTTTCCTAAGAAGCCCCTCCACCCTTTTTTCCCTTTTAAATGCTGGTGAGTTCTTTGATTCCCTCTCTCCCATTTATCATACAGATGGACAAACTGTTCTTCTGTCTGCATTAATGGAATCTCACGCACCCACCCCCACACAAATGCCCGTCTGCCTATCTGCCCACGCCCACGCCCACGGCATGCATATAGAATTGGGCCCTCATTGCTGGTTGGGTGCAATGCAGGGGGGCAGCACAAGTGGCACAAAATGAGCATTGTGTCCAGACACTCCTGGGTGGGGAGGCAACCCTAATTGACAAGGATAATCCTAATCTGCCAAAATGCCCAATGGCCACCTGAGCTGCCAAGAGGTCATCTGAAATTTGATTAAATCAAAACCTCACACAGTTTAATAATTTTGGAAATTACGGCACAGTACTTTGGACTACTTTGCTCTAATCTAATAGTGCCCAGTAGTAATTCTATTTCTGGGTTATAGAAAGTTTGCATCTAGCATAACTGAAATTCTCTCTTGCTCTGCCCATTCTGCACCTAGTTTCAGGCTGTCTTGCTGGCAGGTCTTATTTGTCAAAGCATTTCTGCTGGCAAATCTCTGAGCTGAGCTCCCAGAAGACAGTCCCGACAGTGCAATAAGAGCTCTTCTGCTATATGGGGATTTCGTCTAGCAAAACAAACATCTCTCTATTCTAGATTCCTTGTAGCTGGCGTAACAGTGAGTTAGCACTGAACGTTTTGTGCATTCATGGGGAAAAGTGACAATTTCATTTTCTCCCATTTTCTAATTTTTCCTCCTCATTTCCACTTGCATATGAAGAAACATGAACAAAACTTATTAGGAAAATGAACCAGTCTGGATTCTAACTCATCTTAATTGCAATCTTACTTTCATGGCCAAGTAGTTCCTCAGCAGTCATTTTAGTAGCAGGTGGGAGAGTGATGGACCTTGGAGGTAGATGTTACCCACTCACCAAGCTCCAAAGAAGAGTGTAAGGAAATAAGACTAAACTAAGACAAAGGAGAAACAAAAGATTTCAGTCCAGTGGCCAGAGGGAGGGAAAGTCAAATCATGGGTGTTGTTTTACTTAGATAGCTATATAATGCAAATTTAAGTGCCAAATTATGGTAAATGTTAGAAATGTCTCATTTTCAGCATCAATGCAATGCAATTAAACTTTTTTTCTGATTAATAATTAGAGCAGAAAGGTGTTGGTGAAAAAAACAGACTGAAGCAGATTTTCATTCAGGCAGATCCTTGGCAGGCCAGTCAGTCTATTTTTATAGGGGATTTAAGACCATGGTGTGTTTTTAATTGTGTTTTGATTTTTAATTGTGTTTTCAGGGTATGTTGCAGTCAAGGTTTTGTTCCTTATTCTGTATTTTCATATTGTCCTGGAGGAAATGTGAGAGGGAGGTCTAATTCTAATTCTAATTAACAAATGTACACATTCATAGTGCAGATTAGATGCACACATGCCTTAGTGCAAACTGCCTCCTGGGATAGTTCACAAAATGATCAATCATAAAATGCAGTTTTTAAAAAAATACACTGAAAATACTATTAAAAGTCATATAAACATATTTAAAAGAGAGAGAAGTATATTGTCATAGGTTTTTTTTTTCATAAAGCAGTTTTGGAATTTCTTTCCTGTACAGGAGACAACTTGGGGATCCCCCCAAGTGACACTCTCAGGGTTCAAATATGTTATTTTTTTGTTTAATTACCAATTACAACATTAAAAAATCCAGAGATAGGGGAAATTTGCTTAACAGAATTGCCTATGAGGCGAATCCGTACAACATAAAAATGGTCACAATTAGGGATTACTCTCTTTTCAATGCATTCCTATGGGAAATTTGTATAAAGGAAAATTTGCTTAACATAATTTCATTTGGAACAAATTATTTCCTTTATACAAGGTACCACTCTATTTGTGTTGACTTTTCCTATAGGTTTCTACCTGGTTCAGCAGAGTTTCCATAAAATTGTGAAGAGATGCAGGTGTTTTTGCTATACGTTCGGCTCCCGTGTTTCCCTATATAAAGGAAGCAGACAGAAAGTGACAAGGAATGAAAACCACTTCAGGACCAGAAAGCCTTGCCTTGCCGGTAAAGTGATTGAATGATCTCATTTCAGGCTTTTTGTTAGACAACAGGCAGCACTCTATGAAGATTGATACAGAAGTGTTGGGCTTCGTTTGCTGGATCATCAAACGGATTGATATTATACTCCAGCCGTGGATGAAGACAAAGTAACTGTTATCATACTCAATACAACGGCTTGTCAGGAGCGGAAAATCATCCCATGTCACTGATTATAGAAGCGTTTCATGACTGTCATGTGAATTTATTAGGGGGATGTCATGGGCAGGTTGCTGTACCAGAAACTCTTTATTTGTCAGGAAGACAACACCCCACAAATCTAGGCCTGTGAATTTTAGCCCAGCTTAAACATATACATATATCTGTCTATTTACACACACACACACACACACACACACACACACACACACACACACAGAGAGAGAGAGAGAGGGAGAGAGAGAGGGAGGGAGAGAGAGAGAGAGAGAGAGATGTCAGTAAGCAAAAAGATTTCAGAAGTATTTAAAATTGTAGAAAGATGGGAAAAATAAAACACATTGATTATAAGAGAGATAAGGTGAAAGGGAGGGTAGCTTCAGATGGAAGCATTAAATAATTGACTGAGGAGAACATCTTTTCTCCCTTATCAAAAAGGTTCAACTACATCCTATAATTTCTGTACCTGAGTTTTCAAACATGGTGAAATATGTGGGAATAGTGTTGCACTGCACCACAATGCCAAGACATTTATTTCTAGCCTTTACTTTGCCCAATTGTGCAAAAAAGACATTAATGCAAATCCCTGTTCATTAACAAAGCACGGGTTACATAACTGGGCCTACATGTCCAGGAACACAACCACTACCTTGTTAATCTGCAGCACTTTGCCAACAAGACTGGACTGGACTGGATTTTTCTTCCTGCAAGAGCCTTATGGCACAGTAGTTAAACTGCTGTACTGCTGCTATTACTGTGCCCACAACCTGGGGTTCAATCCCAGGTGTCCAGCTTATAGTTGACTCAGCCTTCTATCCTTCTGAGGTCAGTAAAATGATTACCCAGCTCTCAGGGGTAGAGGTGGGGTGGGGGAGGTGTAGCCTGCATAAATAAATTGTAAGACGCTCAGAGAGTGTTTTAAGCACTATGGGACAGTATATAAGCAGAACACTTTGCTTTGCAATTGTTCTGTAACTAATAAAACCGTGTTTATGTTTATTTTTCAAATGCATACATCTTTTCATGCACATATCTCTAAATGCATGCATTTTTAAAAATGTAGGTCTAATGATAACTTCACCATAAACTCCTAAAAGGCTTTCTAGCCTCAACATTTATTCATGGCCATGTTTTATTTGTGCCTTATTCACTGATAAGCATATACAAATAGGCAAAGCTAACTAAGAACTTACCCACCTCTACACATAGACACAGGAACAAAACAGAAGACTGCTTTTGTTTCCATACTAGCCCATATTTAAATATTTTCCCAAGACACAGATTGAGTATGATGTGCACAATGCTCCAGTCTGGCTGGAGCTATGCAAGTGTTATCACATCAGTTCATGGATGGGAGATTTTTTTTTTATACTGTGTACAGTTCAATGGAAGAAATGCAGGAGAAAAGTGAAATAAGCAAACTTGCAAAACATTTCAACTTTTGCTTAATGCTTTCTCCCTTTGAAATTAATGACACGTTGAGTGCTTAAACAGAATCACTATCCATATGGCATGATGCACACAGAAAAAAATGACCAGAGAATTGATGTAACAGTTTAAAAGTGACATCAATGAAGGTATACTTTTATGTTTTAAGCCTACAGTATTTGTTTTACTGTGTTAGGAATCTTATATTCTACATAAATAAGGTTCCTCAGCTATTCTCATAAGAAGAAAAAAAAACTGAGGCTGAGATAATATTGATCATCCACTACACTCACTACAAAAAAATGGTTCATCTGAATCTACTTTGCTCCATTTCAAACTCTGAAATATATATTAGGAAAAACAGAACTATTTTGAAAAAGATTGTTTTCTCAGTTACTTTGCATTACTTTATTTGAAATTTATATACTGTACCACCAGCTTGTATGAAACAACTCATGGCAGTGAATAATGGCAAAGTAGGATAAACAAAGAACATACTAAAAATAAGATACAAACAATAAAACAATAAGTAGAAAAAAAAAGCAACAAAACAAACATAGATGATGTTATTGTCAAAACAATATAAAAGATAACAACAGCAAATGTCACCCAAAGGCCTCTTGGAAAAACCAGGTCTTTATGGCTTTCCTAAAAGCAGGCAGAGATTGTGGCAGGTAGACCTCATTGGGAATCGAGTTGCAGAGCAAAGGGGCAGCCACTGACAAAGCCCGATTCCAGGTAGAAGCTTTCAGGGCTTCTCAGACGGGCATTTACTGATATGAGGGAAATACGCTATGCCAGATAATCAGGACCTGAGCCATGGAAGGTTTTGTAAACCAAAACCAATACATTTGAACCTGATTCAGAATGCAACAGGCAGCCAATGCAGATGAGTCAGGATCAGGGTGATGTGGGCATATCTGCCCACACCAACCACCAACCTGGTCACCACATTCTGCACCCTCTGCAGGCTCCAAACCAGGCCCAAGGGATGCCCCACATAGAGTGTGTTGCAGTAGTCAACCCAAGAGATCACTAATGCATGCACAATTGTCCTCAAGGAGTTCTCACCAAGGGACAGGCAAATCTGGGTGATCAGCTGTAGTTGGAAAAAGGCCACCTGGGATCTTAAGGAGAGGGCTGGATCCAGTACAATACCCAGGCTTTTTACTCTCTTAAGAGTAAGAAGACCCACCCATACTGGGGAGAGGGCCACTGAATCCATCAGAGGACCCCCATAAAGAATAGAACCTCAATCTTATTGGGGTTCAGCCTGAGCCTATTAGTCCTGGTCCACTCCATGACTGTGGTCAGGCAACGCTCCAAGGCCTGGACAGTCCCCACTGCAGCAGTGGAAAAGAAGAGGCAGAGCTGCATATTGATGGCAGTTAATTCCAAATCTCCATATGACCTCCCCAGCATGGGTGTTTAACAGCATAGATATTAAACAGCATGGGTGAGATTGCTGAAGCCTGAGGCACCACACAAGTGAAGGTCCAAGTGGCCAACAGCTTAACTCACTGGACATGACCCACAAGGAAGGATCAGAGCCCAGCTGAGCCACCAATTTCAACCTCCGAGAGACTGTCCAGGAGGAATACCATGGTCAATGGTCTCATAAGCCACTGAGAGATCAAGGAGGACCAACAAGGTAGAGCATCCCCTGTCAGCCTCTCTCAAAAGGTCATCTAACAGTGTGACCAGGACTTTTTCAGTTCCATGGCATGGCCTAAATCCAGACAGGAATGGGTCGAGGACATTGTCCTCCTTCAGGAACATCTGGAGTCATTTGGCAGTGACCCACTCAACCACCTTGCCCAAAGAAGGAACAATGGCTATTGGACAACAGTTGGACAAATTGTCTGGTGCCAGGATGGATCTTTTAAGAATGGGCTTCACAACTGTCACCTTCAAACAGGCGGGGAGTATTCCCTCCCTGAAAGAAGCATTAATAATTGAGAAAGCCCATTTCAGCATGCTCCCCCATGCCCCAAGGTCTTGATTAACCAGGAAGGGCATGGGTTGATTGGAGAAGACACAAGTTTACAATGTGCCAAAGCCCTGCAAGCCTCAACTGATGTTACAGGCCCAAATTAAACAAGCCAAGGAGACAGAAGGGTGCCACACTGGGGGTGACCAGGCCAGAACTGCTGCAACTGGAGTCCAGATCACACCAGATGGCCTCAATTTTGGATCTGAAATGGACTGCAAATGACTAACTAGTGAAATCACAAGGAGGCGGCCCTGGCTAACCAGGATTGGTAAGGTAATGAATCACCCAGAACAATTCCATTTAGTGGTTCATGGCTGGACCAATTCTCTGGGTGGTGATAGGCTTTTTTGGCCACCCTAATGGCCCTAATATATTGCCTGGTCAGTGAACGAACTGCAGCCCTAGCCAACTGTCTTTCCTCCACCTGCACTCAAGCCTTCTCCATTTCTGCTTCAGCACCCTCAACTCAGCCAAATACCATGGTGAGGAATGGGCTCTACAACAGAAAAGGCGCTTGGGGCCAATCGAGTCAACTGCCCAGGTGGCCTCCTCATACCTCTTCTCCACCTGGGCTTTGACTGGATCATCAGCTAGGCCAAGCAGAAGGCCTCCGAAGGACCCCAAAACTAGCTCAGTATCCAGGAGCCTCTGGGGGCAGGCCCAAATAGACACTCATGTCCCCCAGGGGGGGATGCGTTTGACAGGGAAAAGTCAGAAGGTAATGCTCTGACCATGACACAAGCTAGGGTATGAAATTCCAAACCCTCTGATTATGGTCCACAGATGTGGAGGAAAAGACCAAGTCCAGAATTTGACCAGCCCTATGGGTGGGACAGATGACACATTAGGACAGGTGCATAGAGGTCATGGACTCCATGAACTCCAGAGCCACTCCAGACAGTAAAGTCCCCAAACACCAATAGTCTGGGCAAACTCAACAGTGCAGCAGAGATGAACTCGGAGAGCTCTGGGAGGGAGTACGGTGGCCTGCAGGGAGCACGGTACACCAGCACAATCCCAAAACTATCCCAAAGCCCCACTGATAGGTTTAGGCACTCAAGCCCTGGACTTACAAACATTGCTGTCCTGCTGACAGCAATGCACTCCCTGTAGATGATGGCAACCCTCCTCCTTGACCCTCTGGCCCACCCAGGTGCTGAACACAGTACCCAGGTGGGCACAGCTGAGAGAAGAAATTCCCCACTCTGTGCCCTCTCAGGTCCCTGTAATATAAGCCAGATCAGCCCGTTCATTCACGATCAATCATGGCTAATGGGTGACTTATTATGGACTAACCTGGCATTAATTAGCAACCCGGACAGGTCAGAGGAATGGAAGGACTGACTCTCTGACAAGTGGCTGTGAGCAGGAGGATCAGAACAAGGGATAAGCACAACTTGTCTGGCCCTAGTTCTTCTCACCTGAGAGACACACACACCCCACCATCGCCAGGCTCTTAGCATATAATCCCTCTGCCCGAAACCACAGAGATACATTCCCCCACCATCACCAATGGGCCTGGGTGAAGAACAAAACACAGGGGTGAACAGAGCCCAAAAACCACTAGCTAAAAAGCACTAAAACCTAACAGCAAAAAACACCAACGATCCAGAAAACCAGCTTGTATAATAAAGGAAATCAATACTAATAATAACAATAAACACAAGAACAAAAAGAACAAAAAGATTACACAATCAGATGCTAATAATGTGTAAATGAGCAAATACAGACTGAACCCATGATATTTGTACACTTCTAAGTGGACCACAGAGCAGAGAAAGGAGCCTAGAGTCAGCACCTGCCTTTGTGTTGCATTAAAATAGGTTGCCTGCTACAAAGTCACTGTGCCTTGTGGAGCAGTGGTTAAACTTCTGTACTGCAACCAAAACTGCTCGCAACCTCAGGTTCAATCCCAGGTAGAGGATTCAAGGTTGACTTAGCCTTCTATCCGTTCAAAATTGGTAGAATGAGTACCCATCTCATGGGGGGGGGGTTACAACCATACAGTTCTCTCCTCAGCTTACTTCCATGTATTCTTATACATGACTCTCAAATTTTAGTCTAACAATCTTAGAGAAAAATAAAGATTATGTTAGTCTAATAATCTTAGACAAAAACATCTTAGACAGAAAAATACAGTAAATTGCAAACCTCCCAAAGAATGCATTGCTATTGGATGGGATACAAGCAGCACATTTTGCTTTGGCTTAGCTGTATCATTTAGAGACTTTTTTCCTGCAGGCACCCAGACTCCTTGCAACCTTGCAGCATAAAAAGCTACAGCATGAGGTGGCTGCAACACCACTGATGTCACATCCAGTTGATGTGAAGGAGGAGAAGGCTTCCTTCCCTGCTATTTTAAGAAGGAACCCTATTGCCATTTACAGCCATTCTCATTTTACTCCATTCTCTCTGGTTCCCTGCAAAAGAAATGCAGAAATAAACCAGAGAACACATAGCTCTGCAAAGTGCTGTAAAGTATGGGTCCTGGAACAGTTGCACCATTTGGCTTTGCAGCTTGCATTTCCTCATTTGCAGGTATGGATTTTTCTCAGGCATCCAGAAACAAACAACTACTGCCCACAGCTGGACAAGGATGGGGTTGGTGTGTCTCCAAAAGGGCACAGCGTGCTTCAGGAGACTATCCGTTTATTCTTATTTGGGCACAAACTGGCTTGAGGTTCCATGCACATCCTTGTCTGATATCTTTCTGAAAAATCAAGCCTTACTAGAAGTCAGTCATGGGCAGGACAGAACCAACATTTGGCCACTCATTTCAAGCCCTACTTGGGAGTTTAACATCAGGACATCAGGTTGATATACAAGCCCCAGCCACACTGTTCATTCCCATGAGAGAAGGCTTGGATGAAGAGGAAAGCTCTAGTTACCTATAGAATCTCTTAGCACAGTTTGTGATGCTGAAAAAACAAGGATCCTGGTCAAGTAGAGAAGATGCATAAGTTGGAGATGGTTTTCTGCCTAATTTCTCTCCATTTTGCCCTCTTCTTCATGACATTCTCTTCTTCCTTCTTTTCCCCCCTATGCTTTCTTTTGTCTCTTTTCAACACTTGGTCCTTTCTGATTCTCTCTCTCTCTCTCTCTCTCTCTCTCTCTCTCTCTCCTTGATTTTTCCTTTCTTCTCATTCAGCATCCTACGGATAGAGGGACAATTCAGTCTTGTCATAGGCTTGTACAAACTATCCCCAGAGGCCCCTTGAAATTAGGTTGAGAACCACGGGTTCCTACCCCTGATTTAAACCATATTTTGAAAGGAATTTCTTCACAATATTAGGGATACACAGGGCATCGTTGCTTTCCTCTCTTTTTCATTTCAGTCGTTTAAGTTGCATCCATTAGATATAAAGTGCATTAGAGACCATCCTGGTCCTGGAGTAGTTAAATCCATTTCCCCTGGCAGCTCAACAACATATTGATGATTTAACCATGACACATGAAAATGCCTCCACCTCCCCTGTATTTCATCATTCATATTGCCCTTTACTTTGTCCTTCTGTTTCAGAAACAAAGCAAAAATGCCAGCCACATAAGCACTTACACTTAGCATGAAAATTTTGGTCTGCACATTCAACTAGGGAAATGGCAGTGTGCTGCTTCCTTTTGACGCCTAGGAAGTTTTAAATGTTTATCTGTTTTCAGTTAGAGATGTGCATTTGGATTCAGAAAGACATGGAATTCACCAAATAATGTGGAATAAATCAGAATCCAAATGTGATAGTTCCAAATAACAGTATTAATAAGTAAAGATAATAAGGATGCAAGCTGTCTCTCATTCAGCCTCAAACTTGAACTTAAAGCAGGGGTGTCCAAACTTCAGCCCTCCAGATGTTTTGGACCACAACTCCCAGAATTCCAAGCCTGTATTGCCAATGGCAAAGGACTGTGGGAGTTGTGGCCCAAAACACCTGGAGGGCCAAAGTTTGGACACCCCTGACTTAAAGGCACTTTCACACCAGGGGTAGTGGGGGCAGAAAACTCAGTATCTTCTGAGCAGAGATGTCATGTGTTTCACAAGAGAGGGGCCTATGGTAAAAGCAAAACCTGTAAATGATGTCTACTTACACCAATGAAATCTAGAACTAAGCAAAGACAGCAGAAGGTATTATTTCCACATTGGGTTTTTTCCGATTGAAAGGTGGGCATAGATACTTATAAATGCCCTGCAGCAGTGAAGGTTTCCATGGGCACTTGTTTCTTTTTGTTGTAGCCACTCAAAACCCATCACTTTTCTCCATTTTTAGTGTGTGTGATCACCTATCCTATATGGTCTAAAGAACCACTCATAGATGTATCTATTCTCTCCTCTGAACAATTTTTTAAAAAAGTATATGCTTAACAAATGTAGTGCCTTCTGTATTTGTGGTGTGTCACTTTCGAAACATAAGACTTAAACAAAAAAGGGAAAGTGATGGGTAAGATAGTGACATTAATGGGATAAGGATAAAATCCTAGTGGAAATCAAACAGACTGGAGCGTGTGATATAGATTATTGCAATTGGAAAACTGATCATATTGATGTGGGTGACTACAGAGATTTCATCAGCAGAAACCACCAGTTTGAAAGCTGTCAAAACAAACCAGATATTTTTGCCTATGCAGTCATGCCGCTAGTGAATTGGTAGCTACGTGAAGCAAGAATCTGCTAGTATATATCTTTTGTTCTTTTTCACTGCATTTCTGTATCAGTTCTCACTATTGTATAAACTGTTTCCCCAGTGCAGGGCTGGGCCAATTCTTTTATTCCACCCAAGGCAGAAGATCTCACAAGCTCTTTCCTGCCTGCTTGGCAGTAAAATACCACAATTTGCTATATTAAATACAGCAAATAACAGTGAAATAAATAATTGAACAATGTAATGAAAAACAAAAATTTACTACTCTTTCGGAACAGCAAAAAATAATGGTTACAATGAGTCTTTTGAGTATTTGCGTGAAATCTGGCTTCAGCAGAAGTTTGATAGTAAAGCGTTTTCAGTTCTAGAAGTCGAGACCAAAGATGATTGTAATTTAAAAAAACTATGAAAACCCAGTGATTTACAGTCCATTACGAGTTTCATCTAGTGGACCAATCAGATCAACCGAATTTGCAAAAGTGTTGAGTTACAATTCGGTTGTTCATCCAATGTACATTCTGCAATCAAAACTAGCAATGGAATTTGTGCCTTCCTTTGTTTTTAACACTGCTACATGCTACCTAAATTGCAAAAGATTCACAGTCATGGATATGCATTTTGTACTTAATGTTACAAAAACAAAAACAAAGACCAGAGCAGAATCTTCATCTTTATGTTTGCAGCCCAAACTACATTTATCCCGTGAATAAGCTCGATTCAAGTTAGTAGGAATTCTGGGTAAACCCTTATATGATTGCCCTCTAAAACATATGATAGAAAATTTCTTTGATTTTAAAAGAATTAAATTCCCTATGTGGACTCTTGGCACTGGAGCCCAATCTTTGAGTGTCTTTTTTCAGCTATTTCTCTAATGAAAGATTCTTTTACATTTGCAGACACTGTTGTTGCCTAAGTAATATTTACCATTTCCATAAATTGTTCAGATTTTTCTCCAATTATTAAGAAACCGAGGCTTCCCCCTGGGACACCTCATTCATATGAGTTGTTTAAACGCAGGTCATATCCTAGTAAAATGTTATAAATAAATAGTGCTAAAAGGAATTTAAAATCGTACATTTTATCCTCGAGGGTAATAAACAGCATTGTGTGAATTAAAATCAGACGGCACTGCACTCCATTATGCTACTTCCTCAATCAATCTGTCACCATCCGTTTTTGCTGCCTTGCTCTGCCTCAGTGCCGAACACAAAGTGCTTTGTGTAATGTTTTTTACTGTACGGCCTAACACATTCTGAATAATTTGTCTTTCCCTTCTTTCCTACAAGATTACAGTACTGGTCAGAGCTTGTGAAGGTTCTACTCTCTGTCTAGGAGCATTCTGAGAAAGGTAGTCCAAAAGCCTTCTGGAGCGGACAACTTGTTCAGTGATAGTTCCTCTAACCATTATGGCTGGTTGTCCATGTACACTACTGTGCTATTATCTCACTTACTGTAGTTCATGAAGACAGGACTTTTGGTTGATAGGTACTGCCAACATCAACCAAACCTCAGGTTGACATTTCAGGGAAATACATGTTAATATTAGTCATCAGATGTACCTGTACTACACGGTTATGTCATTAACATTCTTCTTTAGCTGTTATGGCTCCATTTTAAGGATTCCTGCAATTTGTACTTTGGTGAATGACTTGGAATTTGGAGACAGCTGGCCCCATCCTGACACTTTGATTTTTTTCATACTATCAACTGCACTTTTGAAATAGGAAATACCACATGAGTGGCCCTCATGATAGTACACCTGCATATATTATGCTGTATCATGGAGCCCTCCAAGCAGGAGACGTTTGGGGCTTTGCAGGAATATGGGAGAAATGAATAGGCCTCGAGTGCTCCTTGAAATCTTCTATCATATTTTATTCTTTTCATGAAAAGTCACCCTTGGTACCAACCCATTTAAGAAAACAAAAAAACTTCATGATTATCAAAATGTAGATCATTTGGAAATATTAATTTTAAAAAGTAAAAAGGGTTAACATAAGAACATAAGAAGAGCCATGCTGGATCAGACCAAAGGCCCATCTAGTCCAGCTTTCTGTACCTCACAGTGACCCACCAAATGCATTTGGAGTGCACAAGACTAGATATCTATTTCCAGATGCCATCACCACATCCTGTGACAGGGAGTTCCACAGACTAACAACACACTGGGTAAAAAAATATTTTCTTTTGTCTGTTCTCACTCTCCCAAATGTCAGTTTGAGTGGATGTCCCCTAGTTCTGGTATTTCATGATAGGGAGAAGAGTGTCCCTCTATCCACTTTACTCATTCCTTGCATTATTTTTTTGTACGTCTCAATCATATTTCCCCTCAGGCACCTTTTTCTAGACTAAAGAGCCCCAAATGCTGTAACCTTTCCTCATAAGGGAGGTTCCCCAGCCCAGTAATCATTTTAGTCACTCTCCTTTACACCTTTTCCAGTTCCACTATGTCTTTTTTGAGATGCAGTGATCAGAATTGTACACAATACTCCAGGTGCGGCCCTTATTTTTTCAATGGCATTATAATGTTGGCTGTTTTATTTTCAATTCCCTTTTTGATAACCGCTAGCATGGAATTTGCCTTCTTCACTGCTGCCACACATTGGGTAGAGACCTTCATTGAGCAGTCCACCAGCACACCAAGATCTCTTTCCTTATCCGTCACAGATAGACCAAAAATACAAGCCTAACCTTGTATTAATTTTTAAAAAATCCTTATGCAGTTTTACCCTATAGTAAAACTGTGTAAACCAGTGTTAAATAAGTTATCCAGTTTTTGCAACAATATATATATATCACTACTATCTCTTCCTGCCATTCTAAGAATTTGTAATACCTGGTTCACAATGCAGTTCTATCTATGTTAATTCGCACAAGTGCTACTGGCTAAAATCCTATTAAGTCATGTCACCAGCAGTGGCAGATTTTCAGCAAAGTTTTCCTCATTCTGTCTTGCAGCTATTATATTTTATATCCATTTCATTGTATGCAGTGGGAACCATCAGATTGCAGATGTCTTGAACTGAAATTTTCTCACTACTAGTAATGTCATCCAATAGCAGAGCTTTTTAGGAATTAAAAACTTCCCTCTTCAGTGCCATTTCTGCAATATTAAATGGACTACTTTATAAGTCGGACAAGGCATGTGACAGCAAAAAATGTTTCCTATTACTGAAAATCTTCCCCATCTTCTGATATCATGACTAGAGATGTGAACTAATCGAAACTGGCCAATCTGTCAAAATCTTTCCATTTGTATTCATCATAAACAAAATTTCTCAAATGCATATGAATTGATGAATTTTAGTGATTTTTGATCTATCAATTTGTTGGGCTATAAAATGCCCCTCCCGGGTCCTAGAGACACCAAATATGGAGGGAAGCATCTTCTGGCTCTGCCCTACAATCCCTGGCTATTCCCCAGTCTAATTTGCTCATGCAAGAGAGATCCAAGTCAGATCCAGTAAAAAAAATTTCCAACCCATATACCAAGCTTGGCATTTTCCATGATCATGTAAGGTGCATTAAGTCAATACAAGATGGCATTGATTATGGAAAATGCCAAGGCTGATAGATAGATTGGAGAAGCAATGACTGAATTGAATCTGGAGCTCAGGAGTACCCCAAAATAAACATTAAATTCATAGTGAGCAACACTTTCCTTGAACAACCAGGTGTTCTGATAAATAAAAGAATGATGGAACTTCTGAGGCCACACTGAACCTCCTGCCTGCCCAAATTGCTCTGCTTTGATGAGACTAATGATGTCATTACATTGGAGAGCCAAATCATTTTGACTAGTATGAAACAATATGTGATAAGGGATGAGGTAATCTCTGCATGCATTAATTGAAAATGACTTAAAAGAGTAACAGATGAAAAGTGGAAGGTGGGTGTGACACCTGTTATGGAATCATTAAGAATTATGATATATTTTGTGAAATTACTGTTCAAGCTTTTGATGTTACGAACTATTAGACTATGAGTACCTTTCCTTGTTATTTTTTTATATAGAAAGGGTTTTGGAAAATGCGTGAAGCTTTAAATGAGAAAATGGCTTCAATGCAACCTATAAAACAATAAGCAGGTGAGAACATCATGCCCCTACCACCTATGTCACTGAAACACCACCCACAGATACACTCTTGTTATCATTACAAGAATGTATCACAACCAATTGCTTGTGGGACAGCCTATTTGAATTGCTCTGGTTTGTATTCTAATTGGAGTAAATCCCACAGTATTTCTCCACATAATCAGAATCTGTGCTTAAATATCAGTATATGTGATTTGATTTTGATTTTGGCACATTTAGTTTGGAGAAGGTAACAGTCCTGGGACATAAATACCCTGAACTTTCACTGGTTTTGACTTCCTAGTTGTGACTAAGTACAGTACTTACTTACTTACTTACTTATTTACTTACTTACTTACTTACTTACTTACTTACTTACTTACTTACTTACTTACTTACTCTTTTACTTACTTACTTATTTTTATTCTTGTAATTCCCCCTTTTAGTGCAAACCTATAAGGGACATTGAATAAAGTTGAATAAAGTTTTCACCACCCCCAAATTGTGCAGACATTTGCAACATTTTTTCCTAGAATATACTGAAATGAAATTATCTTCCAGTTATGCCACACACTATGAAGAGGGACAACAATTCTCAGCACAGAGAGGAAAACACAGTTCTTGTCTGCCATGTGAGAACCCTCTTTGTTGGAGGACAAGAGCCCTATCTGAAAGTGGAAGGCTTTAAATGAGAGAAGGATATGATGGGAACCGTCTTGTACTACTAACCCAGTTGAATGCATATTCAAAGCCATTTTCGAGAGCTAAAGCACTCAGAAAATGTAGGCTTGGTGAAATGTGTCCGTTTTGGTTCCTCCCATGGATCAGGCAGCTATAAAACGACTTTGTAAAGATCCTTTGTAAAGATTCAAATAGGAGAGCATTTTAATTTTTAAAAACAAAGAAATTTGAATGCTTCAATACCTAAATATGAAGATAACAATACAAGCTGGTGCTTCTTCTTCCCTTATATTATGATGATGATGATGATGATGATGATGATGATGATGATGATGATGATGATGATGATGATGATGATGATGATGATGATGATTCCCAACAGTTTTTAGGCTCATCGCCTTTGGAAAATCTGTCATCCAACAATGACCCAGAAGACATGTAGGTGATTTGCACTGCTTCCTTTCTTTTAAAAAGCACTGGATTGGTACCAAGGGACCTTGCAGAGATATTTAGGAGAACATTTTCCATTGAAGTCAACTGACCATCCATCTCCCTTTTTAACTAGTGTCGAGCCTGGTTTACTTGATGATGATTTGATGCCCAGCAATTGCTCCCCCTTGCCCACTGAAAATGAGTGATGACAAGGGAACAGCCGTCAGATAAGCACAAGCTGAGATATTGTAGCATGGAGCTGAGCTGAGTCAAGGCCTGCAAAAAAAAGAGAGGAAAGACTATTATAAAAAGGAGAGAGAGAGAGAGAGAGAGAGAGAGAGAGAGAGAGAGAGAGAGAGAGAGATCTATTTTACAGTCTGCTTTGTAGGAAATAGAACCCACCCCGCCCCCTAGATTTGTAGGGCATATTTATCCTGATAAACCCTTCCTATACAAAAAAATGGAAACATTGCACATAAAATACACAGTTCAATGATTATGCTGAATTCTCAATATCTGTGTTGGTGCTAGGTAATTAAATTTGTACATGGGTAAATTTCAATTGTCTTTGGCATTTAAAGTATCTGAAAAAGATTGCTTTGAAATTTCTGTGTGCTGTGCTATGTGTGTATTTTGCAAAGAAAATGTATTGGACAGGGGAAATGCTCTTTCATTTCCTTTGGCAATTTATTTCACAAATATCCTATACTGTGGCATTTCGAAATGTATATATAAAATATAAATGATAAATTATTTCCTCAATCCTGGATTTTGTAAAGAAATTTTACATTTCTTCCCCCAAATATGAGCAAGTATCTTCTTCCAATATAGTGCTCCAACTGCTTTAAAAGCCAGATGTTCCGGTCCTGAAAATATGCACATACATGCGACTTTGCAACATGAGTTGAAGAACACACGTGAGTTGATACAGATGGGCACCATACATGTAGGGTGGCATAGATACTACCTGGATTCACCCTTCATGGGGGCACCACTACTTTGTAGCACATGTTTCACAAGAGGGAGGAACAGTTCAAAATATGGATGGAATGGAAATATTCTGATGTAGAATTCTAGACGCCTCCCAGCATTTATTTATTTATTTATTTATTTATTTATTTATTATTGAATTTATATCCCGCCCATCTTCCCAACGGGAACTCTGGGCGGCGAACAAAAGAGACAAATCATAATACACTTGGTTAATGCAATAGATACAAGGCATAATCAGCAAACAAACATGAAACAATAAAAGCAATAGAAAAACCGCAGCAGGGGCGCACCCTTTAAAACTAGCCTCACCGCTGCAATGGCAAAATGTCCTGATTATCGATGGCGGAAGAAAAAAAGAAAAAAATAGGTTAAGCTAGGTCACCAAAGGCCTCGCGGAATACGATGGTCTTCACCGCTTTACGAAAGGCCAGCAGGGACTCTGCAGAGCGCACTTCGCTAGGTAGGCTGTTCCATATAACTGGAGCAGCCAATGGAAAGCCCGGTTCGAGCACGGGACCGCCTGGCTTCTCGGATAGATGGAACCTAGCGAGTGCGCGACTCCCACCGGTCGGGCATGTTGACCGCTGGGCGATCCACTCCGCCAGGTAGTCCGGGCCCAGGCCATGGAGGGTTTTATAAACTAAACCAGGACCTTGAATCCTAAATGCAGCCGGGGACCGGGGTGAGGAAACCCGCCACCAGTCTGGCCGCTGCATTTTGCACCCGCTGCAATCGCCGGAGGAGAGTCAAGGGCAGCCCCATGTGTTGCTGAGCAGAATTGTTCCTTAACCTAAATGGATAGGAAAGTTCTGTAAATTCATATCACTTTATCTACAGTGAGCTGCTCTCCCAAACCTGCATGAACTAGAAAAGGGGAAATATCTGCAGCCAGCTAGTCTTTTACATATGGCAGTCTGCCCTAACACTCCCAAGCAGTTAAGTACAACTGCTCAGTGTAGAAAAATTGGTATATAACCCAGTCCCCATCAAAGAAGACTGGGGCATAGTGATCTGATCTTCTTGGTAATCCCAAAAATTATGCTTGGAATGGCTATTTGGAACTGGTTTTCCCTCTCCTGACCCACAATCAACCACCCCTTTTTTGCTCTGCACACTAAACAAGTAAAAATGATGCTTAGAGAATCCATATCCAGCAATAGCTGGGCTAGATATTTATCATCATCCTTCCCCAAGTCATTTTTCTCCTCAAGGACTAATATGTATTGACACTTTCATCCACAATGTATAGACTCAGATTAGTATTGAAAAGTATTTTATATTACAATATATTCCTTCTTGGAATAAGTATAGCATTCATCAGATGATGGAACTTCAGAGAAGGTATCACAGGCTTTTTCCAAACTTTAAATAATAAGAAGAAAGGGCTGTGTGCTGATTGATGCAATTCCATCATGCTGTCTCTTTTTGGTAGTCCCTTCCAGTGATGCTTAAATGGCCATTTATTGTACAAGGAGCTGCAAAATGATATGAAAAATTAATCTTTCCTTCACAGCATGGCTCCTTGTAAATCAAGCCCATATCTAAACCTCTCTGCTTTCATTGCTCTGTGACTGCAAGCCACACTCTGCTGGTTTCTGGTGCCGCTCTTCAACATTGGGCAATGAAAGGTTGAGAGAGCTCTAAGGATGGATTTTGGCACAGTTTGCTCTCAGCTAAAATTTCACACCCGCTGGTTTCAGCCTAGCAGTGGTGGAACGTCAGCCAAGAGCAAGTAGTTGCCAATGAGGTCAGTGCAAGACACCACGGAGGATTAAGCAAACCCTCTGGTGGAAGATATGGTTTGATTTTCTGGAAGAACTTGTGAAAATGAATTGGCTCCCATCTATGTTGTGGTGATGATCTGTCATATAATTAATTTCAGTTCTCCTCTGTAATGTTAATGAGATATGAAAAGCCTTCTTGCTCCTTTCAGAGCTATCAGTTGTCAAAACATTAATGACATCAAATCCACTCCAGTGCATGGGAGAGAAGGAGTTCACCTACACTATGATTTATAATTGGCTCAGTCTTGGGATCTGAGTTCTTTGCATGGAGGAGGCAGGGGAGGGGGAAACCCTGATTGAGCTGCCGGAGTTTTTAAATGTGTGCCATTCAGGCTTGCATTGTCGTAAAAAGGGTCTCAGGCAATCAGTTTGCATCTAATTAAAGATCTGCCATTTAGGCAGCAGCACTCTAGCCACTTGCTTTGGAGCAGTTCTCAGCTAATACCCGTGACTTCCGGGAGATTTAAAGGCACTCTGGAGGGTGGTGTTGGAAAACCGTGGCCTGGATCCCTTTGTACATTTCCACCTTTTTAAAGGGGATTTTTGAAGAAACACAGCAATGAAATAACGCCTGGCTATTCAAAGCAGCAAGGCTAGTCAAAGAGATGGACAGTAAACCTTAGTACATCATCACCTGATCCCCTCCTAACCACCCAGTGCATGCTGTAAAGTAAGGCTTTCCTTAACTAAAGCAGCTCTTCTCACATCCCCATCCATCCCTACTTCTCATGACATCTCCATTCCCATTTGACTCATTTTCCATCCCATGCTACCAATTAATGTGCTGTCCTTCATGGGGCATTTATCATCACCATCATTATCACCAACAACATTGGGCGCTTTTACATGACCCCTAAGATCCGCTGACAACTTAAATTCGGACCAGAGATCTTGGGGGTTTGTCGCTCTTCCTGTGTTCCCACCCCTCCGCACTTCCTTGCTCCTGTCTGTGTGAGGGGAGGGAGAAATAAAGGGAGAAAAGAATGCAGGCTCACCTCCGCTCTGTCATTGAGCTGCTCCGGGAACCATTCCAGTCTCTTTCAGTCTCTTAAAGGGGCGGGGGCAAAAAAACCAAAAACAAGCACAAGGCGAGGAGAGGCCAGCACTCACTGCTTTACATCCACATCAGAAATATTTCACCTTCGGAGACCAGTTACTTGAAAAATGCGCTGGGATGTGCTTAGGTGGGCGTAGTCGTACTTTATTTTGTTTAAAGTCTGGAGCTGGTGGGAAAACATTTTAAAGCTCCGGATCTGGAAGCCCTTTGCCCTGGATTTTAGGGGTTGTGTAAAAGCGCCCATTATCATCTATACATCATACCACATGAAAACTAGGTTATGCTTTTACCCCTGTAGGTTGGATGGCATAACTACAGTAGAAGTAATATAAGCCCACTTGCAGTTATAGTTAATGAAAAGACTTATTTAACTCACAGGAGATAAACAGGGAATAAAATCCATGAAATGAAGACACAATATTAAATCAAAGTCAATGAATTTCTAAACAGTACAACACAACGGCAAAATGAAAATGCAAACCAAGATAACCTGTATTAAAGTATCAGATGAAATTGCAGTTATGCAGAATCAACCACAGTTAGCCTTTCTTTATAAAGCACTATATTTGCTACTTGCAAGTGTCTCCAACCGAGGCAGTTTTTGGCAGGGGATAGACTCACTCCCTCTGTTAATAACCTCTACATTGCTGGTATGCACTCTACACACTCTTTCAGTTAACTACTGGGACCCCCTTTGGAGCTTGTAACTCAGCACTCTGACACCCCCAGACCTCTCCAAATTTCGTGGGCTTACCTAGAATCGCTTGAGGAATCTACCCTGCCATTTCCATACTGAAACATGGCTGTGATGAGTATTTTTGAGTACATAATGTTTTGTTATGTTTATGTACTCAAAAATATGGATCACAGCCATTTTTCAGCAAGGAAATGGCAGGGTAGCTTCCTCAAGCAATTCAAGATAAGCCCCTGAAATTTGGAGAGTTTTGGGAGTCAGAGGGCTGAGTTATTAAGCTCCAAAGTTGGTGCCCCTAGAAAAAAATCTTTCTAATTGATTGAATAGGCATTTGCAAGCCAAGCTGCAGTGGCGCTAATTGCTTGCCCACCGGGGGGGGGGAGGCTATTGGGCTTTCTGTTTCTATTAGAATTATTTTTCCTAGTGGCAACCCCTTTGGAGCTTAATAACTCAGGCCCATCACCCCCTAAACCTTTCCAAATTGGGGGGACTTACAGGGAGGAGCTTGAGGAAGCTTCCCTGTCATTTTGGTGCCCCTAGGACACAGGGAACAATAGCGTTTCATTTCATTTTATTTTATTTTGTAATGAAACTACTTTAAAATTTAATCACAAATGGAACAAAATGAAACTACTAAAGAAGCAAAACAAAACAAAATGCTATATTTCCGCTTCAATCTCAACTCTATTTTCAAGTTTTTTACATATATTTCTATTTCCCCCAATATTAGAAAAACAGACTAACCAACATGAAAATGGAAAAAATAAAGGACACTGGAATCAAAATAGGAAAATGAATGTAGTGCACAGTGATCCTACTGTCTGTCAATTAAAATTATGCAAATATTTATTTATTTTTAAATGTATATACTGCACTGATTTTCCCAAAGGGAACTCTGTGTGGTTTACAAATAGAACATAAACCAATTAAAAACACCACCATTCAAATCAAATAGTAAACAGCAGAAAGAGGAAAGAAGAGAGAAAGAAACTAGCAAGAGGAACAGAACAGATAGTAACAATAAACAACAAATCACAAAAAACATGAGACACACATTAGCAATTGCCGTAAGCTTCTTTAAACAGCCAGGTTTTCAAAGCTCTCTTGAAGGGTGTAAGGGACTGAGCCAGGTCAATCTCACAGGGCAGTTTTTTCCATATAGCTGGGCAACCTTGTGGGCCTCCCTTGGGGTGGCCACCCTAAGTGAGAAGGCCAGTGAGGTTCTGGTGGGTCGGACCAGCTCTGTCTCTTGGGAGATATGCTCTGTCAGATATTCAGGTCCCAAGCCATGGAGGGTTTTATAAACCAAAGCCAACACCTTGAACCTTATTCAGGAGGCAATGGGTAGCCAATGCAGGCAGGCCAGAATTGGGGTGATGTGGTCATATCTGCCCACACCAACCACCAATATGGACACCACATGCTGTACCTTCTGCAGTGACTGAACAAGGTTCAGGGGAAGCCCCATGTAAAGAGTGTTGCAATAATCTATCCTCAACATGACCAGCGCCTGCACAACTGTCCTTAGGGAGTACCCATCAAGGTACAGGTGAATCTGGGTGATAAGCTTAAAATGGTAAAAGGCCAACCTGATCATGGTTTCCACCTGTGATTCCAGGGACAGTTCCGGATCCAGGACCATGCCCAGACTACTCACTCTTTCAGCCAGCTGGGAAGAGGGCCACTGTACCCATCTGCCCCCCCAGAACAGAACCTCAGTCTTCTAAGGGTTGAGTTTGAGCCTGTTAGTCCTTGTCCAGAACCATGTCCAGGCAGCAATCAAGGGTCTGGACAGCCTCCATTGCAGAGGTGAAAAAGGAGAGATAGATCTATGTATCATCAGTGTACTGATGACACCATACTCCAAAACTCCAAATGACCTTAGGCAGTGGCCTCATATAGATGTTAAAGAGCATGGGGGAGATTGCCATCCCTGCGGAACCCCACAAGAGAGTATCCAGGGGAATGACAAGTCTCCCTCAAGGCTCACTTGCTGGGCTCGGCTCTCAAGGAAGGAGTGGAGCCAGCACAAGGCTGAGCCCCCAATCCCCACATTGGAGAGCCTGCCCCAGAGGATACCATGGTTGACAGTATGAAAGGTTGCTGGCAGATGAAGGACCAACACGGTAGGAAAAAACCCTGTCAGCCCCCCCATAGGTCATTGTGCAATGTGACCAGGAAGTCACAGCCCTGTGATGCAGCCTAAACCCAGACTGGAAGGGATCCAGGATGAGGTCCTCCTCTAGGAATGACTGGAGCCGCATGGCAGCAACTCGCTCCACCACCTTGCCCAAAAAGGGAACATGGGCTATGGGAAAATAATTGGGCATATCCACAGCCAGACCAGGTCTTTTAAGAATGGGCTCAAGCACCGTCTCCTTCAGCTGACAGGGAAAATTTCCTCCCTGAAGAAGGCAGTGGCAATCCGTGAAGCCCATTCTAGCATGCTTCCTCTGGCGATCTTAATAAACCAAGACAGGCAGGAGATGAAAGGAGAAGCTGCCAGACTGCAATGAAGCAGTGCCCTGGAGGCCTCAGCTGGAGAAACAGGCCCAAACTCAACAATTCATTGAGACCAAGGTGGCGCAGCACCAGCCATATATGGGGATAGATCAGTGCAACCAGAGTCCAGACCAGCACGGATGGCCTCAATTTTGGATTTTAAAAAGGCTGCAAAAGACTCACTAGTGAAATCACTGGGAGTTAGCCCTGGAGGACCAGGATTGGTGAGGTCTTGAACCACCCAGAATAATTCCACCAGACAATTCGAGGCCCCACCAATTCTCAAGGAGACAAATGATCTTTTAGTATACCTGATCACTCTGACATAGTGTCTGGTCAATGCACAAATCACAGCTTGATTAGATTCCATCTGATCCTTCCTCCATCTGCTCTCAAGCCTCATCCACTCTTGCTTCATCACCTGCAACTGCACCATAAACCACGGGGAGGAGAGGGCTCAGCATTGGATGAGGCACTTGGGGTGATCCAGTCAACAGCCCCAGTGACATCCTCATACCACCTGTCCACCAGGGAGTCAACCAAACCATCCAGTAAGCCCCCAAAGGCTTCTGAGAACTTCACAGGGTCCAGGAGCCTTCGGGGGTGGGCCCAGATGGAAGGACCAGGCTCCCCATGGGGCGGGGTGGCAACTGATAGGGGGAAAGTCAGCAAATAATGATCAGACCATGACACAGGCCAGGAACACAAATTCCAACCCCAATATCAAAGCCCGCTGATGTAAAGGCAAACACCAGGGTCAGGGTATGTCCACCCTTGTGAGTGGGGCAGATGACAAACTGGAACATGCTCATGGAGGCCATGGGCTCCATGAACCCCAGAGTCACTCCCAACAGCCCATGCCTGGCATGCACATTGAAATCCCCGACCATCAAAAGGTGGGGGGATCTCACCAATGCTGCGGAGATGAACTTGGAGAGCTCTGGGAGGGAGAGTGCAGGGTCACGGGGAGCTCAGTACAAAAGCCCAATCCCAAACCTGTCCCTCTGACAATCTCTATTATGTCTAACCTAACAACCTTCCTTCACAAAATGGACTCCAGTTACAAGGAGCAGGAATTCATTTCTAAGAGTTCCATGATTAGGAATTCCATGGGATCTTGACTTTTTCATTGGTGCTTTTGTCATCATCTTCCATTTGCTGTGGGGTTCCTGGTTCTTTTGCTACAGTGTTATTGACTGCTTTTAATTCCCCTCCCCAAATGTTTTACCTGCTATAGCATTAAGAACCCACTTCATTCTTCCTTGCTTCGTTTCAGATTGGTTTGGAAATAGACACATGCCCAACACAAACACACTTCAGATTCCAAATAGCAAACTTCTAAACATGATGCACATATCTACCTGAGAGGGAGTGGGGAGAGGGAGCACATGTGGGAGCTGAGTGGCGTGGTACAAAGGAAAAGGAGAAGGTGGGGCTAAGGTTAAGAGATACAATGGTAAAAAAACGGAATGTTTGACAGTCAACCAGCCTAGCACTCTTTATGTTTTGTTCAAGCCTTTAAAAAATAAAGGTGTTGTGCTTAAGGCTTTGTGTTTTAATCACAATCTACATCTGTCTGGTCAGGAAAGTTATTGGATACCTTTGCTGAAGGAGCGTAGAAAATATAAAACATTATTCTTTTATGGAATTTCCTTTAAGAGTCCGGTGAGCTGCAAAGAAAGAAAGAAAGAAAGAAAGAAAGAAAGAAAGAAAGAAAGAAAGAAAGAAAGAAAGAAAGAAAACGAAAATAAATTAGTGTAGAGGAGCCTCAGAAAAACAAGAAGTGGTTGCCAAAGGAATGTGTAGTCACAACCACCTATGCCACTGACACTGTTGATACTGGAAAATTTATCTTCAATTTTATGCCCTCCCATAGAAAAATTCTCTTCCAAAAACACAGTGGGATGTTTGCAGAAGCTGTTTACTCCCAGTTCTACTCAGACACCCACATTTTATAAGGCACTCAGACATTTTTGCCTGAAGTTACCTTGCTCCTGCAACAACTTTGCTGGGTGGGTCATTGTTGGATGACAGATTTTCCAAAGCTGATGAGCCTAAAAACTATTGAGAATAATAAAATAATAATAATAATAATAATAATAATAATAATAATAATAATAATAATAATAATAATAATAATAATAATAATAATAATAATAATAATAGATGTATGCATGAGTGAGAGGTACTTGTCTCAAAGCATTAGTCCTTCATGTCTGCCCTGACTGGCTGTAGCTCTTTTCTGATCTACCAACAACCATTCTGCATAGGCATTTGAGGAACAATCCAGTCTTCTGCTTTTTCCAGGCATTCCTCCAGAATTGTTGGGGATTTGAGCAAGCAGATTGCAGCAATTAAAGCTGGATGGCCAGGGAATCCACTCAGTAATTGCAGATCAATTTATGTACATGGACAAGGAATCCAAGACCTTCTCCAATTGATCTAGATAGTCTCAGGGAGAACTGTTGACACAACACTGGAGGTGTGTCTCCTCTGTAATTCCATAACTTTTGATAAAATTTCATCAAAAAGCAAGACATTACTTGCCTCTGCAATGAAGTACAGAGGCTGAAACAGGCAAGTATAGATCACTCCCTGTCCCTGCCTCTATCTTTTCCTGTGTATGTCATTTCATCTTTCACTTTTCATTTTATAGCCCTAAGAATTTTTACCAGAAGAAAATAATAGAAATGAGCAACAGACATAAAACTTTAGCCTGTGTAAATTAAATGGTTCTGCTGCATTAACTTCATAAAACCATAATCCTCTCCTCCATAAACTATTACATGCACTGCAACATATCTGATTTATGGGGTGTAGAATCGATGGGAAAAAATTAATGCTTGAAAAACATATTAGAGACATTATTGAACAGATTTTAATTGAGATTTGATTTCAATGCCCCTTATCCACATGATTAATGGGTTCTAGCCCTCAACTCCAGCAGGCAGAAAAGAGAGTCTTTAATATGACAATTAAGTATCTGTCTTTAGGTTTTATGTAGCTCTCTTCTCAGATCACTTCATCAGTACAGTGGGGCTTTTGTGCAGATTAAATTGAGACTCAATTTTCTCTATTTTCCAGCACTTACTTATGTTTTATGACAAGCACTAAATCAATTTTATACTATTATTGATTTTTTTTTCTTAAATGGACACAAACCATTTCACCTTTTGCCCTTCTTTCTGACTCTCCTTCTCCTGGCTCCTCCCCACCCCCATCCACTGTATACTTGATATACAGCTAAGTCAAGAAATTTTGAGTGCTTCCGGTGATTTCTACAGGTCATGCCAATTCATTCACATTTTTTTAACAGCACCAGAATTGACAAACTCAACCTGAATTTCCAGCAAAAGTTGTGTTTGGTCGAAGTGGGATATTTTTCCAAGTTTATTTCTTTCTTCTTCTTCTTCTGCACAACACAGAGTAGCTCCCCTCCCCCTGAAAAATGTGATTTCTTTACCCCATTTTAAATGTCAACAACATATTTGTAGATCTACAGAACTCAGTGGAAATTGTTTATGCTGTAACATTTGGAACAATTAAAAAAGAAGGCAGTTAAGTAGGAAAAAAACCAACTTGTTTCTGTGGTAGTTTCTGTGGTAATTGAACTAGAACTCTTATTCAGTGACTCCAGCAGGTGCAAAATGCGGTGGCCAGACTGGTGGTGGGTATGCATCAATATGACCACATCACCCCAGTTCTGGCTCACCTGCATTGGCTACCCGTTGTGTCCCGAATAAGATTCAAGGTTCTGGTTTTAATTTATAAAACGCTCCATTGCCTGGGACCTGAATACCCGACAGAGTGAATCTCCCAGCGGTCAACCTCAGCCCGTCCAACTAGAATGTAATGGGCGCACTCACTGAGGGTGGCCACGCCCAGGGAGGCTTGGAAAACAGTCACCCATGGCCGAGCCTTCTCTGTGGCTGGTCCCACATTATGGAACCATCTCCCGAGTGAGTTGCGCCTTGCACAGTCCCTGCCAGCCTTCAAAAAAGCTTTAAACACCTTGCTTTTCCGGGAGGCATTTGCTAACTATTAAGTTTTTTTTCTTTTTTCTTTTTGTCTTGTTCTGCTTGTCCTGCCACCTTGCCTTCTTACTATTGTTTTTATGTTTATACTGATTATATTGATTTATTGATTTTATTGTGACACTGTATACAATTTTGCTTACTGTCTGTTTTTCTTGTTGTAAACCGCCCAGAGTTCCTTTGGAAGATGGGCAGTATATAAGCTCCAGAATAAATAAATAAATAAATAAATAAATAAATAAATAAATATAAACAAGGAGACAGTGCCCAAAATGAAGTCAGTTGTCATAGATATTAGAGCAATAGGTTTAAATGACATGCAGTATTGTGTTCATAGAGGACTTTCTCCAATGTAAACTGTGGTCTAAAAAAGAAGAGAACTTGGGCAGCAAATGTAAGATAGCAAATGTAAGACCCCTTTTTATTTTTATTTTTAATTTTGGCCAAAACTGATATACATGAGGTCACAGCATTGGGTGTAGCATGGACTTCTATTTAGGTGGAACACTAGATGTGGTGGGAACTTTTACTTTGCTTCAACCTATCCTAAGTCTGAAGCAATAATTTTCAAGCATGTGCAAATAAATACAGAGCCATAGCACTGACTAGGTATTATTATGCAAAATTTATGAATAGAAATTTGCATTGGTGGCCTGTCTGTAAAGCAGGGTGGAAAGAAGCTTTCTTCACAGAGAAGTTGATATAATAATAGGAAAGAGGTTCACAAAACACTGAAAATTTATAAAATTGGACAACCATATATCAGATTTGCTTTGTTTTGGATTCCAGCATCAAGCAGGGGGTTGGACTCAATGGCTTTATATTTTCCTATGATTCTATGATGTGCTATAGTCTCATTAACAATGTGTAGGATGAAATTCAATGCTAAGTCGCAACTAGACTAGACCCATTGAGTCAATGGAATGTGGTGGAGTTGATTCAATAGGCCGAGTTGTGATTTCATACGGAATTTCAACTCAAGTGTCCCTGTATGAGTCTTAGGGCTTGTTTACATTGACATTTGCCTTGCAGTAAGCTTTGTTCTAAATAAAATCAATTTAGAAATCGTGTGATATTTAGGTGGGTGGTTGTTTTCTTCTTGAGAAAACTTTTAAGCCATTTTCAAACTGCACTTTGCCCTCCCATCTCAAAATAAGAGGTGAGACACCAGTAATGGGATAAACTTGGGCCACATTTTATTAAGCATGCAATCTTTAAACCAAACAAGGAGGGGCCTGTGGTGTGGAGGACAGTCAGCAGAAGACTTGCTGCATGTTTGGTGTCTAGAGATGGTTGCTTTGTATGAAGGATGCAGCACTGCTGGCAAACTGTTCCTAATCCCAGTTGTTCCAGGCAGCCAGTCCACTTACTGGGCTCTGTGTACTGCTGGGATCCTTCTTGGATGTTGGCACACTCATCAACACTGGAGCCCAGTCTGCCTTTTCCTGCCTCCTCAGGCAGCGGACCACTCAGTTGAGGAGATGGGAGGAAGAGTATCCCCATGCACCCAAATGGGTGATTGGCTACCAGTGAGGGATAGGCAGGGAGGGACCCATCACCACACAGCCAATTCCGGTGATAAGGGTAAACAATTCCTATCAAGCCCTAATAGGTGAACAGTTAAACTCACACTGGTTATAGAGTGGGTGTGTGGGTTCCATGCAGTTAAAAGAGACCAAAGTCCAGGATAAGCAGGCTTATATAGCCCACTCCTTGCCCCTCCTTTGGGAGCATGACTGCAGGGTATCTCGCAATTTGGCTGGGAGGCAAAGCAACCCTGCCTACTGGAGTGCACCCAGTAGTGGAACAGAACCATATCTTGATTAAGGAGCCAAGTGGAACAGAACCATATATTGGTTAAGGAGTCTACACTGGAGTTTTAGAATAGTTGCACCTGCAGGCTCTGTCCTGCACCTGCCTGGACCTGCCTGCACCAAGACCTGGGGTTCAATCCCAGGTAGTGGGACACATGATTGACTCAGCCTTCCATCCTTCCAAGGTCAGTAAAATGAGTACCCAGCTTGCTGGGGGTGGGGGGAGGTCAATGTGTAGCCTGCATACTGCAATTAAACTGTAAACCACCCAGAGACTACTTGAAGTGGTATGGGGCAGTATATAAGTAGACCACTTTGCTTTTGCTCTTGCTTGCCCTGCCATCACACTGGCCACTCTTCCCTATTGGTGTGGTGGGGTGAAGGAAAGAGAGGCTCTGCTGTCAAAGCTGTTTTCTCTTTAAAACTCTTGATTTCATCTGTCCCTTTTAGAATGTTCAAGTAGCTGTCAGGTGCCCAGTTTCCTAAGCAGCCCCAGTTGTGTCTCTTTGGTTATATCTACCCATTTTTAACTTTGTCCTGTGAACTGCCTGGAGAGCAAAATTGGCAAAGAAAGGAAATATGCACACACAAACTACTTGCCAAGGTGGGGAAATAAGCTACTGCAGAAGTGGGGAGTGGTAGGGAGAGAAGGACTCTGCCATGTTCTTCCCTTCCCTTTGTCCCCCAAGGAAAGGTAGGATCATTCTTAAATAAACAGAAGGGATAGAAGAAACCAAGCTTTCTAAAGAAACAAGCAGCAGTGTCCGCAGACCTGCCATTTCCTGTGTCCATCCGCACCCCCTTGCTTCCTATGTCCTCTCCCACCACCTCTGCCAGAAGGGTGTACATATGCACACATCAATGAAATGAATTAGGTTTCACGTGTTCCAAAATCAACAACCCTCTAGGAAAACAGTATTTTAGGGTGTTTTCTAGCCAGAAAATATTCTTCCCTGTGAAACCCCACCCACCCATCCCACCCCACCCTGCTCTTCTGTATTTTAAACAGTTTAAAAACATTGCTGTTACACAGTCTCAATACTTGACTCATTTCATCAGTGCCCATTCCCTATTTTTTTTAAAAAAAGTACTTCAAGAAATAAACTTACAAAACACTTTTCATCTCACAAGTGTGTTTTGCAGGTTCATGCAAAAATGTGTAGCACTGGAAAATGAAATAACTTTTGTCTTGTTGTTATTAATTAATAATTAATAAAAGCAGTAACCTTCTGTAGAGTGCTGGTGGCTTCCTGAGAAATCAACCTGTTCCCCTATGATTGTTGTACGTCTGTGCATGGGCTAAGCTTCAAAAAGATAAAAGATGCTACTTTTGTAGAGAAGCAAGAACTTCATGGAAATTACATTTGATACAAATGATTAAAATTATGTGGGGGGAAAACTGCACATTGCATATCTTTGTCTTGTGCCAGAGCAAAGATTTCTCAAGTGAGCTAGAGAATCCTTACAGAGTTGTCTTGCTATGCTGAGAGTCTCATGTCTAAACCCTTTTCCTGCCTTTATAACTGTATTCACTGATGTTGACACATGAGAAGGAATCCCATAAAACAAAGCAAATGTTTGGGGTCATTCAATTGTTGCATGCATTTCTGGGGGCAGAGGCCTTCAGTGTGGCCGTATCCCTCTATCCATATATGGGGAGCTAAATGTTTAAAATAAGAGCTGAGTATATAATGCTAAACTTCAAAATAGGTTTGTTTCAGTATTCTTCCAGACCTGAGCACCCACAAGGCCCTCATTAGCAATTTCACTTTCTTTGCCAAACTAGTAATAAATGCCCTGGATTCAAATGCAGAATCCTTTGTTTTACCTGAGCACTTGAGGACAATGAACTGAGTGTTTGTTGTCTTCTTCTCAGTACCAAACTCTATTCTTCCATAGAAAATCAAGGTCTATGGTGATATATTCAGGAAACTTTGTATTGTTTGCAAGTGCTACTTTTTCTGATGTGCCCATTTCTACAGTCACTTCAGAATGTCACCATAGAAATTTCAAAATGTCCCTTTTCTCTCTCCTTTAGCTCTATTCAAGCCACTCCATCGCTCCCCAAACCCCCATGGATCTATCCACCATATCTTTTTGTGTTGGCGTGCCTGGATGATGAGAGCATATCCATCTCTCTACTATCCATCTCTCTATTACATAATATCCAAACCTATCCATTTTATTCTAACACATATGTTGTTAAAATATTGGTGTACTGAGACTGTGTGAAAGGAACTTTAAAAAATCAGTATCTAATAAGAATATATAGCCCCCAGGTTTGGTAAAACCATTCATTTGTTCAGTTAATATACCACTGCTTTAGAGCAAGCACTGCCCTGAGCAGTTTATAGATTAATGCCCCACTGGTGAGATGCTACCCAGAACACATTCTTGGGCATCTAGATGGACTCTTTAGTATTTCTAGCATCTTATTATAGAGGGGTGGAGTGGGGAAATGAAGCTAGTGGCTGCAACTGAGGTTGCTGTGGGGATATCAAGCAACACTGGGTCCCCAAAGGAGTGAGCAGCAGCTGTTGGCCTTGCTAGTTAGCACATCATACTCCCTGGTGGCACAAAACCTGAGCATTTATTCTAGGTAGTCTCATTGTTTGGTTCACACTGCTGAAGTATGGTTTGTCTGAAAGAATGACTAGAGATTGGCACGAACTGGTTCATCCCAGTCCATGCTGGTTTGTAACACTGACTCCTCAGCCAATCAACCACTTAGAAGGCTTAGCTTGCATGCTTGTTCCACCTCACTGGCTAATATGTGATGAGCAAGAGCACAGACGTTTCTCTCCCCCACCCCCACCCCAGAAAACCACCCTGGGAGGAGGGAGGGCACAGGAGAAGGAAGGAGGCAGAGGCAAATTCAGAGCTTCAATTTACCGCTGCTCCCTTCCGCCTCCCAGCTGGGGTTTTTTGACAGGTTGGGATTTGGAGAGGGAGGCACCCCTTCCCCCCGCAGCACAGCCTGTCAAAATCCCAGCTGGGAGGCAGGGGAGGGGCGAAAGGCTGAACAAAGCAGGGTTTTTTCCCTTCATGCTCCATTCTGCCTTTTGCCCCTCCCCCACTTGCCAGCTGGAGCTTTTTGACAGGTCAGAGTTTGGAGAGGGGGCACCCTCCCCCATACCCCAAACTGCCAAAAAGCCCCAGCTGGGAAGCAGAGGAGGGGCAAAACACAGAAAGGAGCAGCGAGGGGAAGAACCTGCTCCTTTCTGCCTTTTGCCACTCTCCTGCCTCCCAGCTGAGGATTTTTGACAGGTTGGGCTGTGGGGGAAGGGTGCCCCCTCTCCAAACCCTGACCTGTCAAAAGCTCCAGCTTGGAGGCAGGGGGGAGAAACACAGAAAGGAGCCTTTTCCCCCTTGTTGCTCCTGTATTGGGAGTAGGGAGGCAATTAGGGGGTTAATACCATAGAGTAAATTCCCCAATTGCCTCCACACTCCCAGCACACTTTGCCAATTAACTATCCAGAGGCCCTTTAGAACTTCATAGCTAAGTCCCCTTACCCCCAAATCTCTCCAGATTTCAGGCAGTTCCCTAAAATCACTTTGGGAAGGTTCCCCTGCTACTTTGGAGCCCCAAGGTAAGTAAATTTTGATTGCATATTTTTCAAATAATTTTGAGTGCATTTTTTTAAAAAATGCACTCAAAAATTACTTACCTTGGGGCACCAAAGTAGCAGGGGTATCTTCAGAAAGTGATTTTAGAGAACCCCCTGAAATTTGGAAACATTTGGGGGTAAGGGGTCTGAGATATGAAACTCCAAAGGGGTTGCCCCAGGAAAAAAACCTTCTAATTGGAATCATATGGGAAACAGTGGCAGCGCTATCACTGGCCCAATCAGTTTCCAATTCCAATTAGAAGGTTTTTTCCTAGGGGCACCCCCTTTGGAGCTTCATAATTCTGCTCCCTGACCCCGAAATCTTTCCAAATTTCAGGGGCTTTCTGGGAAGAGCTTGAGGAAGCAACCTTGCCATTTCCTCTAGAAAATTCTAGAGGGGAAATTTGTGTTTCATTTTGTTTGTAACAAAATGCTGCTTTTGTTTTGTTAGCTGACAAAATGATGAAACAGTGTTTCTTTTTTAATGGTGCCCATCCCTAGTCAGAAATGTATGAGGACCAATAGAAGGGGTAAGCACTAGTGGACATCAGGAAGGAGGCAGGATTTGTGAGTTACTGTACATTAAAGGCATGTATCACTGGAGCTGCTCGTACAGAAATCCTTAAGTAGTCTTAAATAAAATCCTGTCATTCTTAACTCTACAACAGTCACTAAGCTATACAAGGGTGATTCAGTTTCAAGCATTAAAATGCTGGTATTGAAAGACCAGGTCCTTTAAACAAATACCTTTTAAAGTAATAAATCAACTATAAATTTCCTATATACCTAAAGGTCAAATTACCAGAGTAGCTTGACCCAATGAAAGAGTGAAAGCTGTTAAAAATAAATGTACTTTATATGACATGGAACCAGAAGGAGATGAAAATTCCTTTGCTTTATTTTTTTTTTGGGGGGGGGCTGGATGAAAGAGCCACAGACTCATCCAGGGAGCTGGCATTGCAAATTTCAAATTACATTTGGTCAGTTGTTCGAGTCTGAAGTGATGATGGGCTTTGTTTCAAGGTTAGTGGGTTTTCAAAGGGGCCCTTGAACATAGGATAATAAAATCAAAGCTGAACGACTCATGACACTTTTCCTTGGCACAACTTTAGCAGACACAGCCTTCCTGCAAACAAGGGATCTTTGTGTCTGGTCTCGGTGAGGAAGATTGTGGTTTTTCTGAAATGAATTACAAGCTTAATTTAAAAATCTCACCAATGGAGTTCAACAAATAGGCTTAGCACCCTCTCTGACATCTCCCCCTCCCTTCTTTCCTTCTTTCTTTTTAATCAGGTTCATTTCACACTGTTCCACCAGATTAGCCAAAGGGAGAATGTATGCTACTGTATGCAAAATTTTCTCAGAAAAGCAGGCCATCTGTTTAAATGGCATCAATCAAAATGCATGTACGTCTTTTTCATGTGGTTAGATAAATATATCAGAAGCAACCCTGACATTTCTGAGATTTGATAGGGCAGGGTTTTTTGTTTGTTTGTTTTTGTTTTTAAGAGGATCCACAGAAAAGATTCCTCTGGAAGAGTTGTGTTTGCAGCCTGACAGAACTTTCTCTTGACACGGGGGCATTTTGTTGGAAACAAGGGAGAGAGGATTTTACTTTAAAAGAGGATGTTGCTCAGGAAGCATGTATGGCATGACCTAATTTTGCCAATTTTGCAACAGCTGCACTTCATGTTCCTAAAAATTTGCATAATGGCAATAAAATCCATTCTAAGGGGAGTCTATTCTCTTGTCTAATACTTCCTTTGCTGACCTCCTTCTAGCCTAGATACCATTCACTTGAAACTGGGAAACATCCAGGGATGACTGAGAATTTTGCCTGAATTTTTTCAGCCAAAAGAAATTACAAAGCAAATTGCAAATATTTCATAATCAGGACAGGGGGATCTGTTTTAAAAATGTGGCTTGTCAGGGAAAGCACACCAAAAGGATTGATTTGTCCATGTTGGCAGAGAGGTCTGGATGCTTAGCTTTGAAAAATCTAAAATTGGGAAGTTCTGTGTCTTCAGCTATGTTTACAGCACTGAATTAGAGTTGTCAGCTTCTCACCCCACCTTAGCACAGTTGCCTCTTATTTAAAAGACATGTTGCGACTGTGTCATAGCAGGTTAGTAGAACAGTGCTTTCCATTCTTGGAATAGCTAACTTTGGATACGGGTCTGGGTTTGCCAAGTGCAAGTGGTTGGAAAAATTTGTTTGATCTGACTTTTTGCTAAGAACCTATCCATAATATGCAAGTAGCTTTACAAACAGAATAGAAAGAACCTGAATTATACAAATTCCAATGAAAGGGAAAGCTTAAACGAAAGTTCCAATAAACTTAATGTAGAAGGGAATTTTCATTTTAGAAGAGGAACCTGCTGAGGCATGTGGACCTCTGTGGCAAATGTTAGTTGACAATAAGGTAATAATTTAATAAACAAACAAACGCACAGCAAGTGTTCGTAGAAGACTATCAGAAAGAATATCTGCCCTCTGGCTTAATTTTGCCTTGGGTTTCTAGAAATGTCCAGAGGGCTCTGCTATGCTGTAGGTGTTGCATAGCAACTCTTAGGAGGGAGAAGCCACCACAACTGGCTGGTGACTGGTGAGGCAGCATAAAGTGTTCTTGATAGAGCTCAAACAGCCCAGCACTTAGAGAAAAGGCAGGGTCTCACATAAGTGGCAGTTGATCCTTTCCTTCTAGAAACAATCTGTTACTACTTTGGTTTAACAGCTTTTGGGGGAGGGGGGAGTCCCCAAAGAGGAAAAGGTGACCAAACACGAAAAAGAGGCATTTAATGAGGTCAAGGAAGTGCCCTGCTGAAAAGAGCTCTCCATGCCTTGGAGCAAGCGACAACAATGCCACCCCAGCCCCATGCTTCCCCCAATATCTTTTCCCCTCATAAATGGCTATGGTGAAACACCTTAACTCAGCTCTGAGGGGAAAGAAAGGAGGAGGGAGAGGGGACCACCTTCAAAGTGCAGCTGGAATGGGAAGCTGTCTGCCTCAGCCGTTAGAAATATGTGGAGAAATTATCTACCATTCCCTGTAGAGACATCCAGCAACCAGCCCAGCCCAGCTTTTCCGTTCGGTGATAATATGCTCCTATCAGTTTTAATAGCCCCATGCTGGATTCAGGAGGTATTATGGATTGTACAGCAAGCATATTGTCATTAAATTAAATTTTCAGAACATTCCCCAGCTCATCACAAATACCACAGAGAGTAATCATAATCGGTTCTCAACACATGTGTAATTGCCTTCAGCTGGCGTTTTTTACAGTTGACATTGTTCAGCAGTGATAAGGTGATTGGTGATTTGAATACACAGCTTGTTTCATAGCTGCCGTAATTGAAATATGGTATGTGTGAATGGAAGATTACATTAAGACCTAGGATAATCACCTGACATGAGAGTAATTGAGTCTACAATCTGCCACTGAGTCTCTCAGGGAGGGCTGAAATGAAAAGAAGCCATTAGTAGATTATACCACTGCTGGCTCTGCTTTGTGTTGGAGTGCCAGGTTGGCATTCCAGAACTGCAGGCTATATGTGGGATGCTGTCTAGGGCACCATAAATGAAAGGAACAAGAAAATGGGGGGGGGGCAGGGGAGAGGAAACAAAACAATTTAAAAGGAAAAGTTGTACTTTTCCCTCCTCAGGGGGAAAAAAGCAAGCTCTGCTACACAGGATCCATGCCCCATATTTAAAATGTTTTTTTTTTTTAAAAAATCCCTTCTGACTCTCCTTCCTCCCTTCCTGATTCTTTCCTTTAATGAAAATATACAACCTCCAATTTCATTTTCTTCTTTCAATCAAGGTAGCTTAAACTAGCCAAAATCTAGCCAATATTTAAGAGCTATGGAAGAATGGATTTTACACACAATCCTGGCATCCCTGTGTAGTCACTCTTCAAACAGACTTATCTCTTTTCAGGTGCATCCCCAAAGCAGTTTTTATAAGACTGCATACATAGTTTTTTTTTAAAAAAAAAAACAGCACTGGAGGCACCCTAAAGTGTACTCTGATCCCAATATTATTTATTTATTTTATTCATTATATTTACAACCCACCCATCTTTTGCCAAGGCACTACTCTAGGCCACTAGCAACATTTAAAAACAAACCCCAGCTACCCATCCCCATGCACAAGGCATCAGCAGCAGTGAGAGCCAAAAGAATATTGAACCCCAAATATCTACAGGAAAAGAAACCCGGACTACCAATCAAAACAATAATCACTTCATGGAACCACAAGCATGTCACAAGGGTAAGATGTTTCTGAAGGCCTCTTCAGACAATAAAGATTTTGCCCATTCTTTTTGGAAGGCCAGAAGGGTCGGACCCGGGTGTATATCTGCAGGAAGCGTGTTCCATAGCATTGTGGTAAACACCAAGAAGGCCTGGTTCCTGGTGGTAGTTTAAGGGTCTTAGAGGTTAATAGCAGTACTTTGAATTCCACATAGGCCGTCACTTCACGAAGAACTTCTCTTCGAATGCAGATTGCCACTGATATGGAGAAGGCGGTCACGGGAGAAACGTGGTCTCCATTCGCCCCACCCCTCTTTCCGTGTCCTCACCGGGCGAGGTTTTAGGGTTGAATCAGTAGCAGACTTCACGTGCTCCCTGCAGGAATTCGGAAGCTTACTTGCAACGTCCGGTTTCTGCTTTCTTTTATTTTTTCAGTCACAGCTTTCTTTTGCATCAATACAAATTGTCATTTTCAGAGGAATTGGGGTGAATCATTGCTTCCCTGAAGCAGAGCTGCTGGCCCAAAATGATGGGGGCGGGGCAACAATCTGATCTCTCAGCAATCGCCCTGAAGGCATGCTTTTTCCTCTGTAAAACAAGGTGGGGTATTTAAAAAAAAACCACATAACCCCCTCCCCCTCCCTTTTAGCTAGCATTTCCAAAATCCTTTGCCAGCGGAGGGGCTCTGCTCATGTCACCCGGGAGCGCTTGCCCCCCTCTGTTGCCCCTGCCCCGTTTACAGAAGGCAAGATCAAAAGAATGGGTTAACCGAAATATCTATGCATCGGCATTTCGGAGAAAAATACGTTAAAAAAATAATTATATATTTTTAACTGGCCACAGCGTGAATTTGGACAAGCGGGAATTAAGCGGGAATTCCCGGCCTCCAATACCTCATCTTACTTTTATACTCTATAGGGGCACATCGGGCGTGGTCAGGGTCTCAAAATGGAGGATCGTGAGGACAAATTCATATTCTAATACGGAAATCAATTAATTCTTTCAATTATGTTGTGAAGTAACGGCCATTGAAACATAGTAGGAGCGAATGCAGATGTTCCACTGATGGGGAGAAGGTGTGGGGAGAAATGGGCTTTAACCAAAACACTTTCCCTCTACAGGGGCAGCTCTCCCACCTTTACGGGGCTTTTCTGAAGTATCTGGAGCAGACTTTAGATTGCAGGAAAGGAGTACTGAAAGTTATCTGCTTTCTCCTTCAGTCTCACTTTCTTTTTCTTGAATACAAAGTAATTAATTTGAAATTGGGGTGAATCATTGCTTTTTAAAAAATATGACAACAATCTGATATCTCAACAATCTACACTGAAGGCATGCTTTTTCCACTGTAAAACAAGGTATATATTTTAAAAAACCCACATAAACCTCACTTTTTAGCTAACATTTCCAAAATGCTTTTTGAAAATTCTGGCTGTTTGAAAGGACAGCAGAGAGTTTATATAGTTACTGCTTTGAAAATATCACTCAGCCAGTGATAATCCAGTTATGATAATGACACTCGGTCAATTAATATATATACACAGAAGGACTATATACAAATGTTTTAGATGATTCACGGGTATACATACATGTTAGGGTGGAGTTTCTTCCATTAGAAAAGATTGTTTTTCGTTCATCATGTCTCAAAACCACATCTTCAGGCTGGTTTTCTGTCCCCCTTCAGCCTGTGATAACACCTCTTTGGTCTCAGTTGAAGTCCTTGAATAAATTTGCATGATTGTGGATTCATCTTGCTCTGTTGCAAGATAAAAACTAAGTTTTTGTTCCTTTGTTCTTTTGTGATCTGCTGTGTATCTGATTAGCCCCCAGGGGATTAATGCTGATGGCTGTTTAGATGGCTGTTTACATGCTGGTGGGGTAGATGGCTCATTTTAGGCAGTATCCAAACATGTCCATGCATTTAATGAATTCATTTTGGAAAACGTTTGTGGTCTCCCAATGTTTTTGGGGTGTGAGATACTATCTTGACTTAGTCACCTGTAGAATCAGCTGGTTTTGTTTTTGGATGGTGGTGAAGACAGAATCTGTGGGAAGGGTCTAGGTTTGTGTTTGATTGGATGGAAGGTGGTGGCATCTTGTGTCCTTTTGGACCTGGTGTCAGTTTTTGTGACATGGTTACTTTTGACCAGGCATTTTTGTCAAGCGGGAGGTGTCCAGTTTTTCATGTTGTTTCATTTTCTCTATTTCAATGGCAAATGATTATTCGACTGTTTAGGTGTTCAGTTTTGGAGATGAGTTTGGTTCTTTCAAAGTCAATTTGATGACCAGAATTTTTTCCAAGCTGGAAACTAGAGAAGATTTTTCCTTTATATGGTCTTTTGTTCTAACATTCTCCTGTCAGACCCTGTTCACAGATGTAACAAATTACCATCCATTATCTGAGCAATGACCAGTAATGATGACTTAGCAGTCACCACAGGAGTGATGAGTAACACAGCAAGTTACATTGGGAGAACAGACAGCTTTGACCAAATGTTTGGGTAGATGAGACTAACACTCTTGATCCAAGCCCAGTTGGGGTTCAGCCAGAACCTACCAGCCATCCTTGGTCACCAGCAAGATGACCTGTTGAGGGAGGCAGCCATCAGCAGTTAAATTATCTCAGCCACACAGCAGATCACAAAAGTTCAAGGAACTTGACCTACAATCAGCAACAGATATCATCAATCACCAATCAAATAAATAAGGAATTATAATAATAAGACTACACTTTAATTCAAGAAGAAAGAAGCCAGAACATATGAAGATGCTGGTTGTTGTTTTTTCTGCTGGCTTCCCAACAACAACCAGATTTCTCCACGGGAAGAAGCCCATCTACCCTAACATTCATACCTATACCCGTGAAAATCAACAAAGGCATGTACTTATCATTTCAGATTTCATCTAAATACCAGGAAAATATATTCAAATAAATTAGCATCCACAGCATGACAGGACAAGTACCAATTATCTCTGGAGATACCTCATCTTGTTCCATACTCTAGAGTCATTAAGAGAAAGTTCAACACACAGTAATTCATATTCTAATTTTCAATTAATTTCTGCAATTATGTGTAGGTGGTTAGACTCTCTGGCCTGAAATTTCCCTTCATTATTCTGCCAGGCTGCACATTCGGAAGGGGTAGGCAGCAGAAGGGGCTCATGAACATCACAACCATCACAACAGAGTGATCCAACCAGTAATCTAGATGGAGGCAGAAGCCAGCAGTAACCATGCAAGACTGATGGATGACTGCAGTAACAACTGGGACCCTGAATCTTCCCCTGATAACAAATCTGGTAAAGCAGCAGGATGAGAATGTTAACCTTAATCTTGATGTAAAACATTTGAAAGGAGACATTGAGATAAGTTTGCTTTGAAAATATGTCCAGCCATTGATAATCCAGTTCTGATAATGAAACAGTATAACTTGGTCACAGAAGGACTACTTACAAATGTTAGATGATTCAACTTCCACATACTGTATGAGATATCCATTAAAGATAGCATTCGTTCATCATGCACAAAACCACAACTAAGACTATTTTTATGTCCCCCTTCAGCCTGTGATAACACCTCTTTAATTCATGACAACCTTGAATTGGTTTACATGATTAAGGGATTCATCAGTAGCTACAGCAAGATAAAAACTAAGTTTAAAAAACATCCCCTGAAATGGCTAAGCCGTATCTGATTAGCCCTCAGGAAAAATGATCTTGTCAGCAGTTACATGGTCAGGTAGGGCTCATTTTAGGTCAACAAACATGTCCATGCATTTAATAAGGAAAACGTTTGAGGCACATTTGAATAGTGAGATACTATCTTCTTAGTCACCTGGGAATCAGCTCAGTGTTTTTTTAAAAACGTGAAGACAGAATTTGGAGGAACTAGTTCCTTTGATTAGCAATTGATACAACTGGTAGTTACAAAGTTACTTTTGAAGTTTAATTAGCTACATGGTTACTTTTTGAGACATTTTTGACAAGACTTTCCCCCCAGTTTTTATGCCATTCATTTACCTACCCTACATGGCAAAGGAAGTATTCCTGTTTAGGTCTTCAGTGTTTCAAAGAAGCATTTTGAATGTGTGATACCAGAATGGTTTCCAAGAAGGAACTAGAGAGTTTTTCCTTTATATGGTCTTTTGGTAACAAATGTATCATGTTCATAATGTAACAAATTACCTCCATTATCTGAGCAATGATGAAAGTAATAATGACTTAGCTGTCAAGGAGTGATGAGTAACACACCAAGTTCCTTTTAAACTGTACAGCTTTGCTTGGCAAATGTTTGGGTAGATGAGACTAACACTCTTGATCCATTCCAGTTGGGGTTCAGGCCGCAACATGGTATGGAATCGGCCTTGGTCACCCTGCAAGATGACCTGTTGAGGGAGGCTGACAGGGGGAAATTATCCTTGTTCATCCTCCTTGACCTCTCAGCAGCTTTTGATATCATCAATCACCAATCAAATAAATAATAATTATAATAATAAGCTAATCTAATTCTGGCAACTCTTGTGAACATATGTATGCTGGTTGTTTTTTTTCTGCTGGCTTCCCAACATTGTCGTTCTCCATACAAGCCCATCTAGAATTCAGTTCCCCTTAAGCGGCAGCAACAAAGGCATGTACTTCTCATTTCAGATTTCATCTAAATACCAGGAAAACTTCTGAACTGCTAGAGCAGCATGACAATAGTACCAATCATCTCTGGAGATGGTGAGTGTTCCAACCCTAGAGTCATTCAAGAGAAAGTTCAACCACAGTATGTCTGATCTATTTTAACTTAGATTTCTGCATTGAGTAGGTGGTTAGACTTGATGGCCTGAAAGATCCCTTCATTATTCTATGAATTCTATAGTTCATAGTTACACTAATGAACTCACAACCATACAACAGAGTGATGGCCAGTAATCTAGATGGAGGTGTCAGCCACAGGAGCTAGGTGTCTGCAGTCACAGCTTTTCCTCAGCTCTTCCCCTGATAACATATCTGGAAGCAGCAGGATGAGAATGGATCCTTAATCAAAATAAAACATCTCAAGGAGACATTGAGATAATTTTCTATTGCTATGTCCAGCTATTTTTTAAAAATATTCTGACAATGAAACAGTATAACAATCTCATTCAAGAGACATGTTCACACAAATTAATGGAAGAAACAAGCTACTATTCTTCATGGTGGCAGGATGCTGTCTCAAGGTTCAGAGGCAGCATGTGGTTGAGAGCCATGGTTGGGGAGAACTATGGAAGAGGAGAAGCTGCCCTCATGTCCTATTACTGGCCTTTCCAGCAGCAGCTGGTTGGACACTGAACATAACATGTTAGTGGGGTCAGATATGCCTTTGATTAGATTTACCAGATCTCTTCCTATGCTCTTACACTTGGGAACAAGAGGGTGTGCTAGATCTGGACAAAGGGAAAAATTGTATAAACTGTATGTTGCAAACATTTTAGGCATTTGACCCTAACGCAGAAGAGATGCTCACCAGACACAAGACTGTTGTTGGAGCTTTTCAGCCATTAAAAATTGTTGTTATGCTTCATGAAGGAGATCCTAATAGTATTTTCAAGGCTATGGACTATTTTAGGAATAGCTTTGCCATAGCTACCTCCATATGTGTCCATGATCTCTATGAGCAGCTATGGCCAAGCAGGGATTTGAACCCGGGTCTCCTGATTCCTAGTCCATCACTCATTCACTATACTACAATGGACTGCCTTATAAAGGACAAGGGATAAACCACCACAAAAAGGCTTTTACTTGAAGTATCCACACTGTGGAATGTATTCCCCTCAGAGTTCTCACTCTTGGGTGTTTTAGAAAGAATGTGAAGACACATCTCTTGGAAATGACTTTTAAAACTATTCTAAAGTTGGACACATGCATGGTGCTGAGGTCCAACCCTCCTTGTGGTGCCACTGGAAATTCCCTGCCCCAAACAGGGTGAGCTGAACTTGGACCAAATTGGTGACAGGCCTCCATGACAGGTAGGTTGATAAAATCAAAGTGGCATAAAGTAATGGATCTGTCCACTGATAAAGCATACTTTGGAAACAAAACTCTCAGGCACGGCATGGCCTGAGTAAAAAATGGGCAAGGGTTCCTAATTGAAGGACAGTGACAAGATGCAATCAAGTGAGTTCAAATCCATATTGTGACCATCAGTATCAACACTAGACATGGGCACGACTTGGAGAAATTCTTGTTTCCATTTCCGTTCCTCGTTTCCGTTACGTAACGGAAACGGTAACGACAATTACTCCGCCAGAACTCGAACTCGAACCGATAAAAGAAAAATTGGGACTGATTTGTCGTTGTCGTTCCTGGCATCGCAGCGATCGCGCGATGCCAAGCGGCACAGAAAAAAAGTTTTAAAAATAAAAAAACCCCAATTCCCGGCCAAAAAAGCAGGCGAAAATATCACTGCCTGAATGAGGGCACCTACCAGAGGGGTGGTTTCTGGGGGGGGTCCCTGGCCTCCCCCCTCTCCTGTCCTGGGCTGCTCTGGTGGGGGGCATCCTCGTCATCTCGCCAACTCGCCATGCCATGCGGTGCGGGCGGGGGATCCAAAATGGGGTGACCGCAATATTTATTTTGAAATCATGGTCCAAAAACACACCAAAGCACCACAGAAACATGCGAAAATAGCTATTTTAAAACTGCCTGAATTTTTACAGTAGCAGCAGTGGGTTTTTCTTGCAACAAAACGTCTCCATTGATTTTATTTTATTTTATTTTTATTTTTATTTTTTTACACCTGCGCAATGATGGGCTGGCCATAGGAGTGGACCATGCAAATTTTTGGAGCCATTCCACCAATTGCATGGCCACTTGGCCAGGTTTTGACCGAGACTTCTGGGATGTGCCAGTCGGGCATAAAAAGCCCACTAACCCTAGCCCAAACCCAAACCCGAACCCGAACCCATACGCCAGTACACTGTCCTTCTTAGTGGGTCAGAGAGGCACCCAGAGGTGCACCCCACTAACTCACCCTAACCTTACCCGTAATAACCCTAAGCCTAGCCCTTGCGCTAACCCTAACCCCAAGCCGGATCTGTGTACTTGCATTGCACTACACGCAAGTACACTTCCCTTCTTAGTGAGCCAGAGGGCGCCCATAGGGGTCCTCTCTCACTTTGTTCCCCATCCCCAGCCCAAGTGCACCGTACACCAGTATGCCAGTATGCTGTCCTTCTTAGTGAGTCACAGTAGAGGCACCCAAAAGAAAGAGAGGTGCCTCTGCCTGCCACTGCAACTTGGTATGCATATCCAATTGGCTATGCGTACCCTTTTGTAGCGGGCCAGAGGACGCACCCACCCCAGAGAGGTGCCTCCAGGAGCCCGCTTTCCCTTCATAGTGGGCCAGAGGAGGCACCCACCCCAGAGAGGTGCCTCCAGGAGCCCGCTACCCCCCCCAAACCAGTACTAACGACAGACAAAAAAATGACAAACAAAATGACAAATTTTTGAGAAATTTCACGACAAACGGAAACGAACCAAAACGGGCCGGCTGACAGAAATCCTGTCAGATTTCTGAAGTTAGAAAGACTACAGAAACATCTGGATTTTCTATAGAAAATGTATCATTGGAATACCAGGCTTCTGGACTGTGGGGAAGTGTAAGCAACTCAAAGGCTTCTAGATATTAAAGTGAACAGAGACACACAGGCGTATTAGGCATTCGATTCATAGGTAAAAAGTAAGTCACGCTTCTCAAAGAAAAGGCATAAAGTTCCAGCAAATTTTGATTTCCAAGAAAATAATCACCTTGACCTTTCTCAGTAACTGCATATGTTTCCAGGAAAAAACTGGCACTGTCTTTAGAAGCGAGAAGCAGAAAGCCTATTTGTTAAACGCCTGAGGTGGTACTCACATGAAGCTTGCAACATCTGTTGTAGAGCTTATATGAAGCATCTCTGAATCTTATGGGAAAGGAGGACTTGGGAGATGAAGCTGCCGACTGGCCACAAGTTTGAAAATTATGGCAAATTAAAGCAAAGAAAAACCTCTGTAGAAAGACAGTAATGGTCAGGAGTCACCACACAACCCCAAAGCAATGCAACAATGCTACATGTACAATTACTCTTAAGAAGCAATTTAATAACTGGCAAGTATATGATTTATATACAAAAAATTAAATTATTTGCTCATGTATCTTAATAGTGAAAAAACAAGAATATTGTGAAAATAAATTACTACGACCTAGCATAGCAGCAAAAACTCATTTCCATCAACTTTTTGACCTGCAAAGTGCAGGCAAAATTCCAAACAGTTTCTTGCTTGATTGCAAGCCTTCCATTTCCACCACTAACACAGGTGGGAGCCCTGCAATTTACTCCAAATCTTGTAGTTTTGGATCTGCACTTACAGTTCAGAATTATGGGTTGTTGCTTTTTAAAAATCCACATCAAAATAGGACTGGCCTGACAAGGTTCAAATCTCTGCACAGCCAGGATGCTCCCTAGATAAATATGGGGTAACCTTTGCATCCCTCTCTCCTCACAGCCTACCTTGCAATTTGTTGCAAGAGTTAAAATGGGACTATGAAAGCTATCTGCATCATATGTGTACTTTTGATTTCCCTGGAAGAAAAATGGGGCATGATACAAGAAAGAAAGAAAGAAAGAAAGAAAGAAAGAAAGAAAGAAAGAAAGAAAGAAAGAAAGAAAGAAAGAAAGAAAGAAAGAAAGAAAGAAAGAAAGAAAGAAAGAAAGAAGTGACACACAAACACTTGTCTTTAAAAAGTAATTATCATCCTTTGTTATTCCTATAGGTCTTAGCTTTCAGTCTCCCAGGTCATTGTTTATGCAGCCTCCCTGCAACCTGTAATCCTTCAACTATGAAGTGAATTCATTGCTGTTGTTGTTCCAGGCAAACTAATCATGACATATTTCACAACAGTTGCACTGATGTTCAACATTCAATGAGCCTTATCTCTGTTATTTGTTCATGGACATATCCTAACAGAGTGCAGAGAATATTCATTAGCCAGTGCCTGTGATGGCTGGGGAATTCTCAGAGCTAAAGCCTTAAAAAAATCTTTTCCTGGTTTTATTCTCTAACACATGAAAAATTGCCATGTTCTTCACCATACCTTCAATGTTGTTTCAGAGGGAACTTTAGACCTAGCCATCAGATACCAGCACACACTAGTCCTGGTTAGAGATGGGCACAAATAAAAAAAATGACATTTCATTTGTCGTTTGTCGTTTGGAGAGTCCGTTTTGGTTTGTTTCCGTTTTTTGCGAATTTTTGCAAAAAAATTGTTTTCATTTTTGTTTGTTTCATTACCATTTCATTACCATTTATTTCAATTTTTGTGATTTTTTTAGCATTTAAAGCAGTTCACTGTGTTGCAGTAACGAAAACGAAACGCACGACAAAATTTCCGTTGTTTCTGTTCATTTCATTTCATTTTGGAGACAAAATTCATTTGTTGTTTCATTGCATAACGAAATGAAAAAGCAAAAACGGAAATGAAAAATTGTTCGTTTTGTGCCCATCTCTAGTCCTGGTGAATATGGAAAGAGGTCTCATTACTCTTTCAGTATACACTGTATACTATACAGTATTACTTCTAATATCTGTTATTAAGTGAGATGTACTTAGTGTAAGTAAGTACATCCATGGCTTCAGTGCTTTCTCTTAACATAAGCAGTGCTTTGCAGTTCCAAAATGTCCCAAAGTTGCTCTCTGGAGAGAATGTTGTTGATGACTTATCCCAGATCAAACATCATTGAAGGTCACCCGTCCTATTTGGCCCTATTTGCTTGGTAACTAATAAAAATCAACCTGCAGATATTTATATTAGGTTATCATCTCTCTCCAGTGTAAAGCTTAATCTATTTTGCAATGTGTTTTTAAACCAACAAGACAACATAGGTTTCTTTGCTGGAAAATGAATTAAGTACAAGGTTCTAAAATATGAGATCTGACATTGTTCTTGTTACAAAAAAGCAATTTATCCCCCCAAAGACTTGCACTTCAAAGGTTATAGCAAAAAGGTTCAAATATCAATACTATCAATTTTTTCAATTACTAGATTTCCTAACATCACTAGCTTTTGGACAGATAAGCAATGGTATCAGTTTTCTTATTCAACCATCTCCTAGGTTTTCAATTGTACGTCTGGGGGGGGGGGAGAGCAAATTTATTATAATATTATGGACAGATTTCAAAGCAATAGTTACCATACTGTTTCCTGTAACACCATAGAACATATCAAATCATATCTTAAGGGGATAGTTATAACTTTAGATACTAATGATTGGGAAGCTTTGATATAGTTTATAGAGCTTGACTAAAGGCAGGCTCCTTATCAACATATAATACGCTAAGAAAGGAAAAGGAAAACAATTGATGCTGTCTTATGAAAATTAAGTGAACTGAGCAAAACAGAAGTTCAACAGCCAATTAAGGACAATATGGGAGTTCTTTCTATAGAATAAAAACTAATATTTGTAAAGGTTGAATTATGGAACAAACTTATCAGATTCAGACTTGCTGAACATGTAAGCATACTTGTTCATCCAACATACCACTTTTCCGAATTTTCATGTGCAGTTTGCAATGCTTGAAAAATAAAGGACAGAAAAATACAGATACTGTTGCAAAACATATTTATCCTCCCTTGCATTCATTTTAACTCTTTTTCATCCAATTTCAATGGTAACAACCAAAATAAAAAAATCTGTTTAGGAATAATCTTCATTTTACATAGCATTATTCTTGCAAAACCAGGATATTTTCATTTATTTATATTCTTTTATCTGTGCATTTGTTACTTTCTTAACCTTTTCTATATTTATTTTGATCATCTCTTGTAAATCCCATGTTAGCCTTACTTGTAAATAATTAATATTATTTCTTAACTTATCTTCAAATATTTTCTTAAACATCTTTATTTCTTCTCATAGTTTAGTAACATATATTCAGACCTATTACAATTCACCTTTAATCCTGTTATGTCTTCACATGCCTTTAAATGTTTTTTAATTCTATATATGCATGCTACTGGATGTTTAACTATTAATAATGTGTTATCTGCAAATACGTTCATTTTCTTTATTTTTCCTTCTCCTATATTTTCTGATTTCTTATCTTATTACATTTGCCAACATTTATATTATTAGTATAAGCAGTTAATGGAGATAATGTAAATGAAATATATTTGAAATGAGAGATATATCCCTTTCCTGAGACATGTTTGACTAATCATGATAAGAAGGGACATTATGTCACCCATGCTACACATGCCATGATGAATGTGAGAGAAAAAAATGAAAAAGGTGCTAGTGTGCCTTAATTCATGTTGACATCAATGCACAACCTTCTTAGACATCTTTGAGAATCCCACCAAGAGATGCAATACTGCTATGTTGTCTTGGTCTAACACTTAATTAAACCTCCTTGATAATTTCAGAGAAAATCCTGGAGCTGTACTTTACTGGGTAGGAGAATAACCACTGTGAGAAATATCTACATCACTGCAGTAATGCTTCTTGTCAGGGATGGAGACTTGAGTCATGGGAGTTGCTATCAAGTTGGAATTAAGTCACAAGGGCAACTCCATTTGGATATGACCTCAGAATCACCACATGACTTGGAACCCACTCACCCCTGTCTTGTTTCTACATGGGGGAGGGAGCTTGTTTTCAATAGGGCTTAGGACTTGGGACTTGGGACCAAAGAGTTTGACTTTGACTTGGGACTCAGACCCAAAGACTTGTCAATATCCCTGCTTCCTCTGCCCCTTGTTGCCATTGTTAGATTCATCTACTGAGGGTTTCTGATTGGACAGGGGATGCCACAATGGCTCGAGGCCTCTTTAAACCAGTAGCCAATCTTGCTACTGACCCATTTCAGTACTTACTTCTTGAGCTTCTTGGCTTTACAAAACTAATTTTTGAATTTCATCCATTGGTGATACTCCAGCCATTGCTGTTCTTATAGCATTTAAGATTCCAGTGGGACAACTGGACTGTCATACCCTGGGGTTCTGGTTCACATGATGTGAAGACTAACATTTCTCCTCCATTTCTTTGGTTCTGTCCTTTGTGCTGAATTACACTATTGAGGAGAAATACCAATGAGAATACAAGGCCATTCTTTTGACTGAAATATTCTAACTGATCAATGTGTCACATCAGAAAGTGTTGAAATATTCATGCTTTCCAAAACAAATAAAAATTATTTTTTAATTATTGTCAATATTTGATGAGTAATGCTACAGTGAACTGCAATAACATATTTATAGGCCAACTGTCATTTCTACTTGAAGCTGCTCATACATGCTACTTAGTCACAGCCCTCCTTTCTCCCATTACAGCTATGGAGATCTATGAGTAGAAGTAGATGTCAATTTCTAAATAAAGAGCCAGCAGTAGATTGAATGTTGCTTACAGCAAGAATGGAACAATTGGTTTATTTTTTAAATAAAGATGCAGACAATCCCACTGATGCTAGTGATCCTCAAAAGTCCATACAGCCAAGCAATAGACATACTCATTTTGCACAGTTTGCTTTATTTGCCTTAAAGTGTTACGAGCACGATAGAATCATTGGTGATTCATTAGAGCAAATGGGTTGCTGTCCCATCTTAGCCTTAGACTACCTCAAGCTAGCCCAACCCTATCTTTTTTCCTTACCTGTGGTGGAGTGTGAGGTCTCTGCTCTTTGTTCCTTTCTCCTGTTCATATAGGTAATGAGGACTGGCTGTTCTGCCTGAGAACCCATTTTTGCTCTGGCTCTGCACACCCTTTGCTGTGCCTTTGCCCCAAACACAATGAAAGCCAGCTGCCACTGGCGTTCTTTGTAAAGATTTCTTAATTTACATATACAGTCATGCTCATTCTAGTCATCCTCTCCTCTCTTTAGCCATGTCACAGAATACCTCCTGTAGTTCCTCATCTTCATGTGTGATGAGAATATAAATGGGCAGTTCCATCCCTCATGAGACTAGAATAATTTTCAGTTCAACCCTTTCCAATCCTGTATAACTGATAACATGTGTGGAAGTTTGCTTCTGTAGACACTTACAATGTGCATACTTGGATATTTCACTTTTATCTAAACATCCTCTTCCAGACATACATTATGTATTAATCCTTTTTGAAACATGTAGGCTGGATCCTATATAGTGAGATAGGATTTCAGTTCATCTTTGAAAGGGTAGACCTCATCCAAAGCAATGGGGACCAAAAAAGACACCTTCATGTCATTCCACATCCAGAAGAAGGCTCTGAAACTGTAAAGCTAACCAGCAAACATTAATTTGGAATGATTTACAATTTATCTCCATCACATGGTCCCTGTTATCATATTCACTGTAGGGGAATTACCTTCACTCCACCAGATTTTCTATAGTGGGGAAGTGTGGCGTTGACTTCACCATTCCATGTTCAAACAATCCAACAAACAGACAAGGTTTATACAGTTTCAGTCTCCCTTCATTGAGGTATCTGGCCTGCTGTCACAGGAGCTTGAACTGCCTCACTCAAAGCAACTGCCATAGTTGGGTCGAGGTTGATTCTGTTGATGGAGCATGATTCTTGGACTTTTCACACCAAGATGAGAATCGAAAAGAAGGCAGAAGAGAAACTAATGGCAGTTCTGGATATCCTGGATGTGTGTGTGTGTGTGTGTGTGTGTGTGTGTGTGAGTGAGTGTGTGTGTAAAACTATTTGAAATAGACATGCACACGCTGCTTGATTATCTAGTGGTTATTTATACCGCTTCTTCCTCCTTGCTAACTTCTGTTATGAAATCTATAGGATATGATGTAAATGGATGCTGTTGCTGTAACTTTGGGCCTTTTCACACGACCCCTAAGATCCGCTGGTCACTCTTCCTGTGTCCCCACCCCTCTGCACTTCCTGGCTGCTGGCTGCGTGAGGGGAGGGAGAAAAAGAGAAAGAAAAGCATGCCGCTCACCTCCGTTCTGCCTGTCGCTCTTGCCGGCAACATTCCAGTCTCTGTAAAGTAACTCTTAAAGGGGCGGGAGCCAAAAAAACAACAAACAGAAGCGAGGAGAGCCCCGCACTCACTATCGTTACACCGCAACAAGGAATTTTCACCTCCAAAGAGCAGGTACTTGAAAGGTGCACTGGGACGCGCTAAAGTGGGTGTGGCCGCACCTAATTTCCTGTAAACTCCGGAGCTGGTGGGGAAACATTTTTAAGCTCCGGAGCTGGGAGCCATTTGCCCCGGAGTTTAGGGGTCATGTATAAACGCCCTTTAAAAGCATTTTTTTAAAAAAGAGCCAGTAATTACTTGTTGTCTCTTAGAACTCTATCTCACGAGATGGAAGATGCAGATAAAATAAAACACCTTTCTCCCTCACATGTTTATGTGACTGAAACAGCATTTTGGAAGTTCTCACATCCGCTGCCAGAAAGAGGGAAGGAAAGTATGGGACGGGAGGTGAGCTCAGAGAAAAACATATTTTTCCTTTCCCCCTCCACCTCCTTGCTTCTTTGGTTCATCTCTCCCTTTCACTCGCTCTCTCGCAGGCTCCCCCTCTCTCTGTTACACACACAGACACACAGACACACACACACTATCTCTCTCTCTCTCTCTCACTCACTCACTCACTCACTCACACACACACACACATACACACACACATATCACATCACATCACATCACATCCCACTCCTCCCTCCCTCTTTCTCTCCCCCCTCGTTGCTCTCTCTCTCTCTCTCTCTCTCTCTCTCTCTCTCTCTCTCTCTCTCTCTCACACACACACACACACACACACACACACACACACACACACACACACACACACATCACATCACATCACATCACATCATATCACACTCCTCCCTCCCTCCCTCCTTCTCTCCTCCCTCGTTTGCTCTCTCTCTCTCTCTCTCTCCCCCTTGCTCTTGTTTGATTGTTTACTCTCTCCCTGACTCCATTCATAGATAAGAAGTGGCTTTCCCAGTTCCCACCTTCCCTGCTTCATTTAAAAAAGCACCTTCCTAACTGTTGCAAAAAGAAGAGAAGCCCCAGAGCTGGTTCCAGGAAACTGCGCTTCAGGGGGTGTGGCTGAAGTCCCCCCCAAGAAAAGCCAGCTGCCCATGAGGGCATGTGTAAAAGAGGCACCTTTGCTGGAAAAAGCCGCCTTTAGAAGACGTGAGATAGAGCTCTTAGTCACTTAGAAGGAAAAACAGGATATGACTATGGTAGTTAAATTGACTGCAGAAGAAGAATCACTGGGGATGATGCCACTCTGTACATCAAAGAAGGCTTCTATTTCAACAAACTAGAAGTCTCAAAAGAAGCTGAAAATCCTCCATGGAATCAATTGGGGTGACAATAAAGACCCTCAAAGTCCTTTAGATTGAAGAGAATTTCCCTCTCTTCCTCCCTCCCTCCCTCTCTCTCTTTCACAGACACACATAACGAACTTCCCCAAATGGGGGCAGTGTAACTGCATAAGAATTGGTGGAATATAGCTTTATGGAGAGGAACCTGACAGAATTTACCAGTCTTGGGGGGGGGGGGCACAGCCTTCCCAGAAGTGAACTGTTTCAGGCCCAGATGATTTCCAAAACCTGAAATGACTACTCATCACATCTGTGTGTTTGTTAGAGAACCATCTTGGGGCTAAAAAGAGGAAGGAGAAAAGATGAAACTGCCGCCCACATCCACTGACTGAAATACAACAACTAGAATCACAGCATGTTGTTCCTGTGAAGTCCACAGGCTCTTGAAAATCAGTGAAAAAGTTTTAATACCTGAATTATCACACAATTATAGAGAAAGTCAGCTAATCTATTATATCAGTGCTGGCTAAGAACATGACCTTCCAGACTTACCATTCCAAAACGATGTAGAAGACAATGACTGGAGGCATGACAAAAAGATACCATTACTGTTTTACATGCAGATGGTCATAGTGCATTTTGCATTTCTTACATTCTGTGCCTTGAGGGCAAAACAAGGATCTCAACTGGTACTGGAGGCTTTATCTTAATTAATATCTCATATCCAGGTCTCACCTTAGGATTTATCCCATTGCAACTGATTCAATTATTTCTTTGCAACATCAGACTATGCCCCTTCAGACTGTGATATGCTCTTGTAGATTTTGGAAAGAAGTTTTTTTAAAAAAAGAACAGTAATTATACTTTGTATTTTACATACAGACACACGAACACACACCCTACCAACATTTATAGGTCACATCATAAATGCTTTGCCTCAAACATCTTTCTTCTACTACTAATGTACTTAGCAAGACAAATACACTTGCCTAAATTAGTTATTTTCTTCTCTCTATTGATAATTAGTACTCAAGGGGATGGGTCTGTGTTACCTATTAACGCCCATTGCTATGTTTAGCAATACATTCATGGGGGGAAATTGCATTGTCAGCCACAGTAAAAACCAACTGTTTTTCTCTTGTTATTTTAATGACTTATCAGCTAAAGAAAACTTCGAGCTGCATTAGACTCTCAGGCCATATATATTGTTCAAGACCACATTTGTTTATATTCTGTACCATGTATGTACCTATATTGCTGTCTAGTAGCATTAATTTCTTCTAAGATGAAAGGAAATGGGAGAAATCATGATGTTTTAGCTGTATCTGGAGAAAAATCTTTCATATACTGTAATTCATTTCAACACCTAGAACCTACCTTTTTTTCCTCACCCATTCTCATGATTATTCTACCCTAACCTGTTTAAAATAGGCAGCTTTCAGCATTCTCATCATCCCATAGCTTATTCGGTTTCTGAAAAATCATAGGGAGAAGATACACAACCAAGACCTGACTATTGGAAATATTGGTCAAAATGTTACTCTTCCATCCCCCCAGGTGTGAATCTCACTATTTCCTGCTCAGGAAGAGAAACTTGAGGGAGCGGAAAATCCTCACAGCAAGATTTCTCTGTACAAGATTTTTTTTCCATGAGAAGTGCCATCAGAAACTTCATGGGATTTCTGAAAAGCTGGTGTGTTTCTTATGAATGAACATGCAAACTGCTGAGAAATATTAAAACTCCTGTGCTGGCCACCTCTTTCCTGCACAGGATTCACCAGAAACAGCACTGAACAGCACAGATTTTGGCCCTTTCCAGCCCACAGAACAACAGCCAAAAACAATAAATCAAGAAACAATGTGGGGGAACAAAAAAGGAAAAACAATACTTATTTTTGCAGAAAAACAGGGGAAGTCTTGGCAAGGTGTCTCAAACGAGCATTTCATGCCACTGAAGATGAGAAATTTGCAAGTAGTTCTCATTTCTTTTTTGTACCCATACATAAACACACCCACCCACGTCAGTGGTTTCTCAGGTTTCATAACGGGTCTCGCCAAAATAATAATAATAATAATAATAATAATAATAATAATAATAATAATAATAATAATAATAATAATAATAATAATAAATTCTATATTTTACCGAAAATAGATATATTTTGTAAAAACCCTACATCAGTTTCCAGAGATGCAAATCTTTGACAGCACCCACATGGGAGGAGAAGACAGCCCATGGTCTGTAGCTCCCTCATGGTGTTTTCCAGCTGCCATAACCATCCCAGAACCCCCCAATACTTTTAAAATTGCTAAATAAATCCCCCTTTCCTTTCCTGACAGGCTATAGGAATGTTAACAGTGTGCAGCCTCTTAGTCGGCGAGGCACGTTCCCCGACCCACCCACCACATTTATTGTACTAGTGTGAGTCTGGCTGGTCGCCTAATGGGGCCAGATAGGAATTTTTGACCCGTCCCAAGATTGGCACTGTGGGGCGGGTGTTTTTTCACCTATCCCATGCTGGTACACAAGGGTGGTATCCTGCAGTGTTGGTTTGGTCACACTGGTGGTTGAAAGAGGAATATGGAGCTGGTGAGTACAATCCAAAGATCCCCTACATTGTTAGGGGAATGAGCCACGAGCAATGCAGCTCAGGCCCCGGATGCGGGGGAGGGAATTGGCTGGCCCTGACGGGCTGAAGGAACATCAGCCCACCAGGGGGCAGGACTCGCCCTAAAGCTCCTGAGCCGGTGGGGTCCCGAGAACCCCTTGTACCCAACAGGAACCTGTGCAGCGGCAGGCCCCTCTTCAATTTCAGGTAGTTGCAAACCTGTGTTTTATGTTGATAAATAAAGTGTGGCCTGGTTACATTCCCAACACTGTGGCTCACGTCGTTATTCGCTGTGGGAGGGCAAAGGTCACAAAGATATATGATTAAATATGGACCAAGCAGTGAAAGGAAAAGAAAATCATGGTTCATAAAGGAAAACATGTGGTGCCATTGCCTGTCTCAGCCTGAATGAATCTACCCAAATATTGAAAAGTTTGACTAGTAGGCACTGGGTAGATTTACAGGTAGGAACCACAGAGCTGCAACCTGTGGTTCAAGCAACAAGGGCAACCCTAGGTCTAACTACAGGCTACTGATTTTATGCAGACTTTTTTTCCCTTCTCCCAGCTGGAAACAGTGGTTTCTTCATGCAAAACATGTGCCCTTTGATTAAACAATACAGGAACCAAGGAAGTGGAACAGTTGTACCTACTCTTCCCGGTTATATCTGGTCAGGTTCAGTGTCTGGGCATGCTCATCTACTGTGCTGTCATGTGACTCCCAGGTGACAGGAGACATGAGTGCCTCTGCAAAGCCCTGCCTAGTGCTCCAGCTACCATGCTTTCTGAGTCAATCTGATTTAACAGCTATAATCCATGCCTTAATTACAGTGCATCTTCTTGTCTCTTACAAAGCAATTCTGTGCAAGTCTAACCTTGAAGATGGTCTGGGATCTGCAGTTGGTGCAACATGTGGCAGCTGACTGGCTAACTCATACATAGTATTATGACCATATGCCCTGACTCTAAAAGATCTGGAATGGTTGTCAGTTGCTTACTGGGCTCAATTCAAGGTGTTAGTTTTACCTCTAAAGCTCTCAGCAGCTTTGTGGGTCTGGCTATCTTAGAGACAGCCTGTCTTGAAAACTTTCAGGAGAGGCCCTGTTAAAAATGCCCAAGGGTTTCAAAGCCCAGCTTAAGAAACATGGCAGACAGCTTTCTCTTGGGCTGCTCCCAGAATGCACTCACTTCTAAGCTGTGATCTGCTTCTTGTGTGTATCTTACTTTCTTGTAACATTTTCCAAAGCAACTATTATTTCAATGTCAATAACACCTTTATATTCAAAATATTTGCTGTGTCTAATGCTTCTTCTGCATCCCATGAAACAAAAGAAAACAAAAACCTGCAGTGGCTCAAGTTTGTTAGTGAATCAAACAGTGGCTCAAAAACTTTAGTGAATCAAAAAAGAATACTTTAAAATTCACAGACACAACTGGTAGAGTCACACAACTGTTCTTTAGTTGTCAATTCTCAAAGCACAATATGCAAGACTACATTTTTACACATCAAGAATAGGTTTCTACCACTTTCAAAAGCTGCTATGAAGCAGAAAATTCTCCTCTTGTCATCTACCTTCCATGTGGTTTCATGCTTCCTCAATTCTTCTGTTTCCCTTAATCTCCTTACTTCATTTTGTAACTGGATTGGAGTATCTCCCCTGTGACTTTTAACTTTGTCCATCAGTTATGCTTTCTCCATGTGCACATAACACAAGGATGGGATCTAGTCATGGATCCAGTAAGAACAGCCCTGCTATTCTACAGTCTGGTTAGCTGGTTTATCATGCATTGTTAACATCTTTGGTTCTTGTCATTACAAGAGAAATTACTAGCTCTTTCCGAGTCTAGATCTTGTATCACTAACAAACTGCCTTCCATAATCATAGCTCTTGGCACATTAATGTTAACAAACCAGGTTTGCACGAAGGACCTATTTGCCTTCTGCAGTGGGGAAAAATGCATGTGAATTACACCAGTGCCAAATTATGAACATATTTATTTATACAACAAAGTACACCAATTTCCCTGCCTTAACTCAGAGAGACTTTTGGCAATTAAAGCGACTGTACCATTCTGAGGTTCATATTCTGTTTAATGCTTTCTTCTGGCGTCCAAAAGCAGCATTTGGAAAAGATTGGAATGGGGCAGAGCAGCCCTTGAGCTTTTACATGTTTTTAACATTATTTTTCTTTATCTGTAGTCCTGTACTGAAGGAAAGAAAGGGGAAAATCTTAAGGAACTGAAAACAAAATGAGTGTTTGGTGGGGGAGAACACTATTAAGACCTGTGGGAGATAAGCTCAAGGAATGGTGAAGTAGGAAAACAGGAACAAATGTAATAAAATATGATATTTCTGATAAGTATGGAGTTGACTGAGGGTCATACATATCAGTATCAAATAAATGTAAATGAGAAGACAGATACAGTTTAGATGTAAACATTTTAAACTGAAGAAGAAAACAACCCAGGAATGTAATGTACAAAGCAAGGGCTAGTTTTTCAAAGAAATGAAAGGAAGTAAGGAGAATCAGTGGGGTGACTAATTCAAAGAGAAATGAGCAAGAGAAAGAAAAATAAAGGGAAATGCAATACTCTCAGAATATAACAACACAGGTATTAGCAAGGACGACTCAAGAATGAAATGAATAGAACTAAAGCAGAGGACCAAAGAATAAATGAATTTATGAGTGTCATTTAAAGTAATGATTTCCAAATAGGAAATAGGAAATAGGAAATAGGAATCTTTATTGTCATTGCCCCCTTTCAGGAACAACAAAATTTTGTGGTTGCTATATAAAACTCATTTAAAACATTTCACATAGATTTAAAAACAGGTACAACACATATGACATATAAAATGACTAAAATATGACAAATAAAATAAGCTGACTTCAAAGTCCAGGATTTCCGTTTAAGGCCAATATTGCTCTAAAAAAGAAGCTATTTTTGAGATGGTTTGTTCTTTCCCTAAGTACTCTATATCTCCGTCCCGATGGCAGCAACTCGAAGAGGCGATGACCAGGATGTGATGGATCTCTTAATATATCTAATGCTTTACAGTGGCACCTGGTAGTATAAATTTGTTCTAGGGTGGGGAGTGAACAGCCCACAATCCTCTCTGCAATTCTTATGATTCTGTGCAACACTGTCTTATCCCGGTGGGTATAGCTTCCATACCGCACACATAACCCGTAAGTAAGCACACTCTCAATTGCACAGTGATAGAAGGCCAGCATCAGCTTTTGTGGAAGATGGTTTTTCCTTAAGGTTCTCAAAAAAAATAGTCTCTGCTGAGCCTTCTTTGCAAGCCCCCTTGTGTTGACACTCCAGGACAGATCCTCCTGTAACTCAATGCCCAAAAATCTAAAACCTGTAACCCTCTCCACACCAGTCCCATCAATCACCAGTGGTTGAATATCAGTTTTCTGCCTCCTAAAGTCTACCACAAGCTCCTTTGTTTTCTTTATATTTAGGTGCAAGTTATTTATTCTGCACCACTTGGTCAACCTCTCCACTTCATCTCTGTAAGCCATCTCACTCTCCTTGCCAGAGATGAGCCCAATCACAGTTGTGTCATCTGCAAACTTAATGATCCTATTGCTAGGATAGGCAGAGACACAATCAAATGTGTAAAGAATATAAAGGAGTGGGCTAAGTACACATCCCTGTGGTGTTCCAATGTTGGTACTAAGAGTATTAGAGGTGTAAGGGCCCAACCGGACCCTCTGAGAACGTTCTGACAGAAAATCCAAGATCCATCCACAAAGTGATGGTGGAAGCCCTAGGCCTTCCAGTTTAGAGATCAAATGTCGTGGAAGAATGGTGTTAAAAGCCGATCTAAAATCCACAAAGAGCAATCTAGCACAGCCCCCCTCTGCTCCAGATGTTCAAAAACAGCATGAAGAGCACACGCCACAGCATCCTCTGTTGATCTCTTCTTTTTATAGGCGAATTGGAATGTGTCCAGTCCCAAAGTCGAATAAATAATGGAGAATGGAAGGCCATCCTTTTATTTGGTTAGGAAAATCCTGACCATTTTCTAAGGCAGAAATTTTTACTCATTTCCAGTGGATTTCACCTGAAGAGCAGAACCCAAGCCTGCAAAACTAATTTCTTATCTGAGTTCATAACTGCTGAGGAGCTTAGAAGATTGGCCACAATTTTCCTCCACCAACAGGACAATGTTTAGCATAATTTATTTTGGTTCTTGTCAAGAAATAACCTAAATGCTCAGAAATATTAACCTTGACATTCTTATGCAAGGTTGAAAATTATTCTCCTTTACTCACATGTCATGTCATGTCACATGTTTTGATGACATGCCATGTTATCAGCTGTCAAGTTAGACTCCACATCTAGTTTCCATAATAGGGCTTTCAAAGTTAAGCGAGAGATTTAGACAACAATTTGAGCAGTTTCACTCCCTTCCCCAGTGAGCTTCTATGGATGAGCAGGGATACCAACCCAGGTGTCATGAGTACTAGTCAGTCACTTGATCCACCACATCACTACCTAACAGAAAACCCTAGCACTTTTTTAGAAGTAGATGCTAGGGAATGAGGGGAAACTGTACTCCTTTGTGAAATCAGATTTCTGAGGTTACACAGATCACTAATTCACTACTTAACAACTGAGGCAGCTCAACCATAAATTTGGCAATGAGAAGTCCACAGATGGCATCCAGTTCTACTTTTCTGTTTTCATAAAATTCAGATAAGGCAAGAGAAGCTAAGCTATGGCTTATATTAACTGCTGAAGGGGAACTGTAGTGTAGTCCAGCCACAATGGAGGAATGAACTCATGGTGTGGGATAAACATAGAGCAGGAATCATACTTTGTAGTAAACAGAAGTCAGTGCAGACAGGGAGGAGAAGGATTAGTGAGTCTCCAAAGCCTCTCTGTATAGAATACAGTAACGGTCCAGCTTTAAAAACACAGGCTTAATTTGATTGTCAATGAGATCCAGAGTCTGGAAACCTAAGGAATCCATTGTAAAACTCAAAACGTATTGAATTCGTACCTCTCCTCCATTCCTCCACTAGTGCTGAAATTCAGTCAAACTATGCTATCTGCAAATAGAAATCACAAAGTGGAGTCCATAGCTTCTGTTCACGAGGAAGTCATATTGATTTATCCAACATGACATTCCAATACCATTTACTAGTTAACACAGGCATTGTGGTGTGGTTGTGCTTATATCTTTTTTCTAGGTTTACTTAAGGCGTATGGATGCTAAGTGAGATATGACTTATTAAGCATGGTTCTTCTTATGTTCTCAAGTTCTTAACTAATGACTGTTTCTAATTTCAGAACAAATGCTGGTCCTTCAGATAACATTTTTTCCATTTGATTCCATAGTTTTAAGAGTGCTTAAGTTAGTTTAAGCTGGTTTGGGGGAGAGAATATTATCTCATAGCACTCTAAGTTAAAGAGGTCAAAATATGTGGTCCTTGGGCTGTGTTTGGCCTACTGCTGTTTCTCCATCACCTTCACAGCCCAGATACTGTTTCTCTATGTATGTTTCCATGCAATGAAATAGTATATAGCTTGTGTGGACTGTGCACTGATAAAATGCACTTGGCAGAATAACAGTATCCACCCATTTGTGCTCCCTATCAATTTATGTGTTTCAAATAAAAAGAATAGTCACCGAATTCATTGCTCGTATTGACTGAGGCTATCTTGGCACAGCAACATGCACTGAGCAGTTTTAAAGCCTCAACATTTCTTGCCTCCAAAATAAGACAAAAAGATCTCTTTTTTCACTCTCAAGATCTCTGTAAGTTATCTCTGCTGTCAGTTCAATTGTCAAACATAGCACTGGCACAGAGCAAGCACAGAAAAATGGATAGATCTTTGAGGAAAAAATGCAAACAACCTATCTAGTGCATCATGTTTTAAAACAAAACAACAATCATCCTATTTGTGCAATTCATAAAAATTGCACAACTGTGTGAGTTGAGCATTTTTGTGCAGCAGTGGAAAGTTTGTGCAAAACTTCACAGTTTAAGAAACATAGTTCTCACCAGTGCAACAACTCTCTTGAGAGCCTGAGGAAAGTCGTCAGAATTATGGCAGACAAGAAGGAGGTAGCATTTACTTGCCCTTATAGGAAAGGACAAGATAAGCAGGATTTTGATCCTTACTACATACAGACCCATGTTACATTCAGTCTTGAAGCTAAGACTAATTGAAAGCCATCCGATCTGGTGGTGATCATAACATTTCATGGACATCTCTTATTTGCGAGAGGTGCAGAATGAATATGACATAACTAGCAATCATTGCATAAATTTCTAGTCACATGATGCACAGACATTGATGAAAAACATTTCCTGGCCCAGTGGTACATGTGCAGTTTATTTCCCCCTCACGAAAAATGTTGTGCTGTTTTGTACACACGGCATATCAATTCATTCTGTACTGCTACTGCATGTTTGCACAATCCTATCAATTTATTTCTCTTGTGCTCAAGTCTCTGGGTGCTGCGGGAAGAGAGAACCATACCAGATTAACAGGGACATTGGGTGTGAACCACAGGAGCCCCATGGTGCAGTGGTTAAATGCCTGTATTGCAGGTAAAACTGTGCTCACCACCTGGGGTTCAATTCCCGGCAGCAGGCTCATGGTTGACTCAGCCTTCCATCCTTCCGAGGTTGGTAAAATGAGTACCCAGCTTGCAGGGGGGGGATGTGTAGTCTGCATACTGTAATTAAAAACTGTAAACCACCCAGAGACCACTTGAAGTGGTATGCGGAGGTATATAAGCAGAACTAATCAGAACACTTTTACAATCACTATACAGTAGATATCAGATGCTATCCCACCTCTTCTTGACCACCTTTCCCAGCTCTAGCTCTACCCACTACCTAGCTGGGATGTGATAAGTCAGATGAAGTGTAGGGACCTACAGCCAGGGGGAAGGGGGGAATTTCATACAGGCACCTCCAAAGGAAAAAAAGTCACAATCCAAAGCTCTTCCTAATCCTCCAATCCGCCCTCACCCCAGATCTTGCCTCACAACTTCTAGTCTCTTGTCTGCAATCTGTTTCCAACAAGCTTGCCCAGGGTGGGAAGGGGGCCTTTATTTTTTAAAAAAACCTCAGGTCTTGCAAAGTGCCACACTCATTTGCAAAGGGAAAGGGAAGGAGGTGAGAAGGCTCTCTATTATATCACAGATTTTTTTAAAATGGGGTAGCACAGTTTTTTTTCCAGAGAAAACAAATTGATTCATGACGTATACACACCCACCACATGACTGTGATTCAGGGAACTGGTTTACATTTAGCTCATGTGGCCCTGATTGTCCAGTTTGTGTATGATAGTAAAGATAATAATGGCTCAAGTAATGAGCAATAAAATGGATTTATTGCACTCATCTCATCATTGCTGTCCTATATCTGGTTCTGAAACAGACATCACATCATTATGTCAACATGCTTTGAAATATGAATGCAGAATAGTGTCTATTAATATTTTTTATTTTCCACTTTTGTTTATTGTAAATAGCATTTGATGCATGACTATGTATCAGCCTGGCCAGTGTTAAGTTATTGTGGAAGTTGAAGTTCAACATTTGTGGAGACTTGATGATCTTCTACATCTCATGTACACGATAAATAGGAGTGCATTGTCATCTACCCATTTAACTCTTCCGCTACAGAATAGACTGCTTGTGGAACAACTGGAAATGTTTTACTTAAGAATTCATCAAGATGGGGCTTATCACTCATGCAGCAGTAATGTCTTTGATTTGGGAAACACAGCTGCTTGACTTTTTGAACTGTCATGGAGCCAAGAATAACTGGAAGTCATTGCAGAGAAAAGCTACTGGGTACTGATAGGCTTACTCATAAAAGATACTTTTACCTTAATCAACATACTGTTTCTGCTGGAAGACATGATACCAGGCAGTGGACAGTTTTGATGTGTACTTTCAGAATGCCAGCATGAATGTTGGTGTGGGGGGGATGAAAAAGCAGGAAATCAAAGTACTGAAGAAAACAAAAACAAAACTGCATATTGATTAAAATTGTCTGACATTCACTTAAGTGCACAAGCCAAAAAGTATAATGTACTTGGCTTCTGTGACTATTTACTTTGGGACAGCCTTGTTGGTCTTTTTTATAAAAGATAACAAAAGAAAGAAGGGAAAGCATACAAGTAATTTTGTGCATTTAAGTAAAATAGAAACAGAAAAACCATAAGCAGAAAAACTGCTTGCAAGGTATTTGCTTAACACAGCTGCATTAGAAAAATCTCAAAGAACAAGAGATCAGTTTAAGACAGAAATGGCATTGTATGCCAAAGTTGTAGGCTTGGAAATAAATAAGGAAGTGCTGGAGTAGTCCAGATTAGACATGGGCACGACCAGAAAAAATGACGTTTCGAGTTTTCATTTGTCAGAACGGGTCCGTTTCGGTTCGGTTCCGTTTGTCGCAAAATTTTTCAAAAATTTGTCGTTTCATTTGTCGTTTGTCGTTTGTCGTTTCCACCGCGATTTAGCGCAATTTGACCTCCCCCATAGCATAGGGGCGTCCCGCAATCAGGGCTGGCGCTAGTTGTTTTTGCACCCTAGGTGGCGGGCGGGGCAGGGGGGCGGGCGGGGGGGAGGTGCGGGCGGCCGGCAGTGGCGGGGGGCCATGGGCGGGCAGCGACAGCGGCAGGGGGAGGCATGGGCGGGCAAGCGGGCGGGCAGCGGCCGCGGGTGGTCGAGTGGGCGGGCGGCAGCACAGGCCGCAGGCGGGTGGTGGCGCGGGCAGATGGGCGAGTGGGCACTTAGGATATCACTTAGGAGGATAGAGGTTCTGTTCTTGGCTTGCACCCCAAATGTGTGTGTGTGCAAGCAAATTGAAGTTGGGAAAATAGAAAACAAATGGTAGTATATAATATATATTTAAAATAAATCCACACATCCCACTCCCAGTCGAACCTCCCCCTTTATCCAATATCAGAAAAAAAAATCCTCACAAACTGCCAGAGAAGAAATAAAGAATAAACTGCTATTCCCTTCAGCAGACAAAGCTGCAGGGAATCAAAGAAATTATTTTCTAAATTCAATTCCCTCCCTGCCTGCCTAACTTAAATCCTAAAGCCTCCAGCCTCCCTCCTCAATCTCGATCGTAGACATGGGCACGACTTGGCGAAATTGTCATTTCCGTTTTCGGATATCGTTTCCGCTACATAACAGAAACGGTAACGACAATTAAGCTGTCAGAACTCAAACTCGAACAGAAAAAAGAAAAAAGGGGTCTGATTTGTCGTTGTCATTCCTGGCATCGTGCGGCGATCGCGCGATGCCAAGCGGCACAGAAAACAAGTTTTAAAAATTTTAAAAAAACCCGATTCCTGGCCAAAAAAGCAGGCGAAAATATGCCTGCCTGAGGGCACCTACCAGAGGGGTGGTTTCTGGGGGAGGATCCCCAGCCTCCCCCCCCTCCTGTCCTGGGCTGCTGGTACCGGGCTGGGAGGGGGCATCCTCGGCGTCTCCATTTGCCATGCGGTGCGGGGGGATCCAAAATGGCATCCGCAATATTTTTTTTTGAAATCATGGTACAAAAAACCACCAAAGCACCACAGAAACATGCGAAAATTAGCTATTTTAAATGGTTGAATTTTTACAGTAGCAGCAGTGGGTTTTTTATAGCAGTAAAAGGTCGCACTGATTTTATTTTATTTTATTTTTATTTTTATTTTTTTACACCTGCGCAGTGATGGGCTGGCCATGGGATGGGACCATGCACATCTTTGGACCCATTCTACCAATCGCATGGCCAGGTTTTGACTGACACTTCTGGATGTGCAAGAGGGCATAAAAAGCCGAGGCACTCCCAGAAGAGTCGCAGTCCGGGCTTGGATATGGGTGGGAGAGGGCTGTGTGTAGCTGGCTGCTGTGCTAGACTAGTTTCGATTTCGCGGAGCCTTTAGATTTCAGTTAGGCAGGCAGGGAGGGAATTGATTCAATTGAATTTTTAGGAAATAATAATAATTCCTTTCATTCTCTGTCTGCTGTGGGGAATAGCAACGCAGTTTATTCTTTTTTATTCTCCTGCAGTTTGTTAGGATTTCTTTTCTGATAGTGCTTCAAAGGGGGGAGGTTTGAGTGGGAGGGGAGGTGTGGATTTATTTTAAAAATTTCATTTGCTTGGTGGCAAGCCAAGGTCCTTTCATACCCTGCCTGCAGCTCTGCTGTGGGTGCACTGCCCACTTTGTTTGCAATAAAAATTGCAATTGCTTTATTCGATGCGGTCTTGTGCAGCAAGTCAGTTTAAAGTGTTTTCCACCTGCTCTGGGTCATTGCGGGACCCGCGCCCGCCGCCCGCGCTCCCACGCACCCGCGCGCCCGCCCCTCCCCCTGCCGCTGCCGCCGCCCGCCCATGGCCCCCGCCACCTCGCCCGCCACCTAGGGCAAAAAAACACCTAGCGCCAGCGGGACGCCACTCACTGGGACGTCAAATCGCGCGAAATCGCGGCGGCGGTAATGACAAACGACAAACGACACGACAAAATGACAAATTTTTAAAAATTTTTGCGAAAAATGGAAACGACCCGAAATGGACCCATCCCGAAAAACGACAACTCGAAAAAAAAAATTTTTCTCATCGTGCCCATCTTTACTCGATCGGATCACACCAGCACCAGCAGCCAGCCCTCCTCCCTCAACCACATCCATACACCCGACTGCGATTTCTGGAAGGTGCCTCAGCTTTTTATGCCCTCCGAGACATCCAGAAGTGTCAGTCAAAAACCTGGCGATGCCATTGGTGGAATGGTTCAAAAAATTTGCATGGTCCCATCCCATGCCCAGCCCAAATGGGCAGGTCTAAAAAAAATAATAAAATAAAATAAAATAAAATCAATACGACGTTTTATTGCTATAAAAACCCACTGCTGCTACTATTAAAATTCAGGCATTTAAAATAAATAAATTTCACATGTTTCTGTGGTGATTTGGTGTGTTTTTTTACCATGATTTCAAAAGAAAAATTGTGGTTGCCATTTTGGATCCCCCCCACAGCATGGCATGCAGCGAGACAGACTACGAGGATGACCCCCCCCCAGGCTGGTGCAAGCAGCCCAGGACAGGAGAGGGGGGAAGGCTGGGGACCTCCCCCCCAGAAACCACCCCTCTGGTAGGTGTCCTCAGGCAGGCATATTTTCGCCTGCTTTTTTGGCCGGGAGTCGGGGTTTTTATTTTTATTTTTTACTTTTTAAAACTTTTTTCTGTGTAGCTTGGCATCGCGCGATCGCCGCGATGCCATTAACGACAACGAAAAACCCAACCCAATTTTTCTTTTTTCAGGTCCGGTTCGAGCTGGAGCAGCGTAATTATCATTACCGTTTCCGTTACGTAACGGAAACGATAACCGAAAACGGAAACGACAATTTTGCCACTCTGTGCCCATGTCTAGTCCAGATACATTCCTGTAAACTCCAATAAGTTTAAGCTCATAGCACACAAAGCAAAAGGAATGTCTTTATATTTTTGAGACATCACCTATGTAACTAGATTGTGCTAAGTGATCAGACTGTGGGAGGAAATTTGCAGGCAGTTTTGAAGAAAGCAAACACTGATAATACAAATATGAAATATAGATAAAGTAATACCTCAGTTTATGTGTACCTTGGTGTAGGAGTATTTTGATAATTTGAAAGCAATATCTTGCAAAACAAGCAGCAGAGGTGCTCATTTTTTTCCACCATCAAGGGAGTGATGGTGAAGGCAGTGGTAAGGGTGTAAAAGCAGTACAAGCCAGGGGCATCCCTCTCTCCCTCATGGCTTAGCTCACTTCCTCCTCCTCCTCCTCCTCCTCCTCCCTATTGCTGCCACCATCTTGGCATGGCACCTGGTCACAGGCATGTCCAAACTTTGGCACTCCTGATGTTTTGGGCCACAACTCCCAGAATTCCAAGTCTGTATTTCCAATGGCAAAGGACTGTGGGAGTTGTGGTCCAAAACATCTGGAGGGCCAAAGTTTGGACATGCCTACACCTGGATGTTGCCTGGAAAGATCCCAAGATGGCAGGGGCAGTGGAGGAAGAAGAGGTGATCTGGTCCATGAGGGAAGGAGGGAAGAATGGAGAAGCCAGGATTTACCCTTGTCCCAGCCCCAATGGCCTCCAGGCATTGCCACAGCCTCGGGCTTCACCCTTACCAACAGTGTTCAGATGGAACAAAATGGTTCATTTCAACAACAAAAAACCCACCATTTTGTTTTATCTGTAACGAAATGCTGCTTCCTCGTGTCATTTTGTTTCATTTCATTACATAACAACATGATGAAACAGCATTTTTGTTTTTTGTTTTGTGCCCATTCCTACTTTGGATGATTGTCCTTTGTCCTTCAAATGAAGGTATACTGATGATTCTGGTCCTGAGCTCTTGCCCCTCCTGCATTGGGCCATCCTCCTGTTTAGTGGCTGTTTGGTTTCTCCAATGTAGATCTCTGTACTCTCACAAGAGAAGGAATATAGGAACCAAGCTTGGAGGGGCAACAGCTCAGGACCAGAATCAGTGGTGTACCTTCACTTGAAGGAGAAAGAGTTACTTCAAATGCAGATTTCTATGCATTGGACATTACTTGTGGACTGCTTGATTTCATGTGCTGCCTTCATGTCATTTCACACCTTATGGAGTAGGCACTGAGACCAGGAAGGTACTTCTGCCTCACTACCTAGAAGATATTTTGTTTGAATGGGCAGTGGGCATTAGGCCCCACTACACATCTTGCCTTCCTAGTCAGAGAAATTGGCATGGTTCAACAAGCCTGAGGTTTTTGGAGGACAGGTTAGTGGAGCTATGAATGAAAGCTGCCAGGATGCTTGGTCACATGTGAATTAATGGGTCATCTTTGTGTGCTCTTGGAATTACAAGTATGACAGGGCCTTATGGTTGAATGATATAACTGTGGAAGAGAGAAGTGTGTATCTTCAGTTATGTGCAAGAAGTCAGAGGGGTAACTTGGTCCATGTAGCTTTCCTTAGTAAAGGCTGCCATCACCATTTAACCATCAGAGGCCCATGGCAAGGTTTCTTTTCCAGCATGTTGTTTGCTTCTTCCTTATATCACTTTTGCTGGGTCATTTCCAAGATCTTGCGGCACTTGGGTTTGGGTGGAATGAAATTTGGCACTCATTTTCGAGTGGGATGTCTTGAGCAGCATTAATTATGCAACACAGGGAAGTTGACATTCAGAAGTTATTTATTTAAATTAATGGATTTTGGGGGAAACAGGCCTGGGAGAGCTCTCTTGTAAGGACTGGCCATGACCAAACTGTGAAAAATACTGCAGAGCATCAGAGCTATGAATGCTCACCCTGTCAGTACAGAAAATGTGGTTAGGGAGGACCCATGTCTGTGTCTGCATTCAATGCTGGGTGGGAAGTGGGTGGCTAAAACTATCAAGTTGTGACTCTAATTAAACATATCACCTGCATCTTAGCTCTTTATTCTGGGTGAGACGTCAGTGTGGTGACAAAAGGTGGGTAGAAATATAATTTTGTGGTATTTATTCCTTCATAAAGTGATAGGGCCTGCTGTTTCTGTGTGGAACCAAATGTTTACAAGTGCTGAAAGCCATAAATTTGAAAGTGAAGCAGAATACAGAATATTCTTGTTAATGCAGTACATTTTCTGGTAATTTTATAGTCTAATTTCCAGCAGTTCCCTGCAGAATGAATGCAGTTCTGAAGGCAATTTTATAAAGCACTTTGTGGATAACTATTATCTGCTAATTATTAGAAATTGCATGTTGTTGTTAATTGCATAAATTGTTTTATCTGAAAGCCGTTGGGAAAAATGTTTTGTGATTGAAACATATATGGTTTTGAAGCTCCTGTATAAAACATTTAACTCTAAAATAACAACATGGTGCTTTAAAAGAATGTCATAGCCTAGACAAAAACATTGAAATAGAAAGATTCAAAAATGTAAGTTTCATTTTTATTTTTATTTTTATTTCAGATAGGCCCTGTGACAAACCCGGCAGACAGGAGTGATGAATATACAAATCATCAGCCAATCCCAGCAGGAGGGCGGGGAATGGTATGATATAAAAAGGGTGGAGCCTAGGCAGTTGGGGCAGTTCAGTTGAGTGAAGTTAAGTTGAGAGTGAGTGCTGGGAGAGAGCACTGTTCTCTGAGAGTTCTGTCAGGCAGTGAGGGCTATACTGTGTATTAGCTATTTAAGGCAGGGAGGCTTGTGGAGCTGATTAAATCTGTTACAGTATATGTTAAAGGCAACGCATACCATCCTCAGATATTGTTATAGTTATTATCTTCTCAATAAACTTCGTCATTATTTTTATATTATATATCTCTGAGTCAGTCCCAATTCATGAGGCGACGAGTGTAAAAGGTGGCAGCATTCTTAAGTGAATAAAAGGTGGCAGCGGTACCATTTCCATCACAGAATTCAGTGTGAAAAAGGGAGGTGTCAAAATTTAGTGGCACAGCAGTGGGATGTCGAAATAAACCCGGTTGTGCCTCTGGAAACCACAGTCTGGGAAAGGGGAACGTCACAATTTGGTGGGCAGCGGTCGGATCTCGAATATATCCGGTTTGCCTGAGGGAAAAAGTCACCAGCTCAAAATATTTAGCCTGTACCCTGTGAAGAAATTGAAACTGGAAGTTTAAAAAGAAGCCTTTAGTAAAAGTTAGCCCTCAAGTGTTGTAGGTAGTCTGTGGAAGTTCCTCTGAAAAGGGGTTAGGACTGAGAATTAGGCGAAGCTCATTTCAGTTCCTTGGAAGCCCTGTGTGTGAGAGAGGAATTCAGACTTAAAACCCTGTAGTACTATCTGATTTTTCTTTGGTGGGCCTGTTAGAGTGTCTGGAGGCCAGGACTCCAAAAGGAAAAGGAGTCTGGCTTGACAAATTATAGGACACCTGGAAGAGAAAAATCTGTAAGGATAGACTAAAAATTCTACAGTGGTTTGTTTGGGAGAAACTGCCTGAGAACCACGGAACTCTGTGCTGTCCAGCAGCCTGAAAATTAAAAGGTGCTGAGACAAATTTCCTTTGAGGGTGAAAGACCCAAAGTGTTTGCCCTGGAATTGAGGGTGGCTGTGGTAAAAGTTGGAAATCACCCTGGGTTTTAACAGAAAGAAATCTCCAAAGTGAGAGTCTGTAGGGACAGAAAATTTACCTCAGAAAAATTTACCTCAGAAACTGAAGAGGTCTGAGGAGATTTAAAACTGACAGAAGCTCTGTGAGAGCAGGAGTTGGCTAATTAGAATCCCTTTTGGAGGGAAAGTGAAATTGTAAGGGCCAGAAGAAAAGTTATAGGTTAAAAGCCAAAGAAATATATTTAAATCTGTGTGCTTTAAACACTGAAACAATATTTTAAATAAAGAAAGTTTGAAGTCTGGGCACTGTGCCAATCTTGCCCTTGGCAACAGTTGCTTAACAGGAGTCAGGAGCTGGGAGCTGAGGTGAAATTTTTACAGTTGCCATTTAAACAGCTGTGACCCAGTCTGAACTTTCCTTTTCTTAAGAAAGTAATAAAAAGATTTGATTTCAAGTCATTTCCAAAAATTGAATACTAAGAACAGGAAAAGAGTTAGTGTTTACTAGAATTGACATTTCAGTAGAACACCTGAGGAGAAAAATTTAGGTCAGTCACTAAAGTGCCAGAGAGATACCAAGAAAACCTTTTTTTAAAATGGCCCATACTGAGGTGTCTGAACTTAAGCCGCTGTTGGGGATGCCTTTGCGGCCAGGGGAGTTTTGGTATTTGATTAATAGCCGGTGGTTCGAGCAGTGGAAGAAATATGTGGGCTTTGACAGCTGGGACCGGTATAATGTGGGAGAGCCCAAACTCTTCCCAGGGCCAATTGACAACTCGGGACTTTTTGCAAATTCAGAAACTCAAATATTGAAAGAGTACCTTATTGATAAAGTGGATTATGTTTTAGTTCCCACTGAAGCCTGGAATAAATTAGTAAATTGGTATGGGTGTGTAGAAGGGCAGAAGCCAATTGTGAGGAAAGTTGTAGAATATGGATTATTTGTGAAATATTATAAAGTCGAAGTATATCTTCGGGAACTGAAGCTCTGTCAAAACAATGATCCTAATAATCTCATAAGCTGTTATTTCAGCAAAGCGGATACCATTGATACTATTGGAAAAGAGATGCGGAAGCTGTTTAATATTCCTGATGGGAAGGAAATTAGGTTGTGGCGCAGATATATGAGTAATACCAGTATTTATGAGCAGTTAAGCAAACTTGACAGCACTATACAAGATGCAGGGTTCTACCAGAGACAGGCGGTGGTAATAGAGGTAAAGAATGAAGACGGTACTTGGCCCAGACAGTCTCCTGTGACAAAATTGGGCAGTGCAATCAGCATAAGTCTAGCTACCTCCTCAAAATTGACAGCAAACCCTTGCTCCACAACAGTTGTCTCTTCAGACATTACAAATGATGACTGCAATAACTCATATGGTTTGAACTCCAGTCATAGAATAGGAGTTTCAGATCAAATCCCAAGAGCAGGTTTAAGTGGAATAGATGTCTTAGAGCATGTGCAGAGTGCTTTTGTAGTAAAACAAGCTCAGACACACCAAGCTGAACAAAATGGTGAAAACAACACAGTTACAAAGCAAATGTGCATAGGAGAATTTGAGAGGGAATCTCAGCAATCTGAAATGGTAGGAAAAGACAACTTAGCTGACATAAAAGGGCCAGCAGCAGACTTTAGTCTAGAACAATGGCAAGATGACAGTTTGAAGGGATGTTTTGACTTAATGGAATCGAATACACACTTCTTAAGTTCCAAACACCCTGAAAAGTTCATAATAGAGGAGAAAATGATACAAGCTTGTGAGGAACTTCGTGTACCAGTAGAGAACTCCAGGCTAGAAAAATATTTTAAATTAAAAGAAGAAGAAAAATTAGGACAGCTGGAAAAGGAACAAAAGAAAGCAATAGCAGAAGCGCTGGAAGAAGCTAAAATTCTGCAGCCATCAGTTATTGGTGAACTCCAGAATGAAATTTCACCTTTGAAAGGACTTTTAGAGATGAAGGAAAAGGGTCTGGAGGAAAGGAGGAATGAATCTAATACAATTGTTTTCGAACTCCAGAAGAAATCAGCAGAACTAGAAGCAATTACTGCAGTGGAAAGCATTAAAGAAAAGGAAATATGTAATTTGGAAATGCAATTGTCTGGTGCATCAGAAAGTAAAGAAGATTGCTTACAGCAACTTACACCAATGGAAGCAGAGCTTGGAAAAGGAATATTAAATAACGAACAACTTCATCTGGATTGGAACAAAGTGTCACTGGACATGGAACAAGAATGGAATAAGATCGCTGAAGAATTTAGAACACTGCAGGAAGCTGAAAAGCAAATAGAAAACGGTGTAAAGCAGAAACCCTACTTGGAAGTGAAGGATGCTAATGACAGACCTGATTCGGTAGTTGCAAAAGACACCTGGGAAAAACAACTACAGCCTGTGAACATCATGCTTCAGCAGATCCGAGAGGCCGAGAAGATGAAGGAAGAATCCAAATGGCGACTAGGAACTCCAGAAATCAACTACCTGGGACACGACGTGGGACAAGGCGTGACCGGCCCCCTGCAGAGGAAGGTCGACGTGATGGTCCCGTGGCCAAGACAGACCAACAAAGAGAAGGTGAGATCTTTTTTGGGTCTTGCGGGATATCATAGGAGGTTTGGTCCAGATTTGAGCACCATTGCAATACCACTGACTGAACTGACAAAAATGAAGCACCCGTATGTCATACAGTGGTCACTTGAATATCAAGCTGCATTTGAGGGGACTCTAATGAACTGTACCAGGAGTGGTGTCAGAGAGTTGAATCCCACATTCCAAGAACCCAAGGAAAAATGGCATCAATTTACTGTGAACTGGACTTTGAATTTATGTGCCAGAGGAAGTGGTCAACCGTGGCCTATCATCGTCCAGCCGTTGCAGCAAGAGGCGGAAGACATTGATTACATGGACCATGGTTAAATAATAATAATGTAATATTGTTATTTTATTGCTGATGTAAGAGGAAGTTGTTGCTTAAAAAAAACTATGGAAATGTAATGTCATAAAATGTTAGTTTTGTTGTTAATGTAAGTTAACTGTAAATGAAAATGAAAATGAAAATGCAAGGTAATGTATAATTAGAGCTTACTATAAATCAAAATGTTTATGTGATATTTAGAAAATAAGTTAAAAAATTGTATGTATGTTGGTAAGTAAAATAGCTTAATATGTAAAACAAATATATGTATTTATTCATCTTAACATAAATTGATTCTAGGATGATTGATAAGGTATTCACAGGTATCTGAATTTAGTATTTTAACTAATGTTATAAGAGTACAGTCTATTTAAAATGTAATGATATAGAATTGCATGTAATGGTATTATAGAGTAAGAAAGTTGAACCTATTATAAAACAGTTTATAGATATGTATAGTTGAATATGAAAAAAGAGAAGAATGTATGTATTAGTTAAATAGGCTCCAGAAGAGAATTTTAAGTGAGCAAACCGAGGTAAGTTTACTCCCTTAAAATTTCTTTATAAGGGGGGAGGTATTGTGACAAACCCGGCAGACAGGAGTGATGAATATACAAATCATCAGCCAATCCCAGCAGGAGGGCGGGGAATGGTATGATATAAAAAGGGTGGAGCCTAGGCAGTTGGGGCAGTTCAGTTGAGTGAAGTTAAGTTGAGAGTGAGTGCTGGGAGAGAGCACTGTTCTCTGAGAGTTCTGTCAGGCAGTGAGGGCTATACTGTGTATTAGCTATTTAAGGCAGGGAGGCTTGTGGAGCTGATTAAATCTGTTACAGTATATGTTAAAGGCAACGCATACCATCCTCAGATATTGTTATAGCTATTATCTTCTCAATAAACTTCGTCATTATTTTTATATTATATATCTCTGAGTCAGTCCCAATTCATGAGGCGACGAGTGTAAAAGGTGGCAGCATTCTTAAGTGAATAAAAGGTGGCAGCGGTACCATTTCCATCACAGAATTCAGTGTGAAAAAGGGAGGTGTCAAAATTTAGTGGCACAGCAGTGGGATGTCGAAATAAACCCGGTTGTGCCTCTGGAAACCACAGTCTGGGAAAGGGGAACGTCACAGGCCCATACTAGCTGTTAGTAATAGAGAGCGGCACGAAATGAAAATATAGCATTTTGTTTCATTGTATTTCATTTCAGTCTTCATTTTGTTTCATTTTGTTAATAACAGATTTTTTAAAATAATTTTTGTCACAAAACAAAATGAAACAAAATGCTTCATAAGGCTATAAATAATGGGGAGCTTTCCTTTTTTATTTAATAGGAAGCCCACTGCCCTAAATCAAAGACCCTCCTTAAATTTTTCAATCAATTTGCTTCCAAAAAAAGAACCCTCTGTAAACGATCAGGAAACCTAATGGCTAACTGCTGCATGGAGATATCAGAGAGATAAGCTCGACTACTGATAGGCAGGGAGGGGAGGAAGGAAAACATAAACAAATAACCTCCACAGTCCTACTTAATCAGGAAAGGAAAACATTCAGTTCAATAAATCAACTTGCAGACACTAACACAGCCAGCATATGGAAGGGAAGGGAAAGTGGTCCTAAAACTGCCATGTCCACAGCCTAAAGACAGGGAGCAGCAGCAGAGCTCAGCTCTTGGCTAGCTGCAGCCAGATCAAGATTGGAGATAACCTAGCTCAACAGCTGAGGCTTGGGGAGGGAAAGAAAGAAAACAAATCAATCAGTTTAAAAATAAACCTCCTATTCTCACGATGGCTGGATCAAGTGGCCTCTCGCCACTAGGACAAATCATTTCATTTCCAAAACAAAAACAGTGTTTCGACTCATTTCTTGACAACATGCTGTATGCTGTTTCATTTCATTTCATAACATTTTGTTAGCTTACAAAATGATAAAAGTGTGTTGTTTTTTTTGTAAGGTACCCATCCCTGGTTAAGAATCACTATGGGTGTGTGAATGCCATCTGTTTCAACTTTGAATTATTTGCCTTACAAATTGACCTGCTTCAAGTCAGTTTCAGTTTGTGGTCCACCTCATTCTATTTGCATCAAATGTTTCAGAGTATTCATACATATTTGTATTTGTTTGGATACTTTTAAAAAAGACAAATATTGGGAAAATAAAGAGTTCTACATGGGGTGGAAGGTGAAACTCAATGCCATCAACTACTGTTCAACTTCCAGTGTGCAGGCAGAGCTTTCACCGGTGCTCTCCCCTCTCCTCCCCAAGAGCCATGTAATTTATTCAGGTCACTCAGTAATAACATTTACTTCCCCAGTGGATAGAGTATCTGACTATTTCCTTTAGAGTCATATTTACACCTGCCCCATCTGGAACACAGGTTTGTAGGGACAGGCAAAGTGTCATCTTTCGCACAAGCTCCTGATACAGAATGGCCACTAATCACATGGGAATATCTTCCAAGAGGCCCCATGCTGGAGGTTCCCAGAAACTGGGCTTTTCATTTGTCCTTGAGTTGTCAATCTCCTCAAGGTTTGGGTCTCCATTTTTTCCCTCTTACAGAATTACTTAAGTTTTCTCAGTGATTTTATTTATTTATTTATTTATTTATTTATTTATTTATTTATTTATTTATTGTGGTTAAATGATCAGCTTTTCAACCCCTGAAGCACTGAGGCAATATTTGGTGCTTTGAAGTGCCCCACTCTGATTTGACCAGTATGTCAGGCGCACTCATTCACGTTTGATCAGTTCAGAGATTGATGATTGCTCCCTCATTCACTTCAGATTCCAAGTAATTCCCAAGCCTGAAGCATATGTGCACTCATCGCTACGTTCTTTTCTAAGTGGTCAGAGACTGCCTGCTCACTAACATGACTGAGGTGATCTCCCTTATCTATCAGGCTTAAAAAGAAGGAATGTAGTCTAGAAACCAACAACAAAATCAATCAAACCGATTTGCAAAACATGGTATGAAAACATCAGAACTTGGAAAGTCCCCTACTGTGCATATCGCAAGTGCACTGTGTAATGTATGGTTTGGTCCTAATTCTCAAATGACATGGGACCTTTTGTAACTGCCATTTCAACTTGTGATTAACTATAATCTGGAAATCCTCTCAGTGCCTACTACTTTCAAGACAGCCCCTTCCACTATTACCCATCGTATAGTTCTGCATTTCATGTTTCCTCTCACATTCTGAGCTTTGCTTTGCCTTGCCTCGCCTCGCCTCCCAGTAGACATCTTCCATTACTTTTAATATTTCTTTCCCTGAAATAAGTGTACTTTAGCAGAACATTACCCATATCCTCTCCTTGACTTGGTTGTGTGTGATAGACTCTAATTTTGTTGTTATTTATTTTTCCATTTATATTTATACCCAGATAGGAGCCTTGTTTATTCTCTCAAATTTCTGTATGTTATGTTTTTTCAACATAAAATGCTAGTCACTTCTCTCTTTTGTTTTGTTTTGTTTTGTTTAATTTTAGAAACAAGTTCTATCCTTTCATTACACTACAATAATATTGCTACACTACAATAACATTCTACCAAGTGTCAATTATAAATATCAAGTTATATTTCCCTTCTTGTACCAAAGTCACTATATTTCCCATATTCTTCTCACCACTGAAGGCACAGTGAAAGCTTGGGATAGCTTTGTTAATATTTGCTTGTTTTTTATTGCACCACTAAGATTTCCTCCTGTAGCATCAATAGCTTGACTTTCAGCAACCACTTCTAAGTGTTCATCATCAGGTGAATTCTTCCTTTCACCTCAGCTGCTTGTGCAAGGGAGATCTCCTATAAAGTTGTGCTCAAAGCGTGTATGAAAGAGTGTGTGGGCATGCACATGTGCACATGCATTCATGTATGCAAGGAACAATTGGTGTCATAGTGAACAATTCCCATATCTGACTTGATATGGGACGGTGGCTCTCCCAGATGGAGCACTTGTTGTTTTTATAGTACTGGGTTCTGTACTGAGTTTATTGGAATTGTTCCCACCACCCGTGCAACATTCCTCTTATTTTGCTTTGTACAGTGCTTTCTCCTGTGATTTCCCATCCTTTCTCATTCTTTCTGAAAACATGAGAGTTTTTTTAAACAATCCTTTGTACCAGAGGCAGAATTTAACATGTTCCATTTGAAGCTGATATCCACAGAGTCTCTATCCACCTCTCTTATCATCACTTACACCATTCTAATCCAAACAGCATTTCCCCTTCTCAGTTTCTCAGTCAATCTCCATAAACATGCAAACTTCCACTCTCCACACAGACCTTTCACACTTCATTATCACTATTCACACAGAGATGCATGCACACCTGGTACTGTTTACCATGTTAATAGTACAAAGTCAACAGTATATATATTGTATCTCGTGCTTTACCAATATAACTTCTGAGTTCTTCACACTGGCTCTAGAACAGGAGACTCCACGGGTCATTTCCTGATGCCAAACTAGGTAACATAGTTCTTCTGATCAGTGAGCATGATTTGAGGAAGTTTGCTATGTTCCATCAGGAAGCTCCAAGAGAGAGGTAGATTTCTGATAGATATCTCAAAGTGACGAGAATGGACTATAATCATAAGCCAAAAATATTGCTTTCCATTGTCTGAGACTCTGAGGACATAATCATCATAGACCTGAAATTGCTGAAATCTCTATCCATGTGTTCAGGTAAATGTGTGTGGTCTTAGACTGTTATGAAGAAGATTGTAATGTAACGTAATATGATATGTAACATAACATGGTTTGTTATTATTGTAAAATGCTTTTATATGCTAAGATATCCCAGTGATATACATGGAGCGACTGACAAGTATGGAATGATTAATGGAGAATGGATATTTGCTTAAAGATATGAATTTGCAAAGAAAATGATGGAGAAGTACTGTTTGGAATAATGTGACGTGATCAAGGCTAAATACAGGTAGTGTCCTCTGCACTGGAACCTCGATGTTAAGTTGAACCTATTGAAAAGCTCATTATGAAGCTGGATATGAACACTGATATCACTAATATTAACATGAAACTTCCCTTGGAATAAAAGAAGGTGGGGTTGTGCAGCTTTTATAAAATCCAAAAGTAAAACTAGGCTATGGGTGATGCATTTATAGGCTGCTAGTAAAAGAACAAAACAAAAAACATTGCAAGTAGAGATGGGTGTTTCATTTTGGAAGTGGCTCAGTTCCAAAATGAAATGTGGGAGCTCATCTGGCATTTGAAACAGGACCGTCCCTCTGGAACAAAATCAGCCAATCCCTTACCTTGTTCTGGGGTAGCGCAAGGTTAAACTCCTACAAGGAAGACGCCTTAGACATCATCTTTCCTTTTCCCTGGTGCTGGCCAATTAGTAGCTGTGCAGGGAAATGCATAATCCTGCCTCCCTGTCTGATTGGCCAGCACCAGGAAGAAGGAACGATGACATCAGAGGCTTCTTCCTCATTGAAGTCGACCCTCGCATGACCCCAGAGCAAGGTAAGGGATTGGCTTATTTAATTCCAGAGGGTTGGTCCGGTTCTGAAGACCAGCTGGGCTCCCACATTTTGTTTCAGAACGGGACTACTTCCAAAACAAAATGCCCATGTTTAATTGCATGCTGAGCTTTCAAGCGTGATACCCTCTTTTTCAAAGCATTGCATCAAAAGTACAAACATGGTAAATATATGCTTTGGTGTGCTTTCCGAAGTACCCAGACAAATAAAAAAGCCTTCACCACCAAGGCCATAGCTAACAACCCATTCTTGATAGGTTTCAGCACCTTAGGCCTGGTGCTGTGGATATGGATACTATTGACTCCCTAACAAGCCTATTCAGGCCATTGTTCATCTTATGAGCCTAATTCAGACCAGGGTGACAAGAGGTCAAAGCTGACTGACTATAAGATGGAGGATTCGCACTAGCTGTATTCAGACTGATGAAGCAGTTTGGATGAGCAACGAAATGTTTATATCTCTCAAAAAGAAGTCCAGTAACCATGACTCAACTTCCAGATCTTAGATGGAAAGTTATTGGCAAGATGAAATCAGCCAGGCGACTTCTGATGAGACAGGAAGCAGGTCTGTTGTTGAGGCTGCATCAAATTACCAGACTGGGTTTCAAACCCCATCTCTCCAAACAAAGGGGCATAGGCCATGCCCACCCATCCCTCCTTCTCTCCGATTGGCTCTTTAAGGCTCATAGTCCCTGTCAGCCAGAAGGGGGGGAGGTGGCCACATGCTCCATATTGGGGTTTGGAGTAAAATATATAAAAAAAATCCCATTAGGTAACACCAACTGGGACCAGATTAAAAAGGAACTTTTACCTATTGGTTGCAGTCCTGCCCTCTGGTAGTCCATGTGACTCCTTCTTGGTACTCCCCTCTTTATGATAACTGTTATATGGAAGGATAGTTTTCCTCTAAAGTCATGGGTGAGAAGAGAAAGCTCAAATCTCCACACATGCTATACATCCACTAATGTCCTGCAGTTGAATTGGGACTTTATATTATTCCATTTTTATTGCATATAAAAAACTATGCAGTTCCTAATCATACAGTAAACAGCCAGTGTAAACCTTAGAGCATCTGATGTCTTTCGAGGAGGGGGGTGAGAAGTCCAGAAATTATTCAAAAAGTGAAATAAAGTAATACACTGTCAAATGTCAAGTTTTTCTCCTGATAAAATATCTCTCCCAGTCTGAAAATAATTACATATTTTTGGCTGAGTGATGATTATAATAGAATGGGGGGGACGTGGTGACAAAAAGAGTCAAACATCAAAACCCCTTCACAGCTGTATGTGACATCAGGCTGATGAGGTTAAGGCATGTCAGTTTCCATAGATATATGATTCACTAGGGAGAGCTGTGGCCAGCAGCATATCCCACTGCCTTTGATTTTTCCCACTTAGGTGGGTCAAGAACTCATCTGCCACTGAGTGAATTGGAAACAGCTGTTTCGTGTTCTGTGGGCTTCATGGGTGTTGTAAAGAGCTGTCCTGTGCTGACACTTATGGTGACATTTTCTTCCCGAAAAGCAGAGGAGGGGAGGGAGAAAGCACATGTTGATGCCAATACTTTTCCTCAGCATAGAGGAGTGTAGTCAAGAAGATACTTAATACAGAAAGGAAGGACATAAGAGTACCTTCTATATATCCTTGGACTGCAGCTTCTAGCGCTCCTCACTATTGTCTTTGGTGCCTAGGACTGATGGGAGTTGTAGTCCATCATCTTCTGAAAGGCTACACTTTGCCTAAGCTGATACATAACTGTACTTCACTGCCCATTACAAAGCGAGTGCTCCAGTCCTTCAACCTACATGTAAAGCTGTGTTCATATAATGCACATATAAGTTGAAACTAAACAATGTGCTGGACATGTAGTTTAATTCCTATGTTTTTGAAACTTTCCTACGTTCCTGAAGCATTCTGAATTTTAACAGAGGTAGACGAATTTCAGTCAACAGACTGAAATATCTACAAAAAAAAAATTAGCTAGTTTGGCTTCCAACTGAAACCTTTAAAAAACCTTTAATACAGTTAAAAGATCAAACTTTCGGCATTAGAGATGGGCACGACTTGGCGGAATTCCCATTTCCATTTCCGTTACTCGTTTCCGTTACGCAACAGAAATGGTAATGGGAATTACTCCGCCAGAACTCGAACTCGAACCGACTAAAGAATTATTGGGTCTGATTTGTTGTGGTTGTTCCTGGCATCGCGGCAATCTCGCAATGCCAAGCAGCACGGAAAAAAAGTTTTTAAAAGTTAAAAAAAACCCGATTCCCGGCCAAAACGCAGGCGGAAATATGCCTGCCTGAGTGAGGGCTCAGGGCACCTACCAGAGGGGTGGTTGACCCCCCCTCTCCTGTCCTGGGCTGCTCTGGTGGTGGGGGAAATCCTCGTCGTAGTCGCTCGCAAAGCACCGGACTCGCCACCGGCCGCCGCAATTCAAGCGGAAGCGGCACAGAAAAAAGTTTTAAACTCCCCCCCCATTCCCGGGCCAAAAAGCAGGCGAAAATATGCCTGCAGTGCAGAGTGCACCTACCAGAGGGGTGGTTTCTGGGGGGGGGGTCCCGGCCTCTCCCCCTCTCCTGTCCTGGGCAGCCGGACTTGAGTCACCAATGCCATGCGGTGCGGGCGGGGGATCCAAAATGGGGTGGCGACCGCAATTTTTTTTTTTTTGAATTCGTGGTCCAAAAACACACAAGCACCACACAGAAACATGCGAAAATTGCTATTTTAAAACTGCCAGAAGTTTTACAGTAGCAGTGGGTTTTTCTTGCAACAAAATGTCTCCTCTTTCCTCTCTCCATTGATTTTATTTTATTTTATTTTATTTTTTTATTTTTTTTTACACCTGCGCAATGATGGGCTGGCCATGGGAGTGACCATGCAAATTTTTGGAGCCATTCCACCAATCGCATGGCCACTTGCCCAGGTTGACCACAGAGACTTCTGGGATGTGCCAACCGGGCATAAATAGCCCACTAACCTTAGCCCGAACCCGAACCCGAACCCTAACCCTAACCCATACGCCAGTATACTGTCCTTCTAAGTGGGTCAGAGAGGCCCCCAGAGGTGCACCCCAATACTCACCCTAACCTCACCCGTAACTAGCCTAACCCTAGCCCTTGTGCTAACCCTAACCCTAAGCCAGATCTGTACTTGCATTGCACTATAGCAAGTACAATTACCTTCTTAGTGAGACACAGTGGGTGCAGAGAGTCTGCCAGTCTGCCACTTGTGGCTCTGGGTGACTCCTGCAGGCTTGGCTCGGCCGGCAGCATGTGTGACATCATGCAAACCATGCCCCCGAGGCCTGACTGATGCAGGGAAGGCACCCCCAAAGAGGGGTGCCTCTGCCAGTCTGCTGTGTCTCTCCGTGCAACTGGGTATGCAATCATAGCCATATGGCTATGCATGCATGCCCTTTTGCAGCAGGTGAGGAGGAGAGACCCCCATGTATGAGGGGTCTCCAGGAGCCTGCTTTCCCTAGCGGGTGAGGATAGGAGGCACCCACCCCCAAGAAACAGGTGCCTCCAGGAGCCCGCTACCCCCCCAAACCAGTTTAACGACAGACGAAAAAATGAAAAACAAAACGACAAATTTTTGCGAAGTTTCACGAAAAATGGAAACGAGCCGACACAGGCCGCCTCCGACACACGACAACTCGAAAACGTCATTTTCCCTAGTCGTGCCCATCTCTATTCAGCATGTATACCCATCATCCCATCTTCAGGATATCAGAAACAACAATTGCTGACTAACATTCCATGTTAGATGTGGTGGTTGTTTAGGACTACACAGTTTGCTCTCCAGACAAGAAGAAAGACTTGAAAGCAGTCATTAAGAGAACAAAGTCAAACATGCATGATCTGCTATGCAAGTGCTAGCTCAGGATTGAATGATTTTCTGGGAAACCCATTTGCACTTTCTTGACATCCATAATCTGAATCAGGACTTTTGCATTTTTAATTAAATAATTTATTTATTTATTTATTTATTTATTTATTTAATTTCCAGCATGGTATGTGTGGGCATATGGTTGCACACATTCCCTGGCACACATTCTTCTGATATTTCTTAATGTGCATTTTAAGGCAAGTTTTGGAACAATAAGTGGGACATTTCAGGAATGGTAGATGCATTACATTTTCATGTTTTTTAATGCTTTTAATCTTGGTTTTAAAACTGCCTTTAAAAAAAATACAATTTTAAGGTACAGTATTTTAAAAACTGTTACCATTTAATTATTGGGAGCCATCTTGGGTTCTCTGTGGAAAGAATAGTAGCATATCAACAAAACAAATAAATTAACAAACATGTCTGACACCTTTTCTCCACTGATTATGGTGGTTTTGCACTCATTTTAAAAATATATGCATTTGTAGCAAAGGGTGTGTGCATGAATGTGAAACAAAAAAGAATAAAAGAAACAGATGCTTGCATTTCCCCCCAATGTTGGTGAACTGAAAGGTCCCCCACCCCCCATCACATTTTTACAGGGCACACACCTACAGGCTCCCAGTGTATTTCAATGGTATTTCTTTTAACCAAGGCAAAATGTTGTCTGTATTAAAAAGGAGCACTTGGAACAGGTTCACTATTAGCCTGCCCAGTGAGTTTGAGTTTCTCCTTACCTGAGTGACTGCTAACTGGTACAGTGAGAAGGGAGTAAAATGTTGCATTTGGGTCAATGGGGGCATTTAGAGGCATAGAACCAGTCTTGCTACTGAAACTGGGAGTGTCTTTAACTGACCTCTACACAAATGCAAGAGTGGGTGATACTTTTACTGGGCCATTGAAGAAATTAAACAAATGGCAAGCTTTTGTGGATTAAACCCACTTCCCGGAAAATGCACCAATTGTAAAGAGTGGGTTGTTTCACAAAATATTAAAATGGAATTGGCAAACTCAAGAGTACTTTGAAGCAGAGAGGATAGCTTTTATTAAGCTGACACAGAGACATACAGACAGACTATTCTGAATGCATTAGGGGTGTTAGGAAGGAGTGACGTAATAGGGTCTGCCCTTGCTTCCAAAGATGACAGACTGGGATCTCACAAAGCTTTTACATTCACTTGATGCCTACTGGAAAGCCACTTCCCCACAATGAGCTAATGCTGCAGGTGTCAGCATATTGCTGGCTTTCAAGATGCCCAGCACCCACCTGGTGGGTTACCTCATCTTTTTGAGGAAGCGTGCTGCCCTCAATCTTATTTCAAGAATACTGTAGATGACCTTTGCTCTAAAATTTTCCTAGTTACCTCAGCAGAAGGGAAGCTGACGTTTGGCCCAGTTACCTTACTTGCTCTGTGTTAACATATTGATTATACAAAATACAGCATGTTGAATTTAGATACCTTAAATCACATCTTCGCAGCACACAATTTTTAGTGGTTCAATAATACATATCACCCGCTCTTGCCATTGTGTAATCTTGGGAACCACATTGCCCTTTCCATCTTCCACATAATATCTAGTTATGGCTATTTGACTCTCCTTTGACTACTATAATTCCATCCTACAGAAATCTTGGAAGCTGCAGTTTGGTGATCAAATTAGTATTCTTTAGTGGAGCTTGAAAAAACATTTTTCTTTCTGAACTATCTCTCTCAGAAGAGGGCTGGCTGGAAGATTCTGGGACTGGTAGTCTGAAAAATGAGCAATGTTTCCAAACACTGTTCTCTACTATTAGAGATGGGCACGAAACAAAAAAATGGTGTTTTGGTTTTTCGTTTTTCGTTGAGAGGTCTGTTTCGGTTCCTTTCCGTTTGTCCTGAATTTTTGGAAAAATTTCATTTCCATTTTTTGTTTTTTTGTTTGTCATTTCTACCCGCTTTTTCCGCGATTTTTAAAGCATTTCCGCCCGCTGCTGCCTTTGCTGCCTCCCTGCGTACCTAGTCTATACTGTGTCTCTGCCAGCATCCATTTTTTTTAGTGTTTTCCCTCTGGTCTGGGGTGTTGGGGGATGCCTGCGCATGGAAATGCTTTAAAAATCACACAAAAAGCGGGTAGAAATGACAAACGAAAAAACAAAAAACGGTAATGAAATTTTTCCAAAAATTCCTGACAAACAGAAATGAACCGAAACAGACCTCTCAAAACAAACAAAAAACCAAAACGCCATTTTTTTGTTTCGTGCCCATCTCTACTACTGACATTTAAAAGACAATTGATGACATGGCTCTTCAGGATGGCTTTCCACTCCATCCCTATTTGGAAGTTTAGTTATGGCTACTGGACTTCTTTTTCTTGAGAGATAGAAAAGTTTCACTGCGCAGCCAAACAGCTTCATCAGTCCAGCCCTATGTGAGTTGAGGGTGATGTTACATCTCTCTCTAATTATTGTTACTTTCATTTATTTTTTACTTTATGTTTTTTGTTGCACTCAATGCCACCACTATTCTGGCACCTTCTATCTTCATGCCATTAGACTTCTATATCATTTTTATTCCTATATCAGTCTTTTGTAATGATTGTGTATTTTATTGTAAGCAGCCCAGATTACTGTTGTATATAAAAGGCTCCCCGCACACATGCGTGCTAGTCATGTCCAACTCTAGGGGTGGTGCTCATCTCCATATTCAAGCCAAAAAACCAGTGTTGTGCAAGTCCATGGCCAAGTGGCCGGCATGGCAGCAAGGAAACACTGTTTTACCTTCCCATTTTTTTGGCTGTACCTATTTATCTACTTGCATTTACATGCTTTCGAACTGCTAGGTTGGCAGGAGCTGGGGCAAATTAATAAATATTATGTTCAAAAATTTCCAAAGGTGTAGAAATTCAGGCTTCCTTCTTTGATTCAATCCACAGTTCTCTCTCTCTCTCTCTCTCTCTCTCTCTCTCTCTCTCTCTCTCTCTCTCTCTCTCTCTCTCTCTCTCTCTCTCTCTCTCTCTCTCTCTCTCTCTGTGATATGTGTGTGAGAGAAAGAGACAGTCCCAGTTTTTCATGTCCTAAGAATTAATAGGTCCTTATTTCTTTCTCCAAGCACTGTTATTTGGACCTGTTCACTGTTGCCTGATACTGTGCTGCAACATTCCTTCCAGCTTCGGCTGGAAGGTGTTAAAAAATTTAATAAGTAGCACTATATAATCTTTACTTTCTATCTGCTTGCCTTCAGTAGTACAATGATCTCTTGTTTCCTGCCTGAAACCTTCTAATTTTGCACTTGGCTTGAGAAACAGATTGCTTGACAGTCTTAATTATTTAACAAAAACAACGAGTTGGTGTTTTGCAACGTCAGGGACTTCACTTAAATAAAAAGCAAGCAGGCAAACATCCCTCATTCTTTGCTCTTTCTCTGCCCCTGCTTTCTGCTAAAGTCCCCCCCCCCAGAACAGGGTGAGAAAAAGAACTTAGCGAATCTTGTTTCCTTACTTTAGTCATGACATACATTATTTTTGTCTGTTCTTTGAATTTATTCTCACAAAATATTAAAGAAACAGAGATGGCCGTTCTTATCCCCTTCTGGGCATCAGATGTAACTGAGGTGCAAGCCTGTGTTTCTTGACCAAGAAGCATATCAGTCAGACATTTCAGCATATTTTAAACAGGTAGCTTCCACTACAACAGAAAACAGTTGTGGATGGGGTGGGGTCAGAGGTAACTAGTACAAGATGCCATTGACCCCTGATTCAGAGCAATAGAAGACCAGGCCAGAAGCTAGACTTCATGATGGAGTTGTCTGCATGTCTTAAGCTTATCTTTTTAATTATGGGACAAATAGTTTCTGAGGCATTGATGTATGAGGAGAGAAAGCCTTTATTTGTTCTCAAAGGCTTTAATGGCCGGGATCTGATAGCTGTTGTGAGTTTTTCGGGATGTTTGGACATGTTCTGGAAGTTTTTATTCCTGGTGTTTTGCCAGACTCTGTGGCTGGCATCTTCAGAGGGCAAGGAGCTCAGGCAACTACGCTACCTTTACTTATTATTTGCCCGATGACAGCACCGGAGCTCATACAGGCAAAAAAAAAAGAGAAAGCAAATCACCTGCTTCTGAACTGTTCGGTTAAATCTAGAGTTCAGGAAGGGTGAATATATTCACAAACAGGAAGTAGTTCCATGATTTGAAGAGCTCTGAAGAAAACTGAGGCCTGCATGGTGGAATAAGAACATAAGAACAGCCATGCTGGATCAGGCCAAAGGCCCATCTAGTCCAGCTTCCTGTATCTCACAGCTCTTCACAATCTTCACTGTTTTTTACCACATGGAAAAGTTTTGTGTCCTCCGCAAACTTGGCCACCTCACTGCTTATCCCTGTCTCCAGGTCGTTTATGAACAGATTGAAAAGCACTGGTCCCGCCAGGACAGATCGCTGGTGCACACCGCTTTTCACTGCTTCTGACCTGTCTTCTCCTTAAACACAAGGATGAAAAACTGTCCTCTTGCCATCCTCTGCAAGAAGGTGAGATGTTTCTCACACTCTCAACAGCTGGGGGGAATTGAGCAAAATGGTGCAAGCAATGCAGATAAGATGTATAAACATTTTAATGCCAATAATGTAGATGGTGCAAAATGAAAATTGTCCCTGCTTTTAACATGGGCTTTAAGAAATATAAACATGGGAAGCTTTGGCTTTTAAATGATCTGTCACTCTTTCTGTGTTTTAGTGCTGAAAGGGAAAAGATGTTAGTTTTGCACAGAAGCAGTCTAGTCTACAAGTCTACAATACTTTGGTGTGAAAAAAAGAGCTGCCCTGTTTTGTCTCGCTTTTGTCTGGAAGGAAGGAATCTCCTGAGGATTGACAATTCTTCCTAGCAATGTCAATTTAGGTGGTAGCCGAAATTAACACGGGTTCCTCATATCACTGAAAGTCTCACCGATGCACAGAATCTCATTGCTTGGATGAAAGATTACAGTATGAGAGATTCTCATGCATCACTTACATGAGAAAACCACTCCAGCTGGAATATACTTATTAAATAACACTCATGGCCTTGAGGCTTGGTTACCCTGAGGGATTCCAAATCTATGTTGCGATTCTCAGAAATCAGTTTTGTTGATGCAGATCAGCCTTTTCAGAGGTGCTGAGCTACCATCACCATGTGTTTGTACTGATGCTTGAATATTCAGGCCAGGCTGATGGGCATGAACGTAACACATCTAAAAAGACTATAGAAGGATGTTGTTTACAGTTTTTTGTTTATTTGGACTTTGTATTGACATGAATAAAATTGGGCTATATGATGGCCCTGAAAAAGGGGAGTAAACCGGCCAGATTTAAGGCAGTTAGTTTCAGAGATCAGGTAGTTACTAAGCACCTTTAAAATGTCTTAAGAAAGAAAGAAAGAAAGAAAGAAAGAAAGAAAGAAAGAAAGAAAGAAAGAAAGAAAGAAAGAAAGAAAGAAAGAAAGAAAGAAAGAAAGAAAAAGTAGGGAGGGAAGGAGGGAAGCAGATACTCTGGTAGTAAAAGGACAAAACAAGTCTGACTTAGACAAATCCCAATAATGTCTCATATGTGGAAATATTTAATCACTTATTCTATTTTTTTTTCAAAGCGTTTTTATTAGAAAATTTTAATATACAAAAGAAAAACAATTTCAAAACATTAACCATACAGAATCAATCTATCACTAAAATGCGGTTTTAACGTTATTCATCTCCCAGCCTTCCTTTCAAACGAACCCCTTTTATATACTTATAAAAAAGGTTCTAAAAGTAAATAGTAGTCCCTCGCGTTCTACCCTAATCCGGTAAGAGTCTTTAAATCCTTACAATAAGTCTCCATGTAGTTCTTAAATTTTTGCCAGTCTTTTTGGAACCTCTGGTTGTCTTGATCCCTCAGTCTGCATGTCAGTCTGGCCATCTCTGCAAAGTCCAGTAATTTCGCCCTCCATTCATCCAAAGACGGTATATACGTTGTCTTCCAGTTCTGTGCCAGGAGCATTCATGCCGCTGCTGTTGCATATAAAAATAGAGTCCTGTCTGCTCCTTTAATTTCACTATCCACCAACCCTAACAGAAAAAGTTCAGATCGTTTGGGGAATGTACACTTTAACATCTTTTTGAGTTCATCGTATATCAGTGCCCAATATTCTTTCACTTTCTCACAGGTCCACCACATATGATAAAAATCACCTTGTTTCTCTTTACATTTCCAACAATAATCATCTTTCATCCTATACATCTTTACTAATTTCGTTGGAGTAATATACCATCTATACATCATTTTCAACAAATTTTCTTTTATCAAAGTACATGCGGTAAACTTCATGTTCTTTTTCCACAGTCTTTCCCACACATCTAACTCAATATTATGACCCAAATCCATAGCCCATTTTATCATACATTCTTTGACTTGTTCATCTTTTAAGTTCAACTCCAACAAGAAATTATATAATCTAGTCAACAATTTCTTTTTTGGGCCCATGATTATGGTTTGAAACTTAGATTCCTTCTCTCCAAACCCAGACATCCTTCTGTCTTTCTGAAAAATGTCATGTAACTGATGGTACTGAAACCAACCTGTTAACTTCTCTTTTAACAGTTCATAAGACTTCAGTCTGGGACCTTTTTCTGAGAAGAATAACACATCCCCATATGTGATCCCCACTCCTTCTGTATCTTTCCTCTTGATCGCCGATGCTTCAATCGGGGATAACCACCTCGGGGTGTGTCTCTCTAATAAGGGTTTCAACCGTTCCCAGACCTGAAGTAGTGACTTTCTAATTACATGATTCATAAAACTTTTATGTACTTTCACTTTATCATACCAAAGATAAGCGTGCCAACCAAATCTATTATCATGACCTTCTAAATCCAAAAGATCCCCATCAACTAAAGTAATCCATTCTTTTATCCAACCGGGACAGGCCACTTCATAATACAATCTCAGGTCTGGCATGGCAAATCCTCCCCTTTCCTTAGCATCTGTTAGAAATTTAAACCTTATTCTCGGTCTTTTACCTTGCCAGACAAATTTAGACAATGTCTTCTGCCATTCCTTAAAATGGCCTGTCCCTTTAATTATTGGGATCATTTGAAATAAGAATAACAACCTTGGTAACACGTTCATCTTTATCACCGAAATTCTTCCCATCAATGACAAATTCAATCTATTCCATGTTTCCAAATCTCTCTTAATCGAATTCCAAACCATAGTATAGTTATCCTCAAAGAGGTTCAAATTCGTGAGAGATAAATTAATTCCCAAGTATTTAACTTTTTTCACAACTGAGAGAGCGGACAGTTTTTCAAATTCTTCACAATCTTTCTTTGTTGCATTTTTCAATAAGACCTTCGTCTTATTCTTATTCAATTTAAAGCCGGCTAAATTACCAAATTCTTCAATTACCTTCATCACCTCAATAATACTCTCTTTGGGATTCTCTAATGTCAAAACCAAATCATCAGCAAACACTTTTAGTTTATATTCCTTATCCCCCACACTTATACCTTTAATTATCACCATGTCTCTCAATTTAACTAATAATACTTCCAGTACAGTAATAATTAACAATGGAGACAATGGACACCCTTGTCTTGTACCTTTCCCAATCGGGAAACTTTCTGTTATCACATTATTAACCAATAAACTTGCTTTCTGTTCCTTATATATTGCATTAACACCATTCCAAAACTTTGTTCCCACTCCCATATGTTCCAAATTCTTCTTCATGAATTGCCAAGAAACATTATCAAAAGCTTTTTCAGCATCAATAAATATCAAAGCAGCTTGTTTCTCCTTCCTGACTTCTAGATATTCTATTATATCAATTATATTTCTCATGTTGTCTTTCATCTGTCTGCCAGGAAGAAACCCCGCTTAGTCTTTATGTAGCAATTCATTTAAAACCCTTTTTAATCTATTGGCCAAAACATCGGCAAATAATTTATAATCTCCATTCAGAAGGGAAATGGGCCTATAATTTTTGACATCTGTCACATCCGAATTCTCCTTTGGGATCAGTGTTATATACGCCTCCTTCCAGGTGTTAGGTATAACTCCTTTTTCTAAAACTTCGTTCATCACCTCCACCATTATTGGTAACATTTCTTCTGACAATTTTTTATAATATTTTGCAGTAATCACTTATTCTACATATGGAGGCAAACCAATGGCTTACTTGTTACTAATGGCTTACTAAACGAAATGGCTTACTTCTAGGATAAGATCTACACAACAACCACTTGTTCTCTGCATTGTGATTTGGGAAGTTCCAGAAAAATATCTCTACCACCCTTTGTCATAAAGTATTAAAGGATAGACTGACGGTCTAAAAAGACACAAACTATCCAATGCTTCTACCTTTTACAGTCCATATGACAAGGCAGTGATCACCATTGTTACACAGCTATGGCTTTTAAAGGGGCAGTTTCCTCAAATGCTGTCCTCTTCCCTCCACAAACCTCTTGCCAGGATAATTTGAAAAAGAAGTTTGGCACTGAAAGCGGGTCAGGATTTATAGTATATCAGTCTTCCACAGAGAGCTTTACTGCGGTGTGAATGCTGAACAAAAATGGCAGCATCCGAATGAAATCCTTCTTTAATTGTACAAGCATAACAGCTTCATTCATGTTTAGATAGACTTGAGGATTAGTTTGCACCATAATGCACTGCTGTCCTGCCCCCCCTCCCCGCAATCATACTAGAGCTCTTTTCAGTGGGAAGGATGAATGTTTCATTAGCAGAAGTGTTTGTGATTGAGTAGGTATCATTACACTATTAGAACTGAATGGAAGCAACCAAAACCCACCCCTTAACAACAAGATAGCCTTCATTCATCCATTGAATCATTATATTCCCTAAGTAGCAACTCACATTGTTCTATATAGTTCAGCAGTTGCTGCAGTACACAATTCAATGAAAGAAATCTCTGCCTTGATGGCTATGAGTTGCACTTCGTTTCAGTGTGAGAGAGACTGCTAAAAACAGCCCCTCCAAGTGTGTGGCCCATAAAAAGAAAGATGGGAGCTAAAGCAATAACAATAGCTGGAAACATTCTAGAGACCAATCAGTGGTGGAAGAAGCCATGCTTAAGACAGACATGAATCCAGAGTAGACAATTGTATCTGCCCATTTACCTCCCCCTTTCTCCCTTCTTTCCACATTCCCTGAAATCTCACAACACTGTACATAGATAGGTCAGGCCTGTTTTATCCACAAAGCAAGATAGCAGTGAGGCTAAGAGGCATAACTGGGCAGCTGCTACCATTACTGCTGCCTTATTGTTCCTCCTTTCCACTTCAGATGTGACGCTCTTTCCAGTTCTTCCATTGGTATCGTGGCATCCACACTCTCTTCTTCACTCTCCCTTCTTTGTAAGCAAGATTGATTCACACATCAGGATTAGAGATGGGCACGAATAAAAAAATGGTGTTTCGTTTTTCGTTTGTCATTTAGGGGGTCTGTTTCAGTTCGTTTCCATTTTTCGTGAATTTTTCAAAAATTCATTTTCATTTTCGTTCATTTCATTACCATTTTGTTACCATTTATTTCAATTTTTGTGATTTTTTTAGCATTTAAAGCAGTTAAATGTATTGCCGTAACGAAAATGAAACAGACGACAAAATTTCTGGTGTTTCTGTTTATTTCATTTCATTTTAGAGACAAAATTCATTTGTCGTTTTGTTACATAATGAAACAAAAAATGAAAAGAGAAACAAAAAATTGTTTGTTTCGTGCCCATCTCTAATCAGGATTGATTCACACAGTTTTCAAAATGTATGTACCTTCCATTGCTTATGGCAATAATTAAAAAAAAAATACAGTACAGCAATAGGGTATGGCAACAGAAATCTGGATCAGTGAGTTCAGAATGCGGGTACTATGCAGGGGTGGTGAACCTTCGGCACTCTGGATGTTTTGGACCACAACTCCCAGAATTTAAGCCTATATTGCCAATTACCAAGGGCTGTGGGAGTTCTGGTCTAAAACATCTGGAGTATTGAAGGTTCACCACCACTGTCTATAGCAGTGATGGCAAACCTTTTAGAGATCGAGTGCCCAAACTGCAATTCAAAATCCACTAATTTTTTTGCAAAGTGCCAGTACAGTAATTTAACCTGTATACAGGTGACTATGAAGGGACGATGTCGAGTGCCCACAGAAAGGGCTCCGAGTGCCACCTTTGGCACCCGTGCCATAGGTTTGCCATCACTGGTCTATAGTAATCAAGATCCAGGGAGAAAACAAGTAGGGAAGGGCAGCTGGACAGATTCCAAAATGGATCCAGCAGTTGTTCTGATGGCTTCCATTCCCACTTTCACTGTACTGTATGACCATATGACCTGACTGTGCACATGACATAGGCCCTTTGCTGCAGCCACCAGGGCTTGTGCAGCAAGTAATCTCACAAGTTTTGAGGCTAGTGCTTCACTACCTCCCTTCCTCCAAAGGTAAAGCTTATCTTATCAATGCATAAGCTCTGAAATATGATAGAATACAGAAATAGCCTTGCCAGGTATAACAAAACCAAACCAGAATAATCAGAACTAGTGCTTGTGAACTCCCAAAATGGTCTGCCCTGCCTCCTTGTTGCGGGATTGTAGTTTGTGGCAGATCAGAAGGGATTTGCTGGCGGGTGGCGTGGGCAATGCTGAGATTTCTGACTTGCATAAAACACTTCAGTTATAGACTTACTGAACACACTGATAAGCATCAGCCTTATGTGTGTTTCTTTTAGGACAAGGCTCTTTAGGGATTGTTAAATTGGAAAAGAAATAATGACAGATGTTTCTTCTATTGCAGTTGTGAAGTCAAGGATTAAAAATAATATTCAAGTGCTTAAAGGAAATCTGATAAATGGAATGCTGGTGTTATATAAATCCTTCTTTTAAGAAAGGTTTCTTACGATAAAAGTAGGAAGTGAACAAGTGAATTTCTTGTCAAAATAGAGTCCAAGCATGTGTGCATCTCTGCAAATCAGCTAGAAGGCCACAGCTTTAGTTTAGCTTCATATTTATCTCAGTCAAATTTGTTTCCTTTCTATGCACATACCCGTGCATAGAAGATTGGTGTCTTTGATTATAAATGCAGTTTGGGGGGGATTTCAAAGCTGAGAAATAATGATAATAATAATTAAATCAGGAATATGGGGAACAAATAAGAAATCTTAGTTCAGGAAAGCAGATATGATTTGATGGTGATAACGGAAACTTAATGGGATGAGTTCCTCAACTCAAACATTTATTTTATTTTAATATATTTAAATTTCTACCCTCCCCATTTAGTGGCCAAGCTACTACTCTGGGCAATTTACAACCAAAACCATCAACAGATGTATAACATAAAATTCAATGATAGGCATCAATTAAAACATCAAACTGAAGAAAACCTCTCCGTAAGATGAACTGTATATAAAAATCTATGCTAAGACTGTGGCACAACAAAGACACATGACCTACAAGAAGCAGGTTGTCAGTAAGGAAACAAAATTATACAGGGGTAATGAGATTCTGATTCATAAAATGACTAGGTTTGGGCTGGATAGAACAACTGTCTGGTAGATACACAGTTGGTACCCCATGGCTCAGCCCTATTCAGTGGTCTTCAACCTTTTTTGTTAATGACCTGGATCAAGAACACAAAATATCATGGAGTAGCTAATACCATGGAAGGCAGAAGTAAAATTGAGGATTAACAAGTCACCGGGCCCAGATGGCATCCACCCAAGGGTTATTAGGGAACTGAGAAATGAAATTGCAGATCTCTTAACGGTTATATGCAACTTGTCTCTTAAAACAGCCACAGTGCCGGAGGACTGGAGGATAGCAGATGTCACACCAATTTTTAAAAAAGGAAGGAGGGGCGACCCAGGAAACTACAGGCCGGTTAGCCTTACATCTGTCCCAGGGAAGATGGTGGAAGGCCTCATCCAAGAGAAAATCTTAAAACACATAAAAGAACAAACCTTGCTGAGAGAAAAACAGCATGGCTTCTGTAAGGGTAAATCTTGTCTTACAAACCTTTTAGAATTTTTTGAAAAGGTCAACAGGCACGTGGATTTGGGTGAACCGGTGGATATAGTCTATCTGGATTTTCAAAAGGCTTTTGACACAGTCCCTCACCAAAGGCTGCTGAGAAAATTGCATAGTCAGGGGATAAGAGGGCAGGTCCTCTTATGGAATGAGAACTGGTTGAGATCCCGGAAACAAAGAGTAGGTGTCAATGGGAAATTTTCACAATGGAGAGAAGTGAAAAGCGGTGTGCCCCAGGGCTCAGTCCTGGGACCGGTGCTTTTCAATCTGTTCATAAATGACCTGGAGACAGGGATAAGCAGTGAGGTGGCCAAGTTTGCAGATGACACAAAACTTTTCCGTGTGGTAAAAACCAGAGAAGATTGTGAAGAACTCCAGAAGGATCTCTCCAAACTGGGGGAGTGGGCTGAGAAATGGCAAATGCATTTTAATGTAACCAAATGTAAAGTAATGCATATTGGGGCAAAAAATCCAAACTTCATCTATCAACTCATGGGTTCTGAGTTATCCGTGACGGATCAGGAAAGAGATCTTGGTGTGTTGGTGGACAGCATGAAGGTGTCTCCCCAATGTGTGGCAGCGGTGAAGAAGGCCAATTCCATGCTAGGGATTATCAAAAAGGGGATTGAAAATAAAACAGCCAACATTATAATGCCGTTATACAAAACAATAGTAAGGCCCCACCTGGAGTATTGTGTACAATTCTGGTCACTGCATCTCAAGAAAGACATAGTGGAACTGGAAAAGGTGCAGAAGAGAGCGACTAAAATGATTACTGGGCTGGGGCACCTCCCTTATGAAGAAAGGCTAAAACAATTGGGCCTCTTTAGTCTGGAAAAAAGGCGCTTGAGGGGGGATATAATTGAGACATACAAAATAATGCAGGGTATGAGTAAAGTGGATAGAGGGAAGCTCTTCTCCCTCTCTCAAAATACCAGAACTAGGGGACATACACTCAAATTGAGTGCTGGGAGAGTAAGAACTGACAAAAGAAAATATTTTCTCACCCAGCGCATTGTAAGTCTATGGAACTCCCTGCCACAGGATGTGGTGATGGCATCTGGCCTGGATGCCTTCAAAAGGGGATTGGACAGATTCCTAGAGGAAAAGTCCATCACGGGTTACAAACCATGATGGAGATGGGTAATCTCTAGGCTTTAAACCAGGGTACTTCAAGGGCCAGATGCAGGGGAGTGGTATCAGGAGACAGATATCTAGTCTCATGCGCTCCCAAACGCATCTGGTGGGGCCGCTGTGAGATACAGGAAGCTGGACTAGATGGGCCTTTGGCCTGATCCAGCATGGCTCTTCTTATGTTCTTATGTTCTAAAAGTCAAATTGATCTAGATAGGCTTGAGCACTGGGCTGAAAACAACAGAATGAAATTCAGCAAGGATAAATGCAAAGGCCTGCACCTAGGAAATAGAAACCAAACATACAGTTACAAGATGTGGGATGCCTAGTTCAGCAATATTATAAATGAGAAGGATACTGCAATCATTGTTGAACACAAGCTGAATATGAACCAACAGTGTGATGTGGTTACAAAAAATGGCAAATGCTAATTTTAGGCAGTATTAATAGAAATATAGTATCTAATTCCTGTGAGGTACTAGTTCATCATTATTTGGCACTTACTAGACTTTATCTTGAGTACTGTGTCTGGTTCTGGACACTGCACTTCAATATGGATGCTGACAAACTGGAATAAGTTTTAAGGAGGGCAACAAAGATGATTGAGAGTGGAAGCCAAGCTCTGTGAGGAAACACTGATAGAACTGGGCATGTTTAGCCTCGAGACAATGAGACTGAGGAGATATATGCTTGAAATGGAGGTAAAGAGCCCCTCCCCCCAGCACTGAAAGGCTGTTCGGAGCAGCCATATTGACTTTTCAGGACAAACCAAAATCAAATGTAGCTGGAAGTACAGAATGTGTACTGCTAAGGGAAGAATGAGAAACAGAGAAATACAGTGCAGAAAAAAACAGGGATACTCAATAATGTAGTTCAACTTCTACTTGGAATTGCAAATGTATCTCTTGGAAGTCAGTCTCATTGTACTTAGATGGGCTTGTTTGTAGGCAAAGATAGGACTGCATTCTACAGTTTCTTTTTTGAACATTCCCTCCCTGTGAAATTCAACATCCTCGTTCTCAACATCCTATCCTCAATGAATATTTGGACTACATGGTGTATTTTCCTTCTTTTCATATGAAATGACAACAAGACTTTCTGTTAAGGACCAATGAAAAAATAGCAACAAAGTCACCCACAATGAGAAAAGAAATCATCTTTTCTGTCAGGTATGCTGCACGTTTTTGGACTGAGATGTTCTCAGAAAGGGCATTGTATTATGAGTGGAGTGGGTGTTCCCCTTTAAATAAATAGGAAGAAGGAGATTTCATGTCTAAAATGAAGTTGTAAATTTAAGACAACCTTTCTCGGTAATGAATTGTCAGTTACTTATTGATTTATTTTCATGCCACATTCTGTAAACATTTCAGATAAGTGCACCTTCTCTTGCTGCTCTATCTCCAGGAAATATCAGTTTTAAAAAAGAGACATCCCAAAGGAGTCCCTAAAAAAGTGCTACATTCTGTTCTCAAAAACTGCCCCAGGTCCACTGTACAACACCCTCTCTTTCCTCAGAGTGCAGAAGAACAAGGGGGGAAAGGAGGAGGAATATAGATTTGCTTCTGTTGTTACTGGGCTGCATTATCTGATTATAATGTGTATGTGCTCAAGGGGGTCATTTTTGCCCTTTCTCTTCACTCCACCCTCAAGAGGTCAGGGTATGAAAAGCACTATATAGTGCAAACATTGCTGTGAAATAGCTAATTTGCCACAGTGGCAGGGGTTCTCCTTGCTTCTCCTTCTACCTTATTTTTCTTTCAACAGTTTGACAGCATTTCCTCTGCCAGCCACCTTCTGACCCGATTCAGGGACACTACGTGGGATCATTTGTTCATCAATTATGTAACATCAGCAGGACAGAGAGGAGAAGGATTTGTCACTACCAACACAACCATCACCATCACCGCCACCTTCCTTCTCCTTTAAAATCTGTAGGCTCAGATCAGTTGGATGAAGGATACAACCAGCAGGGAAAATTCTGTCAGGAAGCCGCAGAATTGATTGGAAACACACACACACACACACACACACACACACACACACACACACACACAAAGGGGGGACAAAAACCCAGGGGTTGAAGGGGAGCACAAATATTTTGGAATTGAAGTGTTCCTGTTGAATGTGCTGCGTGTGAACTCTGTCAAAGCAGAAATTGGCTGCCAGTTCACAGCCCTCTAGTGCCTGAGTTTTGTCACATCTACATTTCCCCCCTTCCTTTTCCCTCTTTTTAAGCTTTTATGTGACACCTCCTCCTCCTTCCCTCCTCCTTCTCCCCCCTCCCAGCTCATAATATTCCACATGCTGAGTGTCAGCTGAGTCCAAACAAAGAGACCTTTCTCTCCTGGCAGAAATTCGTTAAAAGTGTCCAAGCATCAGAATTTATGGCAGTTCTCTTTTGAAATGCTTGACATTTCCTCACAATTTCTTAGATATACTTGGTGGGCAGAGTGCGTCATCTTTGTTTGAATTTATCGCACATAATAAGCCGTTTTCTCCCTCCGTTTAATGTCATCCCCTCGGTAACCAGGAGGTCAGAGGCAACAACGCAAAAACAGCAAATTTGTCAATGGAATGTGTAAAGCTTAGTATAAATTTATCTTGTCTTAATCCCTTGGTCTCTTTTCATACCATGATTTTTTCATATGCATATGAGAATTTTCAGAGTATTACTTTCTCACACATTTCACTGCCTATGAGCAACGCTGAAATGCAGCCCTGAGCTGTCAACTTCCATCAAGGCAAATTAAAAAAAGAAGAAGAAGAAAGGGGGGGTTTCCATACAGTAAACAATGGTTTGCCTCACCAACTTTTCATCCCCCTCAAAATGAGCAGTATTTCCTCAGTAATTTAAACTTACACAAAGTTTTGTTCTACAGAAATATTTAAAACAAAAACAAGACCATACCAGGTTGGCAACCACTGGCTCATATGCTAAAAAAGAAGTGTCTCTGAAGTCTCAGTAAAATTTATTATAAATGGTAGAATGAACTTTGCTCATGCCAAATGTTTAACAATAAAGATTTTTCAGAGGTAGCAGTGTTTTTCTTAGTCCCTCAAGTTTCCCCCTCTTCTCAACACACCACCTTTTATTTTAGACACTAAACTCCCAGTATCCCTGGTAGTCCCTAAAGTATTTCTTACCACCCATCAGATATTTGCATCATAGGTGGAGGGTGCTTATCTTCCTCCCCTCAGAGCTTGGGAAAGAGTCAGGACTTTCATTGGCATCCTTGAGTCTTGAAAGACTATGGTATCATGCCTGGAGAAGAGATCCTAAAAACAACACCTAGTGTGACTAAATAGACCAATTCGGGAATGGCAGTCTACTGCACTGGGGGCAGATATATTCTGTTTCTTGCCCAGTCCCTGGGTTTCGTTGTTTCCATGCCTGCCTCTTTTCCTCTGCCTGTTGGACAAATGCCTCTTCGAATTTATGCAGACCATGCTGTATCTTTTGCCTCCAGACAGTGCAATTGGAGGTCAGGGTTTCCCATCTGTTGAGGTCCATTCCCAAGGCCTTCAGGTCCCTCTTACAGATATCCTTATACCACAGCTGTGGTCTCCCTCTGGGGTGCTTTCCCTGCACTAGTTCTCCATACAGAAGATCTTTTGGGATCCGGCCATCATCCATTCTCACGATGTGTCCAAGCCAGCATAGGTGTCGCTGTTTCAATAAAAATTACATGCTAGAGATTCCAGCTCATTTCAGGACTAAGCTTTTTGGAACTTTGTCATGCCAGGTAATGTTGAATGTTTGCCTAAGACAGCGCATAGGAAGGTATTCAGCTTTCTCTCCAGTTGGGCATGGGGGCCCCCAAGATTTCCTGCAATACAAAAGTGTGCTCAGCACGCAAGCTTTATAGACCTGTATCTTTGTATGTTCTGTGAGCTTCTTATTGAGCCATACTCTCTTTGTTAGTCTAGAAAACATAGTAGCTGCCTTACCATTGCGTAAGTCAGGACTTTATGATGCTGGTAAATATTATTTAATGTTTTTATGGTAATTGGGAATAACACTTTTATTACTATAGCTCTCTATGTTAAAACAGGGTGCAAACATTCAGACCCTAAATATGGGAAACATTTATCAAATGCCTATTATTTAGTCAATTCTATATTCCAGAATTGTTCAGAAGAGGTTTCAGGTCCTGGTATACTTAATTTTATACAAAGGAGGGGAAATGAGCTATTCCTTTGATAAAATAGTTGCATGTTTTAAAAACTGGCCATCTTTGAAGTGGAGCTCAAAGGCAAGTGGTTTGGCATTTTGGCATTTTGACAATGTCTCAGGGAAATCACTGTAAAACTTACATTCTAACAGTAACTCATACCATTTTATGAAGGTTGCTGCAGTGGTGTTTTACCTTTCTTAGGGACTTTCATGATATAACAGTAATTAGCCATCTAATAGACATGGGCACAACCAGAAAAATGATGTTTCGAGTTTTCGTTTGTCGGAACAGGTCTGTTTCGGGTCATTTCCGTTTGTTGTGAAATTTTTCAAAAATTTGTCATTTCCTTTTGTCGTTTGTTGTTTCCACCACGATTTAGCGCGATTTGACTTCCCAGAGCATAGGGGCGTCCCACAATCAGGGCAGGTGCTAGGTGTTTTTGCGCCCTAGGCGGCGGGCGGGGCGGGCGGCAGGCGGTGGGGGGAGGTGCAGGTGGGTGGCAGTGATGGGGGGCATGGGCGGGCAGTGGCTGCAGGCAGGCGAGTGGGCGGGCGACGGCGCGGGCCGCAGGCGGTGGTGGCGCGGACAGACGAGCGAGTGGGCAGTTAGGATATCACTTAGGATAGAGGTTCTGTTCTTGGCTTGCACCCCAAATGTGTGTGTGTGCAAGCAAATTGAAGTTGGGAAAATAGAAAATAAATGGTAGTATATAATATATTTTTAAAATAAATCCACACCTCCCACTCCCAGTCGAACTTCCCCCTTTATCCAATATCAGAAAAAAATCCTCAAACTGCCAGAGAAGAAATAAAGAATAAACTGCTATTCCCTTCAGCAGACAAAGCTGCAGGGAATCAAAGAAATTATTTTCTAAATTCAATTCCCTCCCTGCCTGCCTAACTTAAATCCTAAAGCCTCCAGCCTCCCTCCTCAATCTCGATCGGATCACACCAGCATCAGCAGCCAGCCCTCCTCCCTCAACCACATCCATACACCTGACTGCGATTTCTGGAAGGTGCCTCAGCTTTTTATGCCCTCCGAGACATCCAGAAGTGTCAGTCAAAAACCTGGCGATGCCATTGGTAGAATGGTTCAAAAAATTTGCAAGGTCCCATCCCATGCCCAGCCCAAATGGGCAGGTCTAAAAAAATAAAAAATAAAATAAAATAAAATAAAATCAATACGACGTTTTATTGCTATAAAAACCCCACTGCTACTACTATAAAAATTCAGGCATTTAAAATAAATAAATTTCACATATTTCTGTGGTGATTTGGTGTGCTTTTTGACCACGATTTCAAAAGAAAAATTGCGGTCGCCATTTTGGATCCCCCCACCGCATGGCATGCAGTGAGACAGACGATGAGGATGACCCCCAGCCTGGTGCAAGCAGCACAGGACAGGAGAAGAGGGGGGGAAAGGCCGGGGAACCCCCAGAAACCACCCCTCTTGTAGGTGGCAAAGCCTCAGGCAGGCATATTTTCGCCGGCTTTTTTGGACAGGAGTCAGTTTTTAAAAAAAAACATTTAAAACTTTTTCTGTGCTTCGCATCACGCGATTGCCGCGATGCCACAAATGGAAATGAAAAACCCGACCAAATTTTTCTTTTTTCGGTTTGAGTTCAAGTTCTGACAGCTTAATTTTCGTTACCGTTTCCGTTATGTAACGGAAACGATAACTGAAAACAGAACAGAAACGACAATTTCGCTGAGTCGTGCCCATGTCTACCATCTAATTAAAAGGACTACAGTTACTGATAGTAAGCACCATGCTTTGAAGATGCATAAAAGTCAATGTACCTGCCTGTTCTGTCTCATCATAAGGTATTATGTGGTGCAGGTATCAGTGTCTACCTTTGACTGAACAAGGGTGAACTGCATGGAATAGCTAGATAGAAAGTGGCTCTAGCCTCAGAGTTTGTTAGGCTAAGAGTGCATATGTGTGTGGAACCATGTGATAGAAAACTCTACCTTGCCTTTGGAAATATAGACTGAATCCCAGCTGTATGCACACTTCTAAGGTGACTCTGGGGCACAGCAAAGATACTAAAGGGACTTGGAGGCTGGAGCAGCATATCCACAGATACCTCATGCATCCAATGGGTGGAAATCATACAATTAAAAAAGGGATGCCATGCAATTAAAAGTGAGGAAAAGAGAATAAAATGCATCAGTCGCTTATAAGGAAAACTGATGTGAAAGAAGATGGAGAACGTAACTAGAGATGGGCACAAAACACTAAAACAGCATCTTGTTTTGTTTTTTGTTTCATTTTGTTTGAAACAATTTTTTTAAAAAAAATTATTTTGTGCTGATCAGCAGTATCTCGGGGCTTGGGGCAATCAGATGGTGATGCAATTAGAGATGTTGATGCAATTATTAGAGATGTTGATGTGTGAACATGCAAACTGGAACATTATTATTAAAAAATTGTGATTCATCATAGACCATGGTTCATCAGGAATGATAAATCAACGAATCAATTTCCAGCAATGTATTGATGAATTGAGAAACAGATGTGTCTACACTTTAAAATGCTTTTAAAAATTCCACTGGCATCCAGAGGCCCCAAGATTTGCTGGGATCCTTCTCCTGCCTCTACTCTACAAGACCAGCAAGTTTGGCAATGATTGGGGTTCAGACATCCAAGCTATGTACCCCCAAAGAGGCCCCCCAAGGAAAGTCCCATTATTTTTCCTTTCTTGTTTTCCCTTTAAAAAAACAGGAGCAACATTTGTCTTTATATTGACCTTGGGTTCAACAGCCTGCCAGATACCACCCTGCAGTATGAAATGTAGAACACAGGTCCCTTTATACCTAATAGAACCTACAGTGAGCAAGCGGAGAGAAAAAGAAATCATGTACCATCAGATAGCTGAGGCATGATATGTCAGTTATCATAGTCTTAACAGTCTTGTATTAAAAGCATTGCAAGACGTTGGATCTCAAAACATGTTTCTGGAGATCTTAAAGCCATCCTCCAAAGATATGCCTTGACACAGAGCTGCTTGGGTTTTGCCGCCATCTTGTCTCCTGTTTCTCTTGTTTAGTGCTTCTTTATTACCTGTTTTTTATTGTAAGCCGCCCAGAGTTCCCTTTTGGGAAGATGGGCGGGGTATAAGATTAACAAATAATAAATAAATAAATAAATAAATAAATAAATAAATAAATAAATAAATAAATAAATTTGACCATAATGTTCAGCATTATGCAAAAACAAAATAATGAGATTCTGTGTAGTTATTAATTGCAATGACGGAAAGGGGGAGGAGAAGAGTTTTTACGATTAGTTAATCAAATTCCAAGAGTTTAAAAACCTAAAAATCTTTGGTTATTATAGTGTTTGAGCTAATTGTTATTTTATATGGCGGAATTGAACCATTTCAGTTTCTCACCATGCCATGCAGTATGAGTCTAAAATGACTTTCAGTTATGTTAAAGGGGGTATTAAATTTAAAACCAATGGAAAGAAACATTTCTTTATGTAAAACATAGCCATTGGAGAAATTACTATGTCTGGCATTAGAATAGGCCTGGGTAATTGTAACCACTAAGAACATTTGTAGCTATGTAATCAAAGCTAATAATATGGCAATGAAATGTAATGCTGCAGACTATCTGCTGATTGCCCATAGAGGTCAGAAATTAATTTGATTATTTGCCATATGGACATTTTCATTTCCTTCTACCCCTAGGACCTTGGGAAACTGGCCATTGCTGGAAGCAGAACATGATCGTTGCCTATTATTTATTGTACACTGATTGGAGCCTTGTACCAAAGTTTTAAAGGACAACGGGAATAAGGATTACCATTACCCTCTGCACACCATTGTGCTGGGTTGCGCTTGTATACATAGGGCCCAAATTACAGGTTTTCAGATAACATGTGACCCATAGGCCTGAGATAAATCCTTGATTGTCTCATTGTACATGAGGGAGAAGAAAGTATAACATTATTCAAATTGCCATGTGAAAGCATAAAGTATTTTCTGGTGGGCTTGACAAGAGAATAAGGACAGCTTTTGGTACCATTTGATTACATTGCACAAATAACAACACTTGCCATCTGAAGATGGCAGCCACAGAGTCTGGAGAAACGTCAGGAAGAAAAACTTCCAGAACATGGCCAAACAGCCTGAAAAATTCACAATAACTAACAACACTCATGATAACAACTATTTCTTGGCAACTGTTGGTGTAGTCATAAGCCGCCTTAGGTCCTTTCTAAGGGAAAAGGGTGGGGTAAAAATATATTAAATAAGTATGAAAATTGATTAAAATGATGTCAGGTGTGGGTTTATTTCAGTCTTTTAAGAGATAGAATCCCTCCGTGGTGGTGAACCTTTGGCAATCCAGATGTTTTGGACCACAACTCCCAGAATTCCAAGCCTGTATTGCAATGACAAAGGGCTATGGGAATTTATTTATTTATTTATTTATTTATTTATTTATTTATTTATTTATTTATTTATTTATTTATTGCTATTTTTATGTATATACCACACAATTTTCTCAAAGGAACTCAGGGCAGTGAACAATATTAAATATGCAATAATGAGAAAAGAAAAAGAAGCAAAACAACTCAATAAAGAGCATAGAAAATCATCAGAGCTAAATTAGAAAAAAATGCAAATATAAAATACAAGACACATGAATGCAAAAATACATTGTGGTCCAGAACATCTGGAGTGCCAAAGGTTTGCCACCACTGACCTAGTCCTTCTGTGCTTGCTGTCTCTGCATGTGTTCTGGTAAAGGACATTACTACAAGGAGACAGTTCACGCAAGTTACAGAGATCCTGAGAAAAAAAGAATAGTTCTCCTTACCACACATTCATTAGGAGGTGAAGAAACTTGTCCATTTTGGAAATTCCTCAGAAATATATTATCTTGAGTTGACATGATCTAAACTGATGGGAATGTCAGTTTTATATGTCTGGTAGAGAATGCCCAATTCTGCACCATGTATATTGGGCTCCTATATCAGATGTTACCTTGAACATGCAGACATTGTCAATGGTGAGAAGTAAACCTAAGTGATTCATTTATAACTTTTCCAAACACATATATTAGATGGGTTTTAGGTGGCTTCTGTAGACCTGAGGTCCAATTTCAGCCACTGGGACCTGCTGTTGGCTAGGTCCCTCTGCCGCACTGCCAGCATTTGATGAAAAATTGCACCTAATTTTGGCAGCAAATTGCCTTGATTTAGGATGTTGGCATAGGGCAGACGAGGGAATATTTAGAGATACTGACTTCTGGCATGATCTGTCAAAACATTTATTTATTCAATAATAATACCAATGTTGACACTTTTCAATGCAGCTCACACACAAAATTAAGTACACAATTGAAAGGCACAAATTTAAGATAAAAAAACTCAAAAAAACAATATAAAACATTTTCCTGTTCCAATAGAATGAATCTACAAATGCATCCTCCACACAGTGCAGTTTTTCCTTTTAAGCACCCCAAACCCCAAATTTACCAGGACTTCTGTAATCAACAAGATTATGTTGCCCCTTATTGGAGTATGTACAAAAACACATTTTTTTAAAATCCCCCACACATATTTGTTCTTCTGGACCCCGTGTCTTTCTGCTGCTTCATCCATTTTTCTCTTCCCAATCTGAACATTGTCTGTCCTTCCTTCCTTCCTTCCTTCCTTCCTTCCTTCCTTCCTTCCTTCCTTCCTTCCTTCCTTCCTTCCTTCCTTCCAGGTAAAAAGGCCTGAGTGAAGACATTTTACATTTTCTGCTGCGCTCCATTAAATGGGAAGTCCAGCATCAGTTCACGTGGCAGCAGAGAGCAGCAACCCAGCCAATATACAGCAGCAGCTAGGAATGGAAACAAGCCAAAGGGAGGAAGAAAACAGCTTGGGAATGGTGGGTGATGAATTGGGCGGGGGAAGGTGGTTTTCTAGATGATGTGGAGAAAAAAGAAGCAGAAAACAAGCATTGTGGGAGGGCAAAAGACATATGAGAGCAGGCAAATGTGGAGTGTGTTTGTTTAGAAATATCTTTGTTGCAACAGACCTTCTATGGGTGTTGAATCAGATAAATTTCAGGAGCAGACCACCCAGGATGTCAGGATGTGAATCCCGGCAATTAACCAGTAAGTACCACTGTAACTAGAAATGCTAGTAATTGGAGGAGTTAACTCTGTCCCTGGAAGAGCTCTAAATTCATTTAGAATACAGGCCAAATGGCATAAATAGTTCAGCAATTTAGTCCATCGTGTTTAAGAACAAGCAGAATGAAATTTTGGAACATCTTTGAAAACCAGGAAAAAATGAGGACAACTATAAATTGTTGTGGAATGTGTTTTACAGCTAAAAAGCTCCAAAGTTATAGGGACACTACCAAAAAGGCTCTGTTTTTTTCTGCCTTCCAGTCTATTACATGTCAGTAGCACAGCTGTGAATAGAACCCTTTTGGGCTATGAATAGGACACGACAAAATTTCATAGTGGCAAAGATAGCCCTTTCAGTAACCAGATTTCAACAGCTGAATGTTCCAAAGATAAACACCAGCACATTAAAATGAGTCCAGAAACAAACAGGCACCCAATATAGCTGGTAAAACATACATGCAGTAATGGCCCAATGCCTCATTCCAAACAGTCTCTAAGGCATTGCCTTCTGAACCAGACTATAATTTTTACAACTCAATTTAAACACAGATCCATGTAGAATACTGTACATTATAGTATCCTAATCCAGTTGGGTACTACAGCATGAGTAATTGAGGTCAGGTCCATTTTCAAAGTAGGTACCAGTCAAAAAATGAACCCTTTAACTCATTTTAATTATATCTTTGTACTCACAATGCAAGTCATTAAAGAATGATGCAAAAATTACATTTTCCCATTTATTCCATTAATGAACAGAATATAAATAAATATAACAGTAAATATAACAGAAGATCATTATAACAATTTTTCTGGCCTGATAGAAAATATTTACTGCTTAATGGTTTTATGATCTTGTACTCTGTGGATCACAACTAATCTCTATATTTTATTGTTTTCTTCCCACTTAAGCTACATTGAGGTGTGTTCAATTTACTATTTTTTTAAAATATCAAAATAAACATATAATTTTAAAGTCTAAAGATATACCTGTACACAGTCTGACAATAGTATAATTACTCATACAATCCCTCTTCTCAAACTACTTTATTTACCTTTGTTTACAATTATGGGGAAAGGCTAAATAATTATAGTTCAGTATTAGGACCTAAAGTAATACAAATGCTATGTTTTAAAATTATAAATCTAATATTCACATTTTTGTGTATTGCGTATATTCTTTTATTCCAGCACCTCTGACCTAAGATCATTTTGACAAGATTTTTCATTAAGAAATATATGGGCTATGAGTACATGAAATATAGCATTAGTACAATCTTCATAATCTAAAATCACATTTTTAAAAAATGAAAGCCCAAGTTTATGTTTTGATTGCAAAAGCTCACTTAAGTTCACAGAACACAAGACAGTTATATGGAAAACTGAAAATGACAACACCAATAATTTGAATAATATTTGGAGAAAGCAGTGATTCATAGCCTATCAAGTTGATTAAAAGGGATGGAGGGAAAGTTTGTTTCTGTCCATTTTTAGAATAATTTAGCAACATATGGTCAGGATGACAGACATTTACAATTTTTAAAAAATGAGTGTGAGGAAAATCAAGACTAACACATCCCCCCCCGTCTTTCTATAAAAAGCAGTTGAAAGACTGTGCTTCAATCCTTGTGTATTCAACCATATTATCACTGAATGTGGGTTGCCACTGCAATGAGTATAAGGCTGACACATACAATATGCAGCTCGCCATGTTCTCCCTTTTCCCTCTTGAAATCAAAAAGCTTGTAGCACCTTAAAGACTAGCGAGTTTTCTTATGGGCAGGCAATTGTGGGCATTGTTGGCTTCACCAAGCTATCTTCTTGCATGTATAGCCCCAACACATTAAATCCCATTTCATCTTTGGTAAAGCTTTCCATTTTCCTGGATCTCATACTATTTGAAGTTGGATTTCCCCCACCCCACCCCACCCCACCCTAGCAAGTTACTCAAGGGTGTGCAGTTCTACAGCTCATTGGTTCATCATGTACTCAAGCAGGGTCTTAAATCTGTGCCAGTTACATTAGAATTGATTTTCCAGTAAAGACAAGGGCTATGGTATTCCACACACATAGGAGAGAGATGGGAGATATTGTCTACATAAAGTGAGGATGTGCTGCCTCGGCAACACAATGTATTTACCTGCTAACCTGTTTCTCTCAGAGGCTGGAAAGAAAATAACCCACCCCGCTCAGATTTACCGGCTAAATCATCTTAGGTATTTCACTTGTGATCAACCCATTAACATTTCCCCCCAAACTGGACACTTTTCAACCATCAAGGAATATGTGTTTATCCCACAGTGAAAAGTAAGAAAGAAGAAATATTTCCCCATTGCCTCCTTTAAAAAGAAACAGCGGCAAGAAAGAGGATGAGACACAAGACCCATTGTTCATGTTTTGGGGATGATGTGAGAAACATGCCCTTGATAGTACAGTATATGAGCGGTTATGGCGTGCTGCAACTCTCTGCAACTCTCACTTTTCTGCCAACAAGTTCTATTACTACAAAATTTACCTCAGTGGTGTTACACTGGGTGAAGGGGGGGGGAAGGTTGTAGGAAGCCTTAATAGATTGGATGTCTCATTAGGTGCACAGGGCTTCCCCTTCTGATGGAATCCAGCTGCAGTGGAGAAAGGAGAATGAGAACTACTGAGTACAGAATACCAATCAGCTTTGGTGCCAATCAAGTGTGCCTGGTGATGAAGAAAGTAAAAGCAGTTACGTTTAGCCTCTAATACTCCTTAGTTGAGCAAGAGACTGGCTGTTACCTACAAATGTACTGATTCAAGAACTTGAAAAGGCTAAGAGCAGGCAATGAGTCTGCATAAGACCAAATGTCTGAAAACAGCCATTTGTGTCTCATTTTTCTGCCAACTGCATGTTTTGAGTTTGAGGGAATGTTATCAAAGACTTGGAAATGATGAGTTACTGGCAGCACATGCTAGGTTTTCACCTCAGACCCTTGAAGAAATATGAATTTCTATCTGAATGTTCTTACTCTGCTCAGAATCCCACTAACAAATATTCCTCCTCCCATCATAGTTTCGCATGGCTTTGCAAGGCTTCCAAACATAACCCCCCACAGATAAGTTTATGTATGCTTTTGTGAAAAATTTCCCCAAAATGTATGTTTATGCATGCTTCCCATTTACTGAAGTATATTATCCTGCGTTCATCATTAGCTAACTCTCAGAGTTGTCACCATGTTAGAGTGCATTTCGAAAGAAACAGGGCACAAAAGCAAAGTTTTTCTGGAACTTCAAACACTAACTGCTATATTTTGATGTAAGCTGCCATGGAACACTGCCCATTTCTTTAGACATATGAGTAAGAACACAGTGACTAGATGTGCCAGTATCTAAAAATCTGGTTGAATGAATAAATCATAGCCACACAATAAAAGTCAGGATAGAGATGTTTCCTTAACTTTTATTCGGGAGGGGAAAGCAATAGAAACGAAACGAAACAAAACATACAAACGCCTTAAATTGGCTTTGGGATTGTGCATTGTGCTCTGTATCCTTGGTTTTCCTATATGGCATGGAATCATAGATTTTACCAAAGGCAGTTTTTAACAGATGGAAACATCTGAAATACGAATTTATTCCAGGATATTAAAAATGTCTTAAACTCAGAGGATGATCACTGAAATCTCAAGGCCAGTGATTGAATAAGGAACAACCCCCCCCCCCAAATGTAGAAAGTTAGAAAACTTTAATCAGGTAAAGAAAACAATTATGAAAAGTAGAGATTATTATTATTATTTACATTTAAGGTAAAATAAATTACAAACAAAATGTAAAGAACCTGAGAGAAAGGTTTAGATTCAACAGAGCATCTATGTTGATTACTGCTACACCCAAAGGCAAAGTTATCATAACATCCAGTACTCAGTATGACAGAAGGAAGGAGGAGGAGGAGGAGGAGGAGGAGGAGGAGGAGGAATGTGCTTTTGCCAAATATGTGGACATTTTTCAAAAGTACACATTTGTTTTGGGTGCGGTTCTTTGCTAGAATGTATTGCATGCTCGAAAAACATACATATTTCCCAGGAAATATGTATTTTAACCTTCTATAATTCTCAGATGGTACAAAATGAATATTCTGAAATACAGAACCAGCATGCTCATTTTCCATTATTTATTTATTATTTATTTATTTGATCCATTTATATACCGCAGCCTTTTTCCATAAAGGAATTCAGGGCAGTTTCCATAAAAGCAGTTAAAACACAGAAAAACAACAGAAACAATAAAAACAATGAAGAGGCATTGGCAAGATTAAAATCAAAGAGGGAAACCCTCAGCGATGGGTGGCAGGACCAAATAAATAAATAAATAAATAAATAAATAAATAAATAAATAAATAAATTAACAGAAATGAGGTCACCGTATGCCTCCTTGAATAGCAGGGTTTTTAATAATGCCTTTCTGAAGGCGGGCAGGGACTCTTTTAAGTATACAGATATTGTTTGCAAAGGGCTCTCAATAGGGTGTAATAGATACCTATCACTTTCTACTGCAGCATGCATGTAGCCGAATTGTTCCGCATAGTGCGCGATCTATCCGGGGTTGGTCACAGTGAAAGGCCTCCCCCTAGTATTTCCTGTGACCAATTTGCGGCATTCTTTAAGACTAAAGTGGAGACCATCCGACGGGACCTGAACCACCATTTACAAACAGTAGATCGAGCAGAGATGTCCAGTGCATCACCTTGCCCGGCATTGCTTTCCAGCTTTCAACCAGTGACGCTGACAGATGTGGACAGAGCCCTTGATCGCTGTCGGGCCACCACCTCCTCCTTGGATCCTTGCCCGGCTTGGTTAATAAAAACAGCCAGGCCAATTATAAAGGAATGGGCCACAGTAATCATTAATGGGTCTCTCCTTGAGGGCAGGGTTCCCTCGGCCTTCAAGGAGACTCTCATTATGCCCATTTGGAAAAAACCTAATGTGGCGGCAGACCAAATTGACAATTATAGGCCTGTCGCCAATATTTCTTATATGAGCAAGGTCTTGGAGAGGGTGGTGGCAGATCAGCTTCAGGGTCTTCTGGATGACACAAATGCCCTCAATCCTTTTCAGTCGGGCTTCAGGCCGCGCCATAGTACGGAAACGGCATTGGTCGCCCTGCATGATGACCTTTTGAGGGAGTCTGACAGGGGCAAAACGTCCCTGTTGGTCCTCCTCGACCTCTCAGTGGCCTTTGATACCGTTGACCACGGTATCCTCCTGGGGAGGCTCTCCGAGTTGGGGATTGGAGGCACTGCTTTGCAGTGGTTCCATTCCTTCTTGGAGGACCGCCCCCAGCGAGTGCAGATGGGTGAGATGACTTCCGCTCCTTGGTCTCTCAATTGTGGGGTGCCACAGGGGTCGGTCATCTCTCCCATGCTCTTCAACATTTATATGAGGCCACTGGGAGGGGACATAAGGGAGTATGGAGCTTCGTGTCACCAATATGCGGATGACACCCAGCTCTATATCTCCTTTCCATCTTCTGCAGTGGATGCCATTCCGTCCTTTGAGCGCTGCCTGGCGGCCGTCTCGGATTGGATGGGGGCTAATAGGCTGAGGTTGAACCCGGGCAAGACGGAGATCCTCCGTGTGGCCCCCCCTGGTGTCTGCGGGTTGGGGTTAGGGTTGGGGTTAGGGTTAGGGTTAGGGTTAGGGAACTCCCTCACTTTTGGGGGGGTGACTCTCTCCGCGAAGGATGGGGTCTGCAGTTTGGGTGTCCTACTGGACCCGGCACTCACCATGGAAACCCAGGTGGCGTCAGTGGTCCATTCCGCTCATTGCCAACTGTGGAGGATTGCCCAGCTGCGGGTCCTCCTTGACATCAGGGCGTTAACTACGCTGGTTCATGCACTTGTAATCTCGAGAATAGACTACTGTAGTGCTCTCTACGTGGGGCTGCCCTTGAGGTTAATGCGGAGATTGCAGCTAGTGCAGAATACAGCTGCCAGACTTCTAACGGGGCAAAGAAAGCACCAACATATTACCCCCGTGCCGGCAGCCCTGCACTGGCTGCTGGTACGCTACCGCATTGACTTCAAGGTTTTGACGTTAACATACAAAGCCCTAAATGGTTTGGGACCTCAGTATCTGACAGAGCGGCTCCTCCCAAGAAGAACTGCCAGGATCACCCGTGCCAGCCAGGCAGGACACCTGGGAGTCCCAACACCGAGGGAGGCCTGGAAAGCTGTCACAAGGAGTAGGGCCTTCTCGGTGGTTGCTCCCCAATTATGGAACCATCTACCCCCTGAAATTCGGCTGGCACCCTCGCTTCAAATTTTTAAAAAACAATTGAAGACCTGGTTCTATAGAATGGCATTCCCTGATTCTTTAAACATTTAGTAAGGCACTATTTTTAAACCATTTTATCAAATCTCTTGCCATTTTTAGTTTCATTTTAGCTTCATTTTAGTTTTTGTTGTTGATTTATGTATATATTTTTATTTTGTACATTGTATTTTCATTTTTAAAATGTATTCCTTTGTTTGTTGTTACATGTTGTAAACCGCCCAGAGTAGCCCTTGGTCTAGATGGGCGGTATAAATGTCAAATAAATAAATAAATAAAATAAATACCAGCAGCCCATGGACCAAGTGCGATACCTTTTCACACCACTGCAAGACATTGATACATGCACATAGACACAATGTAGTATGGGTACCATGATGGTCTATTAAGAGGAGTGGCATACAAATGTGCAACTCCCTTTTCTCAAGTAGTTGCCACCTTCTGCCTGTTCTACAGAGAAATGAAGGATTTCTCTTTCATGAGAGTTGCACTATGGAAGACCTGGTATACACATACCAACAGCTACGTCTTAGACTCATTCATGTTGATCTTTGTGGATAGCATGATCTCTGTGTGATCTTTTGCTTCCACACAGCAGGTTGTTACTTAATTAGAGAGCCAGGACAATCTGATTAAAGAGCTGATATAGTGTAATGGTTAGTCCTGAACCAGGAATCGGATATCCACCTTCCTTTCTCTAGTGAGTCATGAAATAGTCTAGGTTCAGTCACTCTTTCTCAACTGGGGTTGTTGTGAGGATATAGTAGGGAATAGAAAAACATGCGTGCAAATTCAGGTGAAGAAAAATTGAATATAAACATAACTAGAGAATAAATAATTCTACATCAGACGCAAATGATGGAAACATATATATGGATATAGATCATACTAGCTGAACCATGACCATTTTCATCATAGGTACAACACAAAGAGTAGAAATAGCCAGACTAGGCTTTTTTTAAAAGGTGACTCTGCTTTTGCAGAGACTGAGAGCAGCTGAACTTTTATAATCTCAACTCAGCTCAGCTTGAAATCACAGTAGTGCTGCATTGTCTTTCCCCCACCATTTTTAACTGTGCATCATAAAATGGCATGGCTTAAGTGCCTGTGAAGGACTGTTGTACCTTATGTCAATGTCCCTCTCCTAAAACACTTTCCCCCAGAGTCAGCATCTGATGTGTGAACCTTTTTTCAGCCTTGACACCTAAGATATATCAGAGACAGTTTGATGTATATGCAATAAAAATGAGTAGCAACATGCTTGGAAAACAGCGAAATTTACTGTTGTGAAAATGATGGCATTTTGATCCCTCGCAAGCCTCTGGCCCCAGCCAGATCCCCAGCATCCCACAAGAGCAGGAAAAAATTGTGATATAAAGTTTATTGGGCCTCCAGGAAGTAGTGGCTGCTCCTAAGCTCAACCCACTTTGGGTCAGTTTGCAACAGTGTGCTAACCTGTAAACTGCACTCCATGTAAAGCGCTCTGATGACAGCAGTACTGCAAGAAAAAAAATGTCCCCTGGGTTTTTTTGCAGCCACTCTCCTTGACATACAAGATAAATTATTTCAGTTGGGCCTTAGTTTCAAAACAACCAAATGTACTCTGAAACTCACAAACATACACAACCCTAAATGCTGTTTATTTCATGTGAAATATGAAACCCAACTCATTTGTGCATTTTTCTTTCATTTCTTTGGCCCTGGTGTAATGGCAGCAAACCAACCAGCACTCTCTCCCATCATGGAGGCTCCATGTTGCAGTCGGGGAGGGTTCTAGGCCCTGCTGGGAGGTTAAGATGGGTTGCCAGAGGTGTGTGTGTGGGGGGGGAGAGATGTGAGAGTTAGACATGGATTTTGTACTACACAGGGGTCCAGTGCCACTACCCCCAGTGTTATTGAAGGGGGAAGTGTATACTATTATTTGCTTACTGACATTTTATATTGCCTCTGATTTTGTTCTTCTCTTTCTCTTTCTCTTTAGTTGATCCTCATCATAGCCCTTTGAGAGAGAGAGAGAGAGAGAGAGAGAGAGAGAGAGAGAGAGAGAGAGAGAGAGAGAGAGAGAGAGACTAGCCCCATAATCAATAAATTGGCAACCTAGATGGGTCAATGGTCCAACCTAAGAAAATTTGCTAGCCAGTGCCCTTCAGTTTTAGAGATGGACACGAAATGCCAAAATGGCATTTTGTTTTGTTTTTTGTTTTGGGGGTTTTGTTTCATTTCATTTTCATTTTGTTTCTTTTTGTTTCATTTTTCACTTTTTCTTTTTTACAACTGTTGGGGCCCTGCTGCCAGCCGGCGCTTTTTCTTTCTTTCTTCTCTTACTAGTGCCAGCCAGCTGGAGTGTGGGGCCCCTACTAGTCAGCACTTTTTAAAAAATAACTAGCACCAACCAGTTGGCTCATGGGTCCCTGTTGGTGGGCATTTAAAAAACAACTAGCATCAACCAGCTGACTCACAGGACCCTTCTGGTCAGTGCTTTAAAAAAAACAACTAGTGCCGATCAGCTGGCTCACAGGGCACTGCCAGTCGGCGCTTTTGTTTTTAGACTAGTGCCAACCAGCTGGTTCATGGGGCCCTGTCAGTTGGCACTTTTTATCTTATTTTTACCACCCAAGCACTGATCAGGTGGCACACGGGGCTTCCGGTGGGGTGGGGGAAACTGGGATTTTAAACATTTTTTTGCTGCCCATAGCCCTGCGTGCCAGCTGATCAGTGCTTGGGGCAGCAAAAAACAGTTTTTAAAGCCCACAATTTCCCCCACTCGATCGGGTGCAGTGTGTGGGGTGGGGTGGGGGGACCACAGCCTTTTTGCATAGGAATGCCTTGCTTCAATGCATTCCTAAGGAAAAACGAAAAATGAAATGGAACGAAATGAAAATTTTCATTTCATTTCGTTTCATTTTTTTTGATGCGTCATTTCATTTTTCATTTCATTAGGGAACAAAACAAAACAAAAACAAAATGAAAAAATCATTTTGTGCCAATCTCTATCTAGTTTCATTGCACTAGCCAAATGGCTTAGAATGCCCTAGATTTGCTAAACCTTCCAGTCGGCAAGTTTCAGTCATTAAGTACCATAAAGCCACTCATCACCATATGCCATACGGCAAAACACATGGTTCTTTTCCAAGTGGGAGACATTAAGAAAAGACAAACTCCATGTGAGAGATGTTGAGATGAAATGTAATTCACATACTGTGTTAGCTAGTTGCAGCCAAATTAAAAGTATTGCCTAATGGTGACAAAGGGAGATGTGGTCCTGCCTGACTGATGTGAAATGCCTTTGCTTGGTGACTGGCAGTTCTTTGTCTAAGGCTGATACTTCACGTCCCTCTCGCTGCAGTTCGCGGCCCCGCTGGAGACCGGTTCGAAGGAACGTAACCTCACGTCCTTGTGGGGTCAATCCGAGTTCACCCTGACCACGCCCCCTGAACTGCGCTCCAAGCGGGGTGAGAGATTCCCGTCCTAGAACTCGGGAATCTTTTCAATCCACTTCTCGATCCGTGTTAAAAACCGACTTCAACACAGAGGCAAGTTCACCTCAGCTCGAGGAAGGACGTGAAGTAACCACCTAAGAGGTTTAGGGGATTCAAATCCAGAGGTGAAATCTTAATTCTCTGGATGGATTTTCCAGCTTTCATGTTGGGACTTGCTTCTAACAAGGAACCTATGCTACACTCTGCCCAGGCCCTTTGGAATATCTACATTATTTCTTTCTCAACCCCATCTGGGTAATGCCCAACCTGATTAAGAATCATATGGAAATCAAACTTAACCTTTGCATGAGACTTGAGTGGTCTAATAAAGGCATCACTTGCCATATCTTTGGACTGTTTACTAAGAGCATATTCTCCCCCCTTTTGTTTTTGTTGTTGTTGAGTGAAAATGCTCATTTACCCAAAATCTTTGTGGCAACTTGTGGAATGCAGAACAGATTCTGAATTAATCAAAAACAATTTTGAATTGCTAGTAATGAATGCATGTAAGATTTTTCTAAAATAGTTGACTCAGCATAAAAAATATAGGGGAGAGAAATGAAATTGCTTCAACTATTTGGAATTGTTTCCACTTGGACTGTTGTCTTATGTCCCTTGAACAGTTGGACAGTTTCTAAATGAACATTTTCAAAGCTGACTGGCTGGTCACTTAACTTTATTGACATTTCCCCCTGGCCACCATATGTGTGGTAGAATTGTCATAAGCAAACCTGCAACTCCTCTGTTCGTACTTGGTCTCTGAAATTTTGCACATCTTTGCACTGTGAACCAGAATAAAGAAGCATGTGTTTATATGTAATATTATAGAAGGTGGCCCATGTGTATATTTGCATAGGCATGTCTGGTTACTACACAACATGCATAGCCGTTGTTTAAAAATCAGTCCTCCTGGATTTTTCTTTCTGTGTTCTTAGGCAATGTTAAAAGGATCTCTTTACCAAACAGGCATAAACAGATAAGTGGCAGGACTTTCTTCTTAAAAGACTGTGGATTCTAGTTCACCTAACAAAGACATATCTGTCTGCTTCAATGATTCCATACTGAATATGAATGAGAAGCCTTTTAATGAGGTACGGTAATTAAGCTCTAGCTGCCCCCCACTCCCACCCTCTGTCAGCAGCTTCTCAGGCAAACAGCCATTGAATCAGATGATTGACAAACCAGACAGTGGACATGTACTGTAGCTGATGCAGAACAAAGGGCAGTGGGGCCATGGAAGCGGATGCACACTGCCCTTCAGACCAATCAAAGAGCCCCAATCCTGTATGTCTTGGAATCTCATCCATGCATGTTCACTCTAATACTCCAGCTTTGAATTAGATCTCCTACCTGTCCCCATGTCTGCTGGAGAATTTGTGCTTTCTTTTGAGTGAATGACTTGAGTCTGAAATGACACATCCATCCCCATACAGGAATGCAAGGGGAGCCCTGATGAATTTGGCCACAGTTTTCACCAGGTTCACCATCCTGATACCCACAGTGGCTAACTCTATGCTTTGAAGAAACACACTAATAAGAATATTGAGGAAATATCGCTCTCCCATTGTTGCTGCTTTGGCATTTTTATGTAGTTCTAACCTCCTGACTCATAGCCAAGAATAACCTTTTCCAGCATCAATTTTGTAGTCTCTTTTAAAACCATCTGTATTAAAGGCTGCACCTGCTTTCAGTGTGGAAGATCTCAGTCCAATCCGGAGCATGTGGATAGAGCAATGAAACTTTCTTGTCCCAAAACTTTGCTTACCTATGTCAAGAGGCTTAGAAGGATTAATAGCCTGACTCAGTGAAACATAGCTTCCTTATGTCTTCTACCTGTCAGAAGTTCATGTGGAAGAAATAAAGCAAAGCACAGACCTTAGCTGCTATTACACACACACACACACACACACACACACACACACACACACACACACACACACACACACACACACACACACACACACACACACACACACACACACACACACACACACACACACACACACACAAAACTTGACCTAGGATGATTTGGTGAAATGGTCATACAGACCACTGTAGCAAGATACTCTTGATTCTAGGTGAAGATGGGAATTTCTTTTAAAACAGTTATTACAGGACACTGAGGGTGCGAGTTCATAGCAAAGGGAAAAAAACAACTTGATCCTCTATGAAATTATCCTGTATTTTTATATTATTCACAAATTCTCTTTTAATAAAAGATGGTGCAAATACTGTATACTTAAATTAGATAAAGAAATAACAGCATCTCAGCTAATACTGATGTCAAACCAAGAATATAGCAGACAAAATTCTGCCACTGTTCAACAGGTTCATATATATATTCTCTCTCTCTCTCTCTCTCTCTCTCTCTCTCTCTCTCTCTCTCTCTCTCTCTCTCTCTGTGTGTGTGTGTGTGTGTGTGTGTGTGTGTGTGTGTGTGTGTGTGTGTGTGTGTGTGTGTGTGTGTGTGTGATACATTAGTGAATATATCTATATACACTATAGAATATGTGGTCTCCATAATTTTGGTTTGATGATGACATTGATCAACATATAAATTCATCAATCTCCTAATTTCACCAATTCCTTAAACCTTCCTACATAACATTCTTTCCTCTTTGGAAAAGCAGAGATAAATCCCAGTAGCACAATTAAAACCCAAGATAAATATTACTTTGTTGGGTTTAATGCTAGATCACAATGTGTGCATAATGACCCTATTCTAGTAATATCATCTGATTTAGTAAGAAAGCTGGAGTCTGCCATATGTTCACCAATAAGAACTCAGAAATTCTTCTTGTTGTTAATTTTCCAGCCAACTGCTACCAAGGATACTGATTTGTCTTGGAAGCCCATTGTTTCAGAACACCAGGCTCATTAACATGGTTCATTTTACTACACTGCTTCTATCAGCAAGCAGGCCGAAAATTCACAGCTTGCCCTTTGTGTCTGGCACAAGGAGGATGAGCCGGGGAACAAAACAGGCTCACTAGTTCTGCCACAGGAGGAGGAGAAGATTACTTGCTTGGCTTCAACAGAGAAATGCTCTGCTTCAAACCGTAGGGGCAGTCCAACCATCCACAGCACAGATCGGTCCTCTCTCCCTATCAAGGGATATAAGTAACACCCAAGGCCAGATAACATGTTGCGTCCTTTAAATCAGAAAATCCCAGGAGGAGGAGAATCACAGTAACAGAACTTCCTTTGCTGCCTTTCATAGCGGCCCTAAATGTGCTTCATGAAGCGGTCAGCTCACAGCATCTAAAGGCCAGGGAGCCCTGAAATTTGAATATGGTGACAACTGCACTTGAATCAGCCTTGTGTCGGAAGTACTTCCACACTGGACATAAGCTTTGAAATTGTCGTTTTACATTTGCCATTTCCTGTGAGATTTCTCTCTTTTTTAAAAACACATTTTAGGAGGAATGAAAAAATAACCCAAACCATGTGGATGTAGATCAATTCTACCTTTCAAATTACTTTAAAGAGTTTGGCTGTGATGCACAGCTTGGAAGTAGCTAGTTACAAATGAGAATTTTACTGTAACTTTATCAGGCATAAATTCAGTGCTTTCACATGAGGGTTATATTCACTCCTTGCGTAACATTTTGGCCCTTTTATAGTTATGGAGGAATGGCTTCATGGTGAATAAATCTTTAGTTTGAGAGCTGGCATGAACCTCCTCGTGCTTCCGCATTCAAGGAATTTTTAAATACAGTGGAACCTTGACTTGTGTCATTAATCTGTTCCGGAGGTCTAGACTTAAGTCAAACATGACTTAAGTCAAACAAACTTAGAAAGTAATGGGAAAGTGGATTAATCCATTCCAGACGATGAAAAAGAACCCCAAAACAGCAATTTGACTGTCTAACCAGACAGCAATAATCCATGCTGTGCTATAAAAGAAATAAGACAGCATTGTGGGTTTACCCCCCCCTTCATCACCTCCAGCATGAACCCGCCCACGCACCCATCATCCTGCCACAGCCAGCCTTGAGGGTGTATGAAAGCTCCACACACCCTTTCTAAGTCCCTGGCCTCCTCTCCCTTCAAGGTTTGTAAGAAGACAGGAGGACCCCCCCAATTCAGAACACACACACACACACACACACACACACACACACACACACACACACACACACACACACACACACACACACACACACACACACACACACACACACACACACACACACACACACTTCCCTCACCAAGTGGGCCGGGGGTGGTGAGGGGGGCTCCTCTCTGTGGCCCCCGTTTCCCTGCCTGCTTGGAGAGGGGGGCGCACACTCCAAGACCCCCTATTGCCTTCCCTCCGGCAGAAAACTGCCCTCTGCACGTGCTGGGACACCCTCAGCAGAAGCAGAAGCAGGAGGAGGGGACGGAAGCGGAGGAGGTGGGGGGCTCTGCGGGATTCCTGAGGCCGCCCCTCCCAGGGGCCCTCTGCGGTGGTGGCAGTGCCCCCTGCCCTTCCCCACCGGCCCCCTTGCAGCTGCCCGTGGTCAAGGACTCACTGTTGCAGGTGGGAGGGAAGGGGATGCGAGAGGAGAGCCCAGTGCACCCGGGCGAAGAGCGGTGGCGATCCTGGGAGGTCGGAGCCATGAGGGAAGGGGGGTGGTAGAGGGGAGCCCCGTGCACCTGGGCGAAGATTGGCAGTGAGCCTGGGAGGTCGGGGCCGGGAGGGAAAGGGGTGGTGGGAAGCCCACACAAGTGGCATGGGGCTTCTCCCGGCTCGCCTGCCTCCCAGGTGCTTTGCGCCGGCAGCGCTGGCAAAAAAAAAGTGGGAACCAGGGGGTGGGGGGGAAGCCTGCATGAGTGGCGCGAGGCTTCCCCTGGCTTGCCCACCTCCCAGGTCTTCAGCGCCAGTGGCGCCAGCTTCAGAAGAGAGCCAGGGGTGGGGGGAAGGCTGTGCCAGTGGCTTCCCCCAGCCTGCCCGCCTCCCGGGTACTTGGTGCCTGCAGGCACCGGCAAAGGAAGAGAGGCAGGGCGGGCAGAGGAAGTGCCAGAGGCGCACAGCTTCAACTGGGTGTGCCCACCTACCAGGATTGTGGTAGGTGAGGAGGTGAAAGTGCACTTTGTAAAGAGGTTTCAGGGAAAAAAGGCTTTTCTTTTTTTTTGGCCTTTTTCCCGGACCTCCGGGATGGATAAGCATAGAAATGTAGCCTGGCCGCCCAATTCCGGGGCCTTACGCTGGGGCTCCGAGATGTAACTCGGAGCCTGAGGCGCAAGTCAAACAGACCCCTAGTGGACACAAGTCAAATATGACGCAAGTCAAGCTGGACGCAAGTCAAGTTTCTACTGTAATTAAAATTAACTATTCACTTATTTATGAGAAAGAGTTATGTTTGAACTGGCATTTCAGATGGATGAACCTCAATATTCTCATAACTCTTTACAATTTTTAATATTAGGCTTTTGGCCAGTAATATTACGTCTTGTTTTTGTCTTGTGTTTTACTTTGTCCGACAAAAAAAAGTCCATTCATCTCTTATTTTAAAATATTAAAATATTCACATAGTGCACAAAACAATATTTTAATACATATCTTAACATTGATTTAATTTAAGACATATCTGAGAAGAAATACGATAAGCTCTTGGTTTTAATGGTCTACTCTAGAGGAAATAACATTAGATATGCTGTAATCTGAAGACATCTACAATAGCATGCTCGGTGCAATACAGTAACGTACATTCCTCTACACCATGGCTATATTTTGCACATCAGTCTGGAGGAAACATGAAGGAGTTTCCACGCAGAGAAATATCACTGAAGGTGCTCAGGCATTACAAGTCATTTGAAATTCCAGGTGGAACAGGAGACTAATGCCTGATTACCTGCAGAAACCCACAGTACCGAAAAATCTTCCCTTAGTTTTGCATCACTCATGGTGGACATGATTGATTGATTGATTGATTGATTGATTGATTGATTGATTGATTGATTGATTGAAAATATTTTACCTCACCGTTCTCCTTAAAGAGGAGTGCAGTTGATCATTTAACTGAGTGCAGCAGAAAAAATAAAATATATTCACTCAGACCTTCACAAATTCCTGAGAAATCCTGTGACTTAATTCTCTATAGTGCTAATTAGAGATGGGCACGAAACAAACAATTTTTCGTTTCCGTTTCCGTTTTTTTCATTTTGTTACGCAACAAAACAACAAACGAATTTTATCTCTAAATGAAACGAAATGAACAGAAACACCAGAAATTTTGTCATCCGTTTTGTTTTCATTATGGCAATACATTGAACCGCTTTAAAAGCTAAAAAAAATCACAAAAATTGAAATAATGTAACGAAATGGTAACAAAACGAACAAAAACGAAAACAATTTTTTGCAAAAATTTGTGAAAAATGGAAATGAACCGAAATGGACCCCCTAAACGACAAACAACAAATGAAACGCCATTTTTTGATTCATGCCCATCTCTAGTGCTAATGCAAATCTTTACTTCTATAGCCCCTGTCTGCAAAAAAGTAAGTGAAGGGTCGATGTGCAAAAACACTTTCCTGGGTAATGATGTAAATGTAAACAAACCTATAGCACATATAGAATAAGGATGCATTAAACCTAATCAAACAGTGTGGATCAAAATGACATTTCACAGGCCCCAAACCACCAAAATATCTCTGTACTGCAGAGTTTGGAGGCAACTAGTTAATTCCCTGTATTTATATTGTAATTAATTCCTTTTTTCAGTAACTAAAGAAAATAAGTAACATGAGTGATAACTTCAGTGTTATTGGTATAGTGTTATTGAAGATGTCCTTCAATTCACTGTTCTCAATACTTGAACATGTCTCAATTGTATTGGAGTGTATATTGCCCCTCATTACTGTAAGCCGCCCTGGGTCCTTTTCCAAGGAGAAAGGCGGGGTAAAAATACTCTAAAATAAATAAAAATAAAATTGTAACTTTTCATTTGTACTTACTAGTACTACTATTTTGTTCCCACTAAGTAGTAGAGGAAGAATACAATAGTACATGATTCATGCTTAATAGTTTATCTTATGCTCCTGGCTCACACTCAGTTATGAGTGTTGACGTGGAGACAAGAAAAAAATGTGCTTCTAGTGGCTTCTAATATTCTGAGTTTTAAAAGGTAAATTGAACAGTAACTACTTTACTTTTGAGAAATTAGAATTAGAATTAAAATTTAGCTGCTTTTTTACTTTGGAAAAATCACTCTACTCAAGTACTTTTTGAAGCTCTGTTTTACTATCATATACAGTAACAAAACAGATGATGTAACACTATGATGCATTCATTTATGAGGCAGGGAGGAAGATTTGCTGACACAAAGGTAATGTGCATAAGATTGCACAGCCACTGTTCAAATAGCCACTCAAAGGCACATGACATCAGGAGTACCCAATTCAGTGACTGACCATGTGTTCATTATTCAATATCTGCACCATATGATGGTATCTCAGGAGTTTATAGCTTAAATATATCACAACAAGTAGGTATATTATTTTTAAAAAGCAGATGGAGAAAGCACAAGGTAACGGCATGATTACCATAGAAAACATCTGTCACAACGCACCAGCTGCCCAGCTATATTCAAAGGGTTTTCAGGCACCACAACAGAGGTGAATCTTAAAGGAAGGTTTAGCAAACAGATAATGCTGTGCCCCTGACAGTTTTTAAGGAAGCACATCTTAAATCCCAATGTGAATTACATATCTGGCTTGTGCAATGGATAATTTTTAATCTCTACTTGCTTTTAATTATTCAATTGTATTTTAAATAGTGTAGAGTTTAATGGCTTTTTAATGTTTATTGTGTTTTAATTCTATACTTTTACTATTGTGAGCCACCTTGTGTCCCTTTGACAGAAAGAAAGGTAGCCTTTAAATAAAACAAATCTAAACAAACAAACATTTTTCTTGTTTTCTCTTTAATCCCACATGAAACGTTTCAAACATTTCAGATGAATTATTTCTCAGCTCAGTATTGACACTCACTTGAATATCTATATTCATCTTGTGTTCATAAAGCATTGGTTATAGAATGTCTTCATATCTGTCAGTTAATGCAATCAGTCAATAAATATACAATGTCACACATTACCTCCACAGCTCATATTAGTGGAATTTCTCCACATTCATCTTATAAAAGGGTATTATGTTTGCTTCAGAAGGAGAACCTCATACTTTCTAAAACTCCCTAGGTTCATTGATACCAATTTGTCTTAACTAACTTCAGACTTGTAGGCTTTAATGGCTGTGCCCAAACCTTGCTTAGTACCATTTTCACAATAATCTGTTTTCTTTTTTACATCTCCACAAAGATTTTCATGTAAATATGACCCTTTGATTATTATTTTTCTCATACATTTGAGAGGCATATTTACATATAAACAAACATATTTTCTTTCATCCACACATTATATGTACCTCTCTAACTGCTGCCCTATCTCTAAATTTGTGACAGAGTCTCACATATATTGATATGTCAGATTCTCTGTCAGAAGGTTGTGGATACACAAAAGTAAGTGGGTATCTAAAATTTAAATGCCAACTGTGCATGTGTGGTCAGATGTTCTTTTCATTTTTTCACTCTGAAAGAGGTGCATAAGGGTGGGAGCAAGGTGCCCCTCTTCTCTCTCTCTCCTCTTTAGAAGTTAAAGAAATTAATAGCATCCATTGGCAACAACAGATTTTTCCCGAATTTGTGAGCCTCCACATTTTAATGCTGGGAAGGGGTGGCAAGTAAAGCAGAAACAAAAAAGAGTCACACAAAGAAGGTCTACGCCTCCTTTTGTGTGCACAGTGGGCTTATCTATCTATCTATCTATCTATCTATCTATCTATCTATCTATCTATCTATCTATCTATCTATCTATCTATCTATCTAAACTTTCCCCCAATGCCTCTGTAATTTCCTGTCATAGATTTATCTATTTTTTTTTGCTACAGATTTTTCACAAGGTGACTGAGGTGTAGTGCTGTAAAAACAGCTTCACTTCTATCGGACTCAATAGGTATTCTGGTGAAAAATATTACTGCATATAACAGTAACCATAAACCCCTTCCCCAGTCCCATATTTTCCTTTTTTTCCATTTCCTTTCCTTTTCACCCTTTTTACTAAAATTTCCTTGCACTTATTGTCACAACTTCTATTGCAGCTTTTACTAAATGTTTCATTTGTGTGCAAAATGCCTTTGATTTACTTGATAAAAGTGCCTAGATTAAGATTGGTGACAATAAACTTTGCAGGCAGCAAACTATATGCCATTTATCCACACACACACACAGTGCTGCACATTAGTTTCTTCGTTAATGAAAAATAATTTCTGATAGTCAATGGTAATCATCAGATTGGAAGCCATAATATGCACGTGCCAATTTTTTCCCACTTTTTAAAACCAAAAAAATCAGCATCTGTACCAAAACTGTATACTTTGCATGTTGCAAAGTTACTATGTATTCTCAGTGCAAGAATCGGTCAATGTACCATCAAACCATGGAGGTGCTGAGTTTCTTCGTTTACTCTGCAATTTGGCTTCTGAACTGGACTGTACAAAACAGGTTATTGGTGTATATGGCAGAAAACCTGAGAAGAGAAAAGCTGAACCTAAAAATGAAGACCAACTTTCTTAAAAAGTAATTCAAAATTTAATAAGCAGCATCTCCATCTGTCCTGGGTTTATGTCCTTATTGTAATTTGTGTGTGTGTGTGTGTGTGTGTGTGTGTGTGTGTGTGTGTGTGTGTGTGTGTGTGTGTGTGTGTGTGTGTGTGTGAATTCTACATCCAGCTCTATAGGAACTGCTGCTCTGCTCACTCGCTCTTGCTCGCTCGCTCTCTTTCTCTATTGCTCTCTCTCTCTCTCTCTCTCTTTTACTTCTAAATCAGTAAACTATGATGTATGTGTCTCTCCCTGAATAACGTTATTATATGATGCTGCCGGAGCACTGAATAGCTTGGCTGTGGACTGCTGAACCCTTTGAATGTAATTGTTTTAACACCATGAAATGAAGTAATGCATAAAATTGATAATAAACGGATATCTCTCTGCCTGTGCATGCAAATGAGCACTTAGCACCAGGGCACAGATGCCACCATTGTTTCCCCCCCTTGAAAATGACAAAGTAAGAGAAAATATCTACCAAGAGCTTACAAAGTACGGTAGTTGCATTTTCATTATTTTTGAGATTTTCACAGAGTTGGGAAACCAAACAGTTGTGCCAACATTTAGAAAGCAAGGGCAGGAGGGAACTTGGAGAATGCCTCCCTGTAATACCCTGGAACATGCTTGATGAGAGCAGTGAAGGGGAGGTTGTTGTGTGGTGTGTGGTGGGAGGGGGCTCCCTCCCTGCCACTTTGGCTCTCATTGCTCCTTCTTAAAAAACGGAAAAGAAAAGAAAGTAAAGGCTTTATTTTTGTGGAGGGTCTCTTTCATTGCTTCCTTCCTGGTTTTGCAAATGTATTCTAACCAAACATGAAGTTTCGTTTCTCCCCACTTCCTAGAAAGTCAGATTATAGGTTTGAATAAGGAATGGTTTGTAGGACAGCCAAAATCACCTGGCTGAGATTCCTCTAGCTGGAAAAAAATGCATGCAAATTCACATACTCAAATGCACACAGAGGGACACACAGAGAGAAACAGGGAGATTATGCTGGCAACAAAATGAATTATATTAAACTTTTTTTCTGACTCATATAGGTCCAATTTTCAGGAAGCTGACTTCTCGTGTGAACCCCAGAACCTGGGCAATATTTTGGATGCATCCAAGAGTGCTCTGTTATTCTCAGTCACAATTGCCCTGAGCTTTCCTCTTCTTTTTTGTTCAATTCACCTTGTTTAGTTTGCCAATTTCCCCAGTGTTAGCTGCATCCCAATATATTTTCAATTTACTTCGTAAGTCTTCCCTTGTTCCTTTATTTACTATGAAGGCTTTATGCAGATTCCCCAGCAAGATGACAACCATGTTTGTTGCCTGGTCCAGAGCCCTGTTTGACTATATGTAGGTCTGCAAACATATGAGTGAGTACCCATCTCTATAAATTTTATAGAGAAGACAGCCCTGTGCTCCAAGGAAAGAATCAGAAACATGAAGTCTGATCAAATATTGTTGGACTGAGGGCCTTCTTACACGACCCCTAAGATCCGCTGGCCCCTTAAATTCGGACCAGAGATCTTAGGGGTTTGTCGCTCTTCTGTGTCTCCACCCCTCCCTGCTTCCTGGCTGCTGGCTGCGTGAGGGGAGGGAGGAAAAAAGGGACAAAAGAATAAAACCTTACCTCCCGGTGTTGGTGGATGCTGCTGGGGGAGCCCCGGTTACTTCCTGGTTCCTCTCAAAGGGGCGGGAGGCAAAAAACAAAGACAAAAAGAAGCGAGGAGAGCCCAGCACATCCGCATCAAATATTTTTCACCTCCAGAGAGAAGGTACAAGAAAAGTGCGCTGGGTCACGCACTAAAGTGGGCGGGGTCACACTTAATTGTCTGCAAACTCTGGAGCTGGTGGGGAAACATTTTAAATCTCCGGAGCTTGCAGCCATTTGCGGTGGAGCTTAGGGGTCGTGTATAAACGCCCTGAAACTCACATCAGCACTAAATGCCATATTCAGTGGCAAAGGATGATGGGAGCTGAACTTAGAGAGGAGCCATCATCAGCACACCAGCTGTCATCCCTCTGTCAAGGCATGTCATCCCTCTGTCAAGACAAAGATCTTGGAAAACCAGTTTCCAGGAATCTCAGTTATATAAATTGTAAGAAGTTTTTAAATAGGTTAAAGAGAGGGTGGGGGAATACCCAGAGTGGTGTTTTCACACAGAGCTCTGAATTTTAGGAAAATGCATAAGAACATAAGAACACCCTTGCTGGGACAGGCCACAGCCATTCCAGTCTAGCATTCTATCTCAGTGGCTCGACATTTGCTTCAGGGTATTCCCAGGCAGATGTCTTCACCTGCTTAGGATTCCCGGCAAATGGCATTGAGAGATATCCTTCTTATCCCTCCAACCCGGAGGATGTCCTTAGGCATCCCATAATGACATGCATTGATACCCTTATTCTCCATGAACTTGTCCAATCCTCTCTGAAAGCTGTCAAGGCTGACAGTTGTCATCATTTCATCTGGCAGGGAGTTCCACAGACCAAGGATCCTCTGGGTAAAAAAAAGTATTTCTTCTGATATGTTTGAAATCTAGCACCCAAAAGTTTCATGGAGTGCCTCCTAGTTTTAGTGTTGTGTGATTGGGAAAACAGTTTTTGTTTATCTACTTTGTCCATACTGTGTATTATTTTATAAACTTCAATCCAAAATCTACAAAACAGTTGTATAAACTTGTGTATGAATCCAGATAACTTGAAAATGTATACTATATATGTAAGCACACAAAAGAGAAAATAAGTAATTGTGCAAGTGCATGTATCCTCTGTAACCAACTGGGACCTAAAAATAGAATGCTGTTTTACAGAAGGAAGTAGATTATAAAGATGGAAAAAATAATCTACTAATAATCTACTTTGCTACATAATCCTCAATTTTTCATGGTTTATCAGTATTTTCCATCTATTTCATATACAGATTCATTTATACAACAATAAAGCATAACTAGGTAGCTTTAGCTGGATTGCCTTTTAGCCTTGGTGTAATCTGCCTTTTTAAGCACAAAGTAGGTTGATGTCCAGTAACCAGATTTATGAATATCTTGAAGAACCCTTACCCTGACACTGAGAGCAAATCAAAAGTAAAACGATAGTACTCAATCATCATCCCATTTCCTACCAAGATAAAGGGATCATGGACACATGATTTTATTCCCATTAAATGAGAGAATAAATTACAGAAATAATATCTGAACAGTTTCAGCCTCAATTTTATTTGCTATTATCCTACTAACATCTGGGATGCAGCAAATAACACTACTACCAACACTCTGGTTGCTGTTCACTCATTGCATATTAATGATAATTGAAGATATATTACTTTTCTAGCATGTGCATGGTATGGGCAAGAAAAGTACATGCATCAGAGACCCCCAAGTCACAATGCTTAAATTGCAATACTGCATGCAGCCAAGACGCTGCTCACAACCTGAGTTTGATCCCAGGCTCAGGTAGCTCCCTCAAGGTTGGCTCAGCCTTCCAGTCATCTAAGGCTGGTAAACTGACTATCCCACTTGGCGGGGGGGAAATGCATAGCCTGTATAATTGAACTATAAACCACCTAGAGACTGGTTTAAGCACCATGGGTGGTATATAAAGAGGACACTTTCCTGTTTGTTTGCTTGCTTTCCTGCTTGCATTAGATCAGCAAGAGAAAAATCTCCTTTTTGAAATGCTTCATAATACCCCCAAATAAAACATTTTTTCCCAAGAAGCCAAGATTCTAATGCCCTAAGAGATCATTTTATCAGCCAATGGTTTAAAATAAAAGTAGAAACCCCATTGGTTTTAAATATGCACCAGGTTACAAAACAGCTTCCTACACTATTTGCAGTAGAGTGATTTGTCTCATGAGAAATTTATAGGTAATTATGATTACAGTCCCAAATATGGATCAGGTTTCCAAAACCTTTCAATTCCAAGATCCACTGATCAAAGAAAGGATGATCAACCTGTTAATCAAGCACTTTCACTGGAGAATGATTAACATAAGGAACCAGCTAATTCTGATGAGAACATACAGTGTATGCAATCTTGCTAAACTTTTACCATTTTTCACTCTAGAGCAAGCCATGCATGCACAAACTGGGGACACTCAAGAATTTCATTCAGTACTCCTTTTAAGCAAAAATGTAGGATTCACATTTTTGGATTGGTATGTTGACAACCTTTGACTTGTTTTATCTTTTACTGCTCTGAATTTCATCATACCCAAATAAATGTACAAAGCACAGCTGTTCACAGAAGGAAATAGTACCACTGTGTGTGTTCTATGACTTGGATTTAATAATAGCTCACTTTTTTTTACTATGAGATCACTTGAATCTAGGTTGGGAGAGGATATGGGGAGGGGGGAATCATAATCTATGAATATATCTTCATATAAACTAAAGTTGCTGTTACCAGAATGAAGTATATCATTTTCATGAAGGCCTCAGTGACAGCAGTAAACATATTTCAAGCATTTCCAAGGGATCGCTTTCAAAAATAACCTTTTTCCTTATGTTCTATGGGCAGGATCTTTTGGTAGACTTCTACTGGCAGAAGTGAATGAATGGGGCTATCTCCCCTCTCCAAAATACTGTCCCTGAAGAGACATGAACCCCTCTGGAGCCACTTATCCAGTGGTGCAGAACTGCAAAAGGCAGATGGGGGAGATTTCTATTGCAATCCCCAATGCGATGCAGGATTTAATCCAGTATGGCAATGATAGTGTTAGATGTGGAGCACATGACTCATCATTTGAATCCATCTCGGTTGTCCTTCCGGAAACAGGGAAATACCTTTCTGTTCAGGCAAGCTTTCCTAGAATGATGGACTAGCATGTGTATTTTAATCATGTAGCTTTAAGGTAATGTTGTCTATAATGCTGTAAGATGTCCCTCACTTCCTTGTTCTCAAATACTTGAACATGTCTTAATTGTACCAGACTGTACATTATCCCTCATTAGTAGAGATGGGCACAACTTAGCGGAATTCCCATTTCCGTTTCCGTTACTCGTTTCCGTTACGCAACGGAAACGGTAACGGGAATTACTCCGCCAGAACTCGAACTCAAACCGACTAAAGAATAATTGGGTCTGATTTGTCATGGTCGTTCCAGGTATCGCAGCAATCCCGTGATGCCAAGCGGCACAGAAAAAAAGTTTTTAAAAGTTTAAAAAAAAACCCCGATTCCCGGCCCTAAAAGCAGGCAAAAACTGTCTGAGGGCACCTACCAGGCCAGAAGGGTGTTTTATTTGGGGGGGGGGTTCCCTGCCCCCCTCTCCTTGGCTAGTGCTACTGCTGCGCTGCTGGTACCAGGCGCGGGGGGGCATTGTCTCGTCTGCCTTTGCCATGTGGTGTGCGGGCGGGGGGATCCAAAATGGCGACCTCAATTTTTTTTTGAAATCGTGGTCCAAAAACCCACCAAAGCACCACAGAAACATGCAAAAATTAGCTATTTTAAATGCTTGAATTTTTACAGTAGCAGCAGTGGGTTTGTCTTGCCAAAATACGTCTTCGTTGATTTTATTTTATTTTATTTTATTTTTTTACTCCTGCACATTTGCAATGATGGGCTCGCCCATGGGAGTGGACCATGCAAATTTTTGGAGCCATTCCACCAATCGCATGGCCAGGTTTTGGAGACTGTACCAGGCTGGGAGGGCGCATCCATTTGCCATGCAGTGCGAGGGGATCTAAAATGGTGACCGCAATATTTTTTTTTAAATCGTGGTCCAAAACCCCACCAAAGCACCACAGAAACATGCAAAAATTAGCTATTTTAAATGCTTGAATTTTTACAGTAGCAGCAGTGGGTTTTTCTTGCAAAAAAGGTCTCCGTTGATTTTACTTTATTTTATTTTATTTTATTTTTTTACAACTGCACATTCACAATGATGGGCTCGCCCATGGGAGTGGACCATGCAAATTTTCCACCAATCGCATGGCCACTTGGCCAGGTTGACCACAGAGACTTCTGGGATGTGCCAATCAGGCATAAACAGCCCACTAACCATAGCCCGAACCCAAACCCGAACCCTAAGCCTAACCCATACGCCAGTACACTGTCCTTCTAAGTGGGTCAGAGAGGCACCCAGAGGTGCACCCCAATACTCACCCTAACCTCACCCGTAACTAGCCTAACCCTAGCCCTTGCACTAACCCGTCTTAACCCTAAGCCAGATCTACTTGCATTGCACTACACGCAAGTACATTTCCCTTGGAGCGGGTGCAAAGAGTCTGCCAGTCCGTCACTTGTGGCTCTGGCTGACTCCTGCAGCAGCATTTGTGTGCCATGCAAACCATGCCTGCAAGTGCTGCCTGACTGTGTCTCACCGACTGTTGCAGGGAGGGGTGCCTCTGCCAGTCTGCTGCGTCTGCAATATACATATCCATAGCATATGGCTATGCATGCCCTTTTGTAGCAGCGCTGGCGGGTGAGGATAGGAGGCACCCACCACAGAGAGGTGCCTCCAGGAGCCCGCTACCCCCCCCAAAACCAGTACTAACGACAAACTAAAAAACAAAAAATGAAATGACAAATTTTTGCAAAATTTCATGAAAAACGGAAACGAGCTGAAACGGGCTGCCTCCGACACACAACTCAAAAACGTCATTTTCCCTAGTTGTGCCCATCTCTACTCATTACTATAAGCCGCCTTGAGTCCTTTTCCAAGGAGAAAGGTGGGGTAAAAATACTCTAAAATAAAATAAATAAATAACGATATAATAAGTGATACTGGCAGCAAAAAGAAAAGCTGTTCCAATGAGCAGCACTGGTGTCAGTGTCCTGCAGTCACAAAATTAACTGTGTGGGCTAGAAACAGCATATCACCACTCACAGCATTCTTAGAACAAAATGGGAGAGCTTCAGGTTTGCCTTACAGGATTCCTTGGCAGAAAATGGCAAAAGAAACAAAGCCTGAAGGATATGTGCATAGTGCCAACTCTGTATTCCATTTGATGCAGATTAAAGCACAAGCATTTTAATTATCGAATTTTCAGCTGCTTGCAGACTTTTTTAAAAAAATACTATCAGTTTTACTTTATGGTTTGATGTTTTATATTGTCTTACTGTTGCATTGTTTTACATCTTTATTTGTACTGCTCTAGAATTCATTGTGGAGTGGTGTGTGGTTTATAAACTTTTGACATTAGTATTTCCACATTATAAAAAATGTGGACATTTCACCTGCTGCCCCTGTGTCAGCTATCCTGAACGCATTCACAGTCACCAGATAAAATACTATGCTTATTCATTTCCTTTTCATTTCTTTCCCCTGCCTGCCTCTTTTTGAATTTTGTTGATCACGTTTTGCAGTAATTGGTTATATGCTTCAAGACGGCTGGTGTCTAGAGTACTTAGAAATTTTAAAGCTTCACTTCATTTAGAATGTTAAATTATTTATCACACTGTCCTGCTATAGAAATTCTCAGAGGGAAGCATTCTAAGGAAACTACTTGATCTATTGCCTCAATACCCAGGCAGTAGCTAGTAAATTTCCAGAATTAAAGAAATAGATGCTAGCTCATGCTACGTCATTTATCAGATACTCTTTTTCCCCTGTGTCTTTTTTATGCCTAAGTGATACACATATATGCCCTTTCCTGAAGTTCAGAACCCCATGTGGACAGAACTGTGTGATGAGAACAGTGCAGCTACAATTGCTGGCCTACTCTGTCATGTGGCTCCCATCATGCTTCCATTATTGCTGTCCTTCCGGTGTTATGGAGGGAAAGTGAAGAGTCTACACAGTCCACATGTTTTGATCGAATATCAGTTACTCTCCTCAGCATAATGCTTAAAAAGAACTAGGACAGTGTGTGTTTTGTGACAGAATAAAACATTACAAGAGTAGGTTTAAAAAAATAAATTCAGAATTTAGAGACTTAAATAACATTTCATTGCTGAATAGAACAGTGTGAAAGGCCTACCTCAGGTAGCAACATAAGGGGACATGGCAGCATGCAACTCCCCAACCTCAAGCCAGCTCTTGCCACTCAAAAAAGCTTCACCAGTTGAAATAGCTAATGCATGGCCCCAAATGCCACAGGTGTGGGTGGGATGAGGTGGTAGATTGCCCATGCCATAGCAGCAAAGGCATGAGGGAGGACCCATTGCCCCATGAGAACATCATAGGGTATTCTGTGGAAGCACTGATGGGAGATGCAGGGCAGTAACTGCCTCTTGACTGCCACCTCTTTTGATGGGACAGCTTGAGTGACAGCCTACATGTACTACTATAAATGTCTTGCTGGGGACTCTCTACCAGATGCTCATAGGACCACACATGTAGTTATATATAATTAAATGTGACCTCAGTTCTACAGATTCCTATCTGGAACTAAGTTTCACTGAAGTGAGTTGTACATATTTCTGAGCAGACATATGTACACAGAGACTAGAGGTGTCTTCTACTATAAGTGCAAGTTTTTGAGGGGCCACACTATTCAAGATGTAGGTAATTTTTTCTCAGTCCAGTCCTATTACAGTACTGTAACCATTACAACAAACTCTATCCTCATTAAGTGTTTCAGCAGCTGTAGTCCTATGCCTTTTCTTCCCAGTACTGCAGTTGATCATCAAACTGTATCCCATCTGGCTCAAAAATTGCAAGTATGTTTGATGGTAGATAACTGTATTATTTGGAAGCAACACTTAATTGCCAACAGTTACAAAACGTCTGTGACCTTTGGAGTTGTGTTTGTTGTGTAAGCTTAAAATAGGAAATAATACATTACTGGGTATAAATAATTTTGAAGTCAATGGTTGCAGAACTTTTCAAAAATGAGTTAGAAGTAGAGATAGGCATAAAATGAATCAAGAATCAAAATAAAAAATTAAAACAAAACAAAGGAAAAAAACAGGAACCAGGCCAATTCATTTTTGATAGTTCCCTGAACCATTCTTTCACAAAGTGAAATGAAAAACCAAACTATTTTTATCATTGCCAGTTCTTTTTGTTTCATTTCTCCTCAGAAAGTCCCCCAACATGTATTTTCCACTGTAACCGTTAGCAAATATTTCCTAATATTCACCTGAAACCTGGTTTCCTATAACTATTAGTACGTGTCCTGTACTTTGTAATACTAAGAACTGATCCTGCCCCTCCTCTGTATGACAGTCTTTCAAGTATTTGAAAAGTGCTCTCATATCTCCCTTTAGTCTTCATTTCCCAAAACTAAACATGCTCATTTCTTCCCATCTTTCCTCCTAGGCCTTGCTTTTCAGTCCCCTGATCACCCTTGCTGCCCTCCACTAAACTTGTGCAACTTCTAAAAGTTTAGCTGAGTGAGCCCAAGTGGGTCGGCCGCCGGCGTCTCCTGCCGGGGGGATGGAGCCAGGCGCGGACCTTCCATTCCTGCCGCAGCCTGCCCCCCCGCTGGGCTGGTCTTCGGGCGGTGGGTCGACCGCCGGTGTTCCTTGTCGGGGGGTGGGGTCAGGTGCGGACTTTTCATCTCTGCCGCCGCCTGCCCCCCGCCGGGCTGGCCTTCTGGCGTCTTTTGCCGGGACGGGTGGGGGACAGGCGCGGACTCTCCAGCAGCCTGCCCCCGGGCTGGTCCTTAGGGCTCCTGCTGGGGGGATGGGGCTAGGCGCGGACTCTCCATCTTTGCCGCAGCCTGCCCCCCCGCTGGGCTGGTCTTCGGGCGGTGGGTCGACCGCTGGCGTCTCCTACCGGGGGGTGGGGCTAGGCGCGGACTTTCCATCCTTGTCGCAGCCTACCCCCCCGCCGGGTTGTCCCTCGGGCGGTGGTTCAGCCGCCGGTGTTTTCCTGCTGGGGGGTGTGGGGACCAGGCACAGATTTTCCATCTCTACCGCAGCCTGCCCCCCCGCCGGGCTGGTCTTCGGGCAGCGGGTCGGCCGCCGGCGTGTCCTGCCAGGGGGGTGGGGCTAGGCGCGGATTCTCCATCCTTGCCGCAGCCCCCCCCCTCGCCGGGCTGGTTCTTGGGCTATCGGGGTCATTGCATCTTTCACCCCCCCCGAGAAGGGAGGGCCTAGGGCCCCTGCTCCCCATGGTACCCGATGAGTTTACACCATCATGCCGGCTTGGGGACCGGCTTTGGACTCCGGAACCTTTGGACCACTTCCTCGGTTGGGCCTGGTCGTTAGCTATGAGCCGCTTGGCTGTACCATCTGATTGTTGAACTATTTATGATCTATTTATGATCCAAGGGTGCAGGTTGGACTGGAATGGCCCTCCCCTGGGATCACTTGAGCCATGAGGCTGTCGACCCTGGCGGTGGACTTCCTCCGAGCCCTCTTGCTGCGCCCTTGAGTTTGCCACCTATGACCTTCGCTGCCTAGTGTTATCGTTGCCCCCCTTTCCTTCTTTTCCCCCCTTTTCCTCCCCACTTATTCCATCTCTCTGTGGGCTACCCTTGATCTTTTATATTTTATATTTTATTTTATTATTTATAGTGTCTATTGTATTGTTTTTGCTTTGCTACCAGGTTATTTGGTTATTGTTTTTGATTTTCAGTTGTTTTATTTTGCATTATACTGAACTTTTGGTGGCCTTCTTGGTACTTTTTTTTTCTTCATTTCTGGTATTGTTAGGTTTGGGCCTTTGGCCGTTTGAGATCTTATGGAGCCCGCCGGGTGCCCCATTAGGGTTGTGTCGGGCCGTGGGAGATACGCTGTGGGCCGGCGGGTGGATCGGATTAGGAGAACTCGGGACAGACATCTATTGCCTGTCCCCCGTTCTGATCTGTCGGCTCACCGCCAAATGGCTGGGATCCAAACCGCCTGTTCCCCTTACCTGTCCTGCCTGCTTATTAATGCCAGGTCGGTACATAATAAGATCCCCCTTATCCACGATCTCATCGTGGACGAGCGTGCCGACCTGGCTTTCCTCACGGAGACCCTCCTTTGCCCCCAGGGCTACCGTTTGCAGGTCAAAGGGGAGGGGGGAGGGGGGAGGGGGGCTATGGTCTTCAGAGACTCCTTTCATGTCAGTAGATCCGCGATTTTGGTGAGTCCGGGTTTGGAATGTCTCCACCTTATGGTGGGTCATAGGGACAGGTTTGGGGTAGTGCTTGTGTACCGTGCTCCCCGCGACCCTGCACTATCCCTTCCGGAGCTCTCCGAGTTCATCTCGGCGGCACTTTTGAGGTCCCCCCGCCTATTGGTGTTGGGGGATTTCAATGTGCACGCCGAGATTGGGCTGTCTGGAGCAGCTCTGGAATTCATGGAGTCCATGGCCTCCATGAACCTGCCCCAATTAGTCATCGGACCCACTCATATTGGTGGACACACCCTGGACCTGGTTTTTGCCTCCACATCACGGGGTTTTGATCTGGGGGTCGGGAGGTTGTTGGCCCAGCCCGTGTCATGGTCAGATCATTATCTATTGACTTTCTCTCTTGCGGTAGCCACCCGCCTGGGAGCCGGGCCCTCCATCTGGGCCCGCCCGGGGCTCCTGGACCCTGTGCGGTTTTCGGAGGCCCTCGGGGATGTACCAGACGGTTTGGATGACGATCTGGCCGACTCCCTAGCCCAACGGTGGTTTGAGGAGGTGGCTGGGGCTGTCGACCGGATCGCCCCCAAGCGCCTGATCCGATGCCGAGCCCGTTCGTCCCCTTGGTTTACCGAGGAGCTACGGGCGATGAAGCAAGAGCGGAGAAGGCTAGAGAGCAGATGGCGGAACGCCGGACGGCTCAAAATTGGGCTGCGGTAAAGGCGTTGAAACTCTCGTGCGATAAGGGCGGCTAGGAGATCTTTTGCCGCCCTGAGAATTGGTGAGGCCTCAAATCGCCAAGCGGAACTTTTCCGTGTGGCCCGAGACCTCACCAATCCCGCTCCGCCGGGGCCTCCTCCTAGTGATTTCACTAGTGAGTCATTCGCAGCCTATTTTAAATCTAAGATAGAGGCCATCCGTTCCGAGCTGGATGCCGGTTGCCCTGATACGGCCCCTGTCACGGCCAGTGTCGGGCCGCCTCGGTCGCCTCGGTTTGTTGAGTTTGGGCCTGTAACACCGGTGGATGCCTCCAGGGCACTGGGACATTGCAGGCCTGCGGTCTCTCCGTTCGACCCTTGCCCTTCCTGGTTGATTAAGAGCGCAGGGGGGAGCATGCCGAAATGGGCTTCACTGATTGCCTCAACCTCCTTCAGGGACGGGATCTTGCCCAGTCATCTGAAGGAGACGGTGGTGAAGCCCATTATTAAAAGACCTGGCTTGGCAGTGGACAATTTGTCCAACTATCATCCCATAGCCAATGTTCCCTTTTTGGGCAAGGTGATCGAGCAAGTCGCCGCCCTGCATCTCCAGTCGTTCCTGGAGGAGAACCATGTCCTGGATCCTTTCCAGTCCGGGTTCAGGCTGCGTCATGGAACCGAAACGGCCCTGGTCGCGCTGCATGATGATCTGTTGAGGAGGGCTGACAGGGGTTGCTCTACCCTGCTGGTCCTTCTCGACCTGTCAGCGGCTTTTGATACCGTCGACCACGGTATCCTGCTGGAGCGGCTCTCTGAGGATGGGATTGGAGGCCAGGCCTCGGCCTGGCTCCAGTCCTTCCTTGGGGGCCGCACCCAGCGAGTGAGCTTGGGGGGTGAGTTGTCGGCTCCCTGGACACTCTCTTGTGGGGTGCCTCAGGGGTCGTCACTCTCCCCAATGCTCTTTAACATCTATATGAAGCCGCTGGCCGAGATCATCCGGAGTTATGGAGTCTGCTGCCATCAGTACGCTGATGACATGCAGCTCTATCTCTCCTTTTCCACCGATGCAGTGGAGGCCGTCGGGACCCTTGATCGTTGCCTGGCTGCGGTACTGGACTGGACCAGGTCCCACAGGCTCAAGCTCAACCCAGGTAAGACCGAGGTTATGTTCTTTGGGGGCTCGTCGGAGGGGTACTGTGGCCCTCTTCCCAGTCTGGATGGGTCCGCCCTCCAGCTGGCGCAAAGAGTGAGGAATCTGGGCGTTGTCCTGGACCCGGATCTGACCCTGGAACCTCAGGTGTCAGCCGTGGTCAGGTCGGCCTTTTACCATCTTAGGCTTATCGCCCAGATTCGCCCGTACCTCGATGAGGGCTCCTTGAGGACTGTGGTACAGGCACTGGTCATGTCGAGGCTGGATTACTGCAATGCCCTCTACATGGGGCTCCCCTTGAACCTTGTTCGGCGATTGCAGCGGGTCCAGAATACGGCGGCCAGGCTGGTGGTTGGTGCGCGTCGTTATGACTGTGCCACCCCCATCCTGGCTCGCCTACACTGGTTACCCGTTGCCTCCCGAATAAGGTTCAAGGTGTTGGTTTTGGTTTACAAAACCCTCCATGGCTTGGCCCCGGCATATTTGGCGGAGCGTCTCTCCCGACAATTAGATCTGGCCCAACCCACCCGAGCTTTGGTGGCCTTATCACTGCGAACGGTCACACCGAGGGACGCCCATAAGGCGGGTACTCGGGGGCGGGCTTTCTCGGTAGTGGCCCCGTCCATCTGGAATAAACTCCCTAGTGATTTACGGCTGGCTCCATCGCTGGAAGCTTTTAAGAGGAATCTTAAAACTATCCTCTTCCGAGAGGCTTACGGCAATGTCTAAGGTCCCACTTTGGTTTTTTTTTTTTTTTGGATATTATTACCCCGCCAAATTACTTTTCGTCATTGCTGTTTTGCTATTGTTGTTCACAATTGTTTTGCTGTTTTAATTTTGATACTGTAAACCGCCCAGAGTCCCCATTGTGGGAATGGGGCGGTATACAAGCATAAATAATAAATAAATAAATAAATAAATAAATAAACAGAAAGAAGTGAGCACTGGTAAGTTTCTGGGCTGCTAGCACTTGGACTAGAGCTGTTTTAGAGGCCTCTGCTAATTTAAACTGCTAAGTTAAATTGCAAAGAGCCACCTTTATTCAAACAAAGGAAGCAGCCTCAAGCTACCTCAAACAAAGGAAGCAGCGGTGTGGTGCCAGACTAATCCTTTCTCTGTACAGGAGGGTGGAGTGACACTAATTCTTTTCCCCTGAGTAAGCTCAGCCTCAGCCATTTTGAGCCTGGGTGTGATCCCAAGCAGAGCTGCTGATGAGTGAGCCGAACAAACAGAAAGAAATAAGCACTGGTAAGTTTCTGGGCAGCTAGCAGTTGGACTAGAGATGCTTTAGAGGCCTGCACACATAAACAACAAAGGAAGAAAATATTCTTACTAGGTAGAAAGGCAGTAAAAGTCTAAATTGTTGAGGCCCAGAATACTGCACTCATTAAAATGGAGTCTGAGGGATCAGCTATAGTTTTACCTGCAACACTTGTGCCATGTTTGTCATCTTGCCAAAGCACATGGAGGACTACACTTGCAGCAAGTGCAAGCTGGTTAAGAACATAAGAACATAAGAAGAGCCATGCTGGATCAGGCCAAAGGCCCATCTAGTCCAGCTTCTTGTATCTCATAGCAAATGCATCTCTTCTTATGTTCTTATGTTCTTAAGAGTCCAGAACTCTAGATGGGGTGCATTTTTCTATACTTCTTAGTAGTATCTACTAAAAAGGAGGGGTCAAAAGGAAGCAAAACTTCCCATTTTCTCAAAGCTCTATTCATGGAGGAGTATCTTAACCAGCCATTGTGAACATGTATTCTCTTTGCACATGGCATCCGGTCTGGACACTTGTAAAAGTTATTTATAGTAACCTATCCTAGTCAACTCACAGTTGCTTTCCACTAAAGTAAAGATGAAGGCAGAAACTCCAAGGAGCCGAGTTATCTTTTCCTCTTAGGAGAAGGATATTATTTGTATGGCCTCTGCTGAAGATTCTGAAATTGAGAGTTTGGGTCTGACACCCAGCAAAATGTGCTTCTGGAGGTTTTAAAATTTCAGAAAGAATTGCAATCTGCTTATATGACAATTTCATAGGATGAACACTCAGTCCATGCAAATGGAGTGGCTTTTTCCAAAACAGAATTGAGATGGCACCTGATGTGAATTGTCCTATGAATCTTCTTGGATTTTCATGTGTCTTACCACAATTGTTGGCTGACACAGTATATAGGGTATGTGGCTCTCCGCAATCAGCCAATGGTTTATCAAATGTTGTATGAAGACTACAAAAGTTAGATTTAATTCATTCAAGGAATATAATATCAATGGGAACTGTTCTTATAGACTTTGCTTTGACATGGATTTGCTAGGTTTGGGAATAAGGCCAGGTATTGTGGATTTCAGTCAGATAGGCAAAGATCAGATGAAACAGATACAGAGCAAGTGATTTTAAAATGTGTGTGTGTTTTCTTTCCACATTTTAATAAACACAGTGTCACACTCAAAATCAAGGTCCTGTTTTCTGCCACATATTTCTGAGGAAATTACAGCTTAATGTCTCTATCCAGAAGCAGAGGCTTGTCAGAAGCACATAAAGTTAAGTAGTGTGCTTGTTTTCTTTGACATAAATCAACTTGATCCTGAAAAACTCACAGTGCAAAATATCACTTCTTTTCATTTTGTACTTTTATCTGACAAGAAGCAAGGTCACAAAGTGTTATACCTATTGTTAGAAAGCCAAATATTAAAGGCTTTTGCATTTCATTGAATTTGATCCTCAAAACACAGTGTTCTCAAAAGAAATGTCTGTTTCTGAAATGCTTCTACCAATCTTTGAAGAATATTTTCATAATGTGTGATTAATTTGTAGCATGAATTCATTGTGTCATCAATCAGCCAGCCACCGTATGACAGTGACATGAAATTAGTGTCTCTTGCAGCAGTTAATGTTCAATGTTATTCAGTGTTAAATATGGATTTGATTATGTCTATACAGTCAGTTCAACAGCTCTGCATTGTACAGAGATTCAACTCCTCAAAAGTGTTACAATGTACGTATTTCCTCACCCAAGAGATAAATAAAGATGAAAAAGTCAAGTTGGAATACAGTGAAGTTTTACAAAACAGTCTAGATACCTTGTAGTCTTAAATAGTTTTAATTTGAAATGTTTAACTTTTTTTCATTGTAGCTTTAAAATTGCATAAGAATTGTACATCTAAACATAGTTTGGTTATTCCTTATACTTAAAGTATGTTGGAAGAATTGTCTATAAAAATTCTGTCATCCAGGTGAGTTTATCTGGAAGTTGAGTCATGGAAACTGGACTTCTTTTTCTTGAGAGATAGAAATGTTTCACTGCTCATCTAAACAGCTTCATCGGACTCTCAAGAAAAAGAAGTCCAGTTGCCATGACTCAACTTCCAGATGCTGGAAGAATTGTTAATTGAATGTAGAAAGTTCTAAAATGAGACATAAAAACAAAAGTAATGTCCAATCAAGGAAAAAATACAGAAATTCCATGATTGAAGGCTAGCATATAGAATATGTTCAAGAATATATTCATCTTGGTGTGGGAAATCTAATCAGGGAGTGAAAATGGACAGATGAATAAGACTTGTTATGGTAAGCTTTCAGTAAACAAAGTAAAGTCTTTAAAAATAAAACAACTCTTAAATTAAGAAATTCAATTGTCAGTGTATGTGGCCAGTACTGATCTATGCCACACAGACTTGGACTAGGAACCAATCAGCTCAAGAGGTGGCAAGTTCTCCAGCATTGGAGGCACTCACTAGAAAAATATCCTGTGATTTGTATTCCTGCCTTGAGTAGGGGGTTGGACTCAATGGCATTGTAAGCCCCTTCCAACTTCATGGTTCTGTGATTCTATGGTTTTACATTTTCCATAATGGAAAAGCTCACAACCACTCAAAGAGCAACGGAAACACTGGAAAACCTCTACATCCTACAAAAAAAAAAACAAAAAAAACCACCCACTAACCAAACACATGGGGAAGGAAATGGAAAAGAGGCACTTACAAACAAAGAATGTTTAGGATTCCCTTTCAACATCAGCTGCTGTACCTGATCTGCCGAAACTCTGCAGGGTTCCTTATATGCTGCAGTCTCTGTGCTGCCTGTCATATTCAGAGCAATACACCAGAAGGAATTAAGGGAGAAATGACTATCATTTTTAGATATTCTTTAAATCAAAAGCTGCTCTTGCACAAAAGCCCTTGCATCAATTCATCTAAAACTTGGCAGCTCTCATCCACCCCCCTCCCGATGAAGCTGTTATGCCTACCAATTTCTTCCAGTTTGCCAAGAAATAAAAAAGCTATTTGGGGGAGTCCACATTATGTTGTATTAGACAAAAAACAAACCCTGTATGTAATTTTAGAGGTTGGAAAAGTTATAGTTCAGGGCTAACAACTGCCAAGATCCTCTTGTCATTGTAGTCACTGACCATACTCAAACTGCCTGGGGAATTCTGGAACTTGTAGTCCAAAAAAGGACTTTTTAAAAAGCTGCTTTTCTCCTTCAAGGAAGATTTTTTATTTTGGCCCATAAGTCATAATCATTGCAAAATTATTGGTGCCTGGCAAGTCCAGTTTGGCCAGAAAACTGGACCTCGGATCAGCACATAGATGTAGCAGAAAGGCTGTTCTTGCTCCCTGCTAAATTTGGGTGTGTGCGGGCAAAGGGGGTTGAAGTTGTGATTTTTTTTAAAAACAAACAAACAATGTTTTGTTATTTTGTGATGGAACATACAAAAATTTCTTAAAACGCTGAATAACTTATGTGCATAGTACAGCATTCTTGCCAAACAGGATGTGTTCCCAGTTGGCCCACAGAGCAGGTGTCTGCCACTTTTAACCCTGTCCTGGCCTTCAGTGTGAAAGAAAGATGTGTTGTGTTGAAGGAGAGTCTTCCATTATAAGGTGTAATGGGCAGAACTTGGGGGAAAACTGCTTCTTTGACCTAAAACTTCCGAAATCCCCCCTCCATCATAAAAGCACAAGATCTCACAATCATAAAACCGAGATGTTTTTGAATAATTGAATTTCCTGGCTTTTAAAGACACATATGGTATTCACATGTTCAATCAGAAACTTCTTTCATATAGTATTACCCAGGGGTAGATGATTCCAGAAGATGAGCATATAATCTGTACTATGATTCAATAAGAAGACAAAAGTTAGAAATGATCAAATATGCCTATAGTCTTTATGTGCCAAAACATTTTTGAGGGCAAAGCAAAGATTGTGAGTAGGTACAAGGAATACAGTGGAGAAACATACACATGATTTAAACTCTCAGTGAGTGGTCTGTCAAGTCAAGCTTGAACTCCCATTTGGGCAAAAGAAAATAACCTGAGCCTATCCTACTATGCACATATAATGGAAATACAGAAGTGTCCAGAATGTTTGGAAAAGTGCTTTATGGAAGCCATAAGATCTGCACAGAACTTAATAGAAAAGATGATATTGCTTGTAAGGTATAGGAGTAGCAGGAGGAGAGGAGACCCTAACATGAGATGCTGTGTGTTTGCAAGATTTGTCCAGAGTTCTTAATGATTGGACAGCCTCTTTCAGGTTCTTCAGGATCTTCATGCTTATGTGAAATAATAAGGGGAATCATGAAGCCCTGAGGCAGACACCATAGGCTAATGGTGAAGGCACTTGAACAGGAGTCCTCCAGCACTGCTACCATTCACAAACTGACACCATACAAGGGAAAATCCCAGAAGCTGACTTCTGTTTTTATCAATTCACCACTCCACACCCAAATATAAATCAATTATGAAAATGGCACAGAGACTCCATTTTCACTGGCCAGTAGCTGCTTTTCAAGAAGCAGAAAACTAATTTGATTGACCCAGATGCAAAGTTTGACAAGAATGCTATGCCCTATCTATTAGTCACATGCAACTGCCAGAGAGCTTCTGCTTTTGCCTTCTTAGGACATATTACTTGTGTGTTTAACAAATAAATGACGGGGACGTGAGATGGCACTAGTTAGACATGCCCCTCTGCATTTTTTCTATGTTCCCAAAACTTCCTCCTTAGCTGAATACATTAGAAGTCTTTCAGGTGTTCTGTAGAAGTCATGAACATCTGTACTGATGGGGACAGAGGACCATACAATTGCCAGGACATGACTGCCAACTGCCGTCCCATTTATCATATATCATTCATTCATTCATTCATTCATTCATTCATTGTCAACCCAAGTGACTTAACCTCCCCATCTCAATTGTTCAATGACTCTTCAAGAGACAGGTCTTCAACTGCCAGTTGGAGAAAAGGAGGGAAGGGGGCAGCCACAGCTTTCTAAGAAGTTCCATTATCTGAGAGCAGCTACAGAAAAAAGTATTTTCTCAAGGCCTCACCAACTGGGCTTCTGAAAGTGCTGGGGCTGAGAGAAGGCACTCTCTTACTTACCTTAATATTTGGGATGGGGTGAGTATGGTCTTCCAGGCAACCTTCTTCCTGAACTTTTGAGGAGCTCATCTAAAGATGCTTTGTGCTTCAACCAAGTCACACACCCATCTTTTGTGCCAATAGTAGAGGTTACAAGCCCTACTTCCATGACTTCCATGAATCTATCTCAGCATTTTGATTGCCCCACCCAAAGAGCAGGCCATACCCTAGACCTGGTTTTTACTTCCATGTCGTCAGACTTTTGTCTGAGGGTTAGTGGTATTTCACCCCTACCCGTGTCATGGTCGGATAATCATCTGCTAAAAATTTCCCTGTCGATCGCCACCCCGCCCCACGGGGAGCATCGGCCCTTCATTTGAGGCCGCCCCCGTAGGCTCCTGAACCCTGTTAGGTTCATGGAGGCCTTTGGGGGGCTATCTGGTGGTCTGGCAGATGATCCGGTTGAAGCCGTGGTGGATAGGTGGTATGAGGGTGCCACCGGAGCTGTAGACCAGATCGCCCCCAAGTGCCTCCTGTGCTGTGGAGACCACTCCTCACCGTGGTACACGGCTGAGTTGTGGTCGATGAATCAAGAATGCAGGAAGCTCGAGGACATTTGGAGGACGGATCGGACAGCAGTGAGTAGGGCTGCACTTAAGCAGCTGACCGGCCTCTATGTTCGCACGATCAGGGATGGTAGAACAGCCTATGTCTCCCTGAGAACTGGCGAGGCCTCGAACCGCCAGGCGGAGTTGTTCCGGGTGGTTCGGGACCTCTCCAATCCTGGTCAGCTGGGGCCTCCTCCTAGTGAGTTCACTAGTGAGCAATTTGCAGCCTATTTTAGATCAAAAATTGAGGCCCTCCATTCCGATCTGCCCTCTGGTTGCTCTAGTTCATCCTCTGATGTCCCTAGGGCCTCACCCCCTTGGTCTCCTCATCTGGTTGAGTTTGGGATGGTGTTTCCAGCAAAGGCCTCCAGGGCTATGGCTTATTGCCAGCCAGTGGCTACCCCTTTTGACCCTTGCCCAGCTCAGCTTGTCAAATCTGCTGGAGAGAACATGCCGGAGTGGGTTTCGGACATTGCCATGGCCTCCTTCAGGGAGGGAATTTTCCCTTCCCGCTTGAAGGAGACTGTGGTGAAGCCCACATTGAAAAAGCCTGGCATGGCATCGGGTGAGTTATCCAGCTACCATCCGATCACCATTGTTCCCTTCCTGGGCAAGGTTGTTGAGAGGGTGGCCGCCGTCTGGCTTCAGTCGTACCTGGAGGAAAATCGTATCCTGGATCCCTTCCAGTCTGGGTTCAGGCTGCTTCTGGGGACCGAGACTGCCCTGGTCGCTCTGCAGGATGACCTCCTCAGGGAGGCTGACAGGCAGTGTTCATCCCTGTTGGTACTCCTTGATCTGTCAGCTGCCTTTGATACTGTCGACCACGGTAACCTGCTGGTCCAGCTTGCTGAGGCTGTAATTGGGGGCCTTGCTTTGTGCTGGTTCCATTCCTTTCTCGGCGGCCGGTCTCAGCGGGTTCAGCTGGGTGATGATTTGTTGGCTCTTTGGACTCTCCCTTGTGGATGCCCCAGGGGTCGGCAATCTCACCCATGCTGTTCAATGTTTATATGAGGCCGCTGGCGGAGGTCATAGGAGATTTTGAGTTTGCTGCCATCAGTACACTGATGACATGCAACTCTATCTCTCCTTTTCTTCTTCTGCAGAGGAGGCAGTATGCACCCTCGACCTGTGCCTGGAGGCAGTCCTGGAATGGACCAGGACTAACTGGCTCAAGCTGAACCCAGAGAAGACGGAGGTTCTGTTTGGGGGGTGCCCTCGTCTGGGTACAAGGGCCCCCTCCCTAGACTGGGGTTTTTCCCTCCAGCCTACGGACAGGGCCAGGAATCTGGGCATGGTTCTGGATTCAGCCCTCTCCCTGGAAGCCCAGGTGATGGCGGTCTCCAGGGCTGCTTTCATCCATCTCCGCAGGGTCACCCAGATCCGACAGTACCTCAATGAGTCCTCCCTGAGGACAGTCATGCAGGCCCTCATGATTTCAAGGATCAACTATTGCAATGCCCTCTATGTGGGGTTGCCCTTGACCCTTGTCCGGAGGCTTCAGTGGGTACAGAATGCGGCAGCCAGACTGGTGGTGGGTGCTCATAGATTTGAGCACATCACCCCAGTTCTGGCTCGCCTGTATTGGCTACCCATTGTCCTCTGGATAAGGTTCAAGGTCTTGGTTTTGATTTTCAAAATCCTCCACGGCTTGGGACCAGAGTACCTGTTGGAGCATATCTCTCAGAGGTCAACTGGGAACAGGCTCATGAGAATGGCGCAGGCACACTCACTTAGGGTGGCAACACCCAGGGAGGCGCAGAAATCACTCATGTGTAACCACACCTTCTCTATGTTGGGCCCCACGCTGTGGAATCATCTCCCTAGTGAGCTGCGCCTAGCACAGTCCCTGCCTTTAAAAAGGCCTTGAAAACACACCTTTTTAAGGAGGCATATGGCAACCTTTTTACTTAATATTTTCCCCCTCTCTCTTTGCTGCTTGCATCATCTTTTGTGGAGGGTATTGTCCCTCCCCATTTTATTGGTACTCTTTGCCTTTTTTGTTTTTTGTTTTTGTTTCTTTTTCTTTCCTGTTGTTTTGTTTTAACTGTAAACCGCCCAGAGTTCTGTTTGGAAGATGGGCGGTATATAAATGTAACAAACAAACAAACAAACAAACAAACAAACAAATACTTGTACTCACAGTGCCTTGTCACTCATTTGGCTTCTCCTTTCAGTGATTCAGCCTATCCCCTGTGCTTGTGGAATCTTCTCCATGACTATGCTACATATTCAACTTCCATGTCTCCAGTGCTGTTAGAAGTTCAAAGAACTGTACAAATAGAGGGACACACTTTGTATTTTCTATCTCATGAAGAGGGTCACAGTCATTTTACCATAGGAATTTTCCATGGTTTTGGCTCCTCTTATGGTAGACAACCATAAATACAGTCACGTCCACTATTTAAGTTCATAGAGAAGAGGGTGCCAGACACAGCAAGAGGAGAATGAAGACCATAACTTGAAGGATCATGACAAGAGAAGTTTCATTCACATGCCACTAGCCCACAAAGTTCTGAGAGTACAGTTTTAATAACTCTGTTTATTCTAGCACTGCGGATGATGTACGGAGAAAGTCATGGCATAGATATTTGGGATCCAGGTTCTTTAGTCCTTTATGTTCATATAAATGCTATCCATACAATATGTGTTCTATATTCTTTAGGGTTTTATATGCTAAAATTAGTTTAGGTCAGCTTAGGTCTTATACATAGCTGGCATTTAAATTCTTTTATGTACATGCCTTCAAATGAATTAATCATTGCACTCCTTTTACAAAAATAGTTAGGTTTTTTTAAAAATCTATATAATAAGACCCTGCCTGCCAGGCAGGTTTCGGCTGCCTCATCATTCATATCCTGATGCTAATTACAGTGATTAAAAAGATGTAAGACTGTAAGTGCTACTGCTCTCTATTACTGCCCTTAAAACAAATGTAAGGGACAATTAACAACAGATTAGCTACTCGGCTTGGTTTGCCACGTGAGGATGATCACTGACCTTCCCATTTCATCCTCATTAGTGTCTCAGGTCAGCAGAACCATTGCTCTTTAATCATCACCCACCACTCCTTGCTTCAACACATGGAAACAAATGATGTGTTGCCAGGAAGGTCAGAGGTCAAATATGAGTTTTGTTGTTGCTAATGCAAAGGTTGGAGGCAATGAGGTCAACTTTGGGGCAAATCTTTGCGGCAGCCTCCCCCTGAGCATGGAAAGTGTTTTTGAATGCATGAAGCATGACACCTACTGTGTTTTTGTTTTCTCCTTGCAGCTGGAATTTGCTCTTGAGTCTCTCTTTTTTTTTAATAGTTCTTGATTAACTGAAGAATTCACATGGGAAGTAAGGAGGTTTTCTCTGTCCCCCCCCCCCAACATAAGCATAACTTGCAGAGCATGGGATGATGTGGATACAGTACATGGATTTTATTTTAGATATAATCCTCCCTTCTCTTTTCCCTTTTCAACCTTAACCCCACTCATAAAGTTATGAATGCTGGAAGCTTTTCATGGAAAGTCCCTTCATGCTGTTGCCTTCAGTCTGGTGCTACTTTCCAATTTGCCACGGATAGCCTCTGAAGACTGTCAGGTTGAAGGCGCCCAGTGCCACTGTAAATGAGCCCCATTCATTTCTTGCCATTGGCATATGGCATGTCATTGTCCTCGGCCACTGAGGCAGAAGTGATGCAATTTGTTGGCATGTCCTGTCACAGCACAAACCATCTATCCCACTGTGCCCTCCGAAGACAACAGAAGCCTGAAAGGGGCAGCCAAAACTTCACAGCTTTATCACAAGAATACACATGCATGTTACATGGGGAGGGGGGAGTGAAGGAGGAGATTTCTTTCCAATTTTTAACCAACGAGCAAGGGAACAGTTCTGCCTCTCCACTTCACCTTCATTTCCTCCACCTTCTTAGAAGTTAATGTAGAAATGACACTGAATGGCTCAACGAGGGATATTTCACAGAACAAGACTATGAAAATTGTTAAGCTGGAATAAACTGGATTTTCAAAAGGCTTTTGATACAGTCCCTCATCAGAGGCTGCTGAGAAAATTGCACAGTCAGAGGATAAGAGGGCAGGTCCTCTTATGGATTGAGAAGTGGTTGAGATCCAGGAAACAAAGAGTAGATGTCAATGGGAAATTTTCACAATGGAGAGAGGTGAAAAGCAGTGTGCCCCAGGGATCTGTCCTAGGACCCGTGCTTTTCAATCTGTTCATAAATGACCTGGAGACAGGGATAAGCAGTGAGGTGGCCAAGTTTTCAGATGACACAAAACTTTTCTCTGTGGTAAAAACCAGAGAAGATTGTGAAGAGCTCCAGAAGGATCTCTCTAAACTGGGGGAATGGGCTACAAAATGGCAAATGCGTTTTAATGTAGCCAAATGTAAAGTAATGCATATTGGGGCAAAAAATCAAAACTTTATCTATCAACTCATGGGCTCTGAGTTATCCATGACAGATCAGGAAAGAGATCTTGGTGTGTTGGTGGACAGCTCCATGAAGGTGTCTACCCAATGTGTGGCTGTGGTGAAGAAGGCCAATTCCATGTAGGGATTATCAAAAAGAAGATTGAAAATAAAACAGCCAACATTATCATGCCATTATACAAAACAATAGTAAGGCCGCACCTGGAGTATTGTGTACAATTCTGGTCACCGCATCTCAAGAAAGACATAGTGGAACTGGAAAAGGTGCAGAAGAGAGCGACTAAAATGATTACTGGGCTGGGGCACCTCCCTTATGAGGAAAGGCTAAAACATTTGGGGCTCTTTAGTCTGGAAAAAGGCACCTGAGGGGGGATATGATTGAGACATACAAAATAATACAGGGCATGAGTAAAGTGGATAGAGGGAAGCTCTTCTTCCTCTCACAAAATACCAGAACTAGGGGACATACACTCAAATTGAGGGCTGGGAGAGTAAGAACAGACAAAAGAAAATATTTTTTCAACCAGCGCATTGTTAGTCTGTGGAACTCCCTGCCACAGGATGTGGTGATGTCATCTGGCCTGGATGCCTTCAAAAGGGGATTGGACAGATTCCTGGAGGAAAAGTCCATCACAGGTTACAAACCATGATGGAGATGTGTAATCTCCAGGCTTAAAACCAGGGTACTTCAAGGGCCAGATGCAGGGGAGTGGTATCAGGAGACAGATATCTAGTCTCATGCGCTCCCAAACGCATCTGGTGGAGCCGCTGTGAGATACAGGAAGCTGGACTAGATGGGCCTTTGGCCTGATCCAGCATGGCTCTTCTTATGTTCTTATGTTCTAGGTATGATGAACTGGATGTAACACTATGGGAACAATGGTGACATGATTCAAACTCAAACTGAAACTCAATCCAGACAAGATGGAAGTGCTGTTAGTGATTGTTTTGCTGAACAGGTGAGAGGGCCATATTCCTGTCTGCAGATAGGGTCTGCAGCTTGTGGGTGCTCTTGGACCTTGGTTTAACTCTTGAAGCCCAGGTGGACTTGGTGGGCAGGGGTGCCTTTCTTTAGCTGCAGAAAATATACCAGCTGCGCCCCTACCTGAACAAGTGGAGCCTCATGACAGTTATGCATGCACTAGTAACATCCCATATTGATTACCGCAATGCACTCTACATGGGACAGCCTTTGAAGATAGTTCAGCAATTGCAACTGGTTCTGAATCGTTTGGCACGGCTGGTAAATTGTGGGGCTGCCAGGGATTACATCACACCAGTTCTGCATAACCTGCACTGGTTGCCAGTTGTTCCCAGAGCCCAATTCATAGTGCCTGTTTTGACATATTAAGCCCTAAATGGCTTAGGACCTAGATATTTGAAGGACCAGCTCCTTCCATATGAACCTAACCGGCAATTAAGATCGAACCGGGGGGTTGAAAGAGCCATCCCTCAAGGAGGTGAAAGGGTTGGCTAGCAGGTATAGGGCCTTTTCGGCAGCTGCCCTCAGGCTATGGAATGCCCTCCTGAGTGAGATCCGCCTGGCACCAACATGGATGACATTTTGGCGCTAGGTAAAAACCTTCCTGTTCCAGAAGTTTTTAAACTGACAAAATATAGATTGTGTGTCCTAATGGCAATTTTAGTGTAATGTTTTTATTATTGTTTTAATTATTTAATCGACAATGCTACACAGTATGGGGAAAAAGTTAAATTTATTAATTGTATATTTACTTCTCTGTATCAGAATAGCTTTGGGTGGTGTGGGTATAACTGCACAGAAACAATTATTAAAACTTGCAAAATATAAACACCCATCTACATCCCCATCCACTCATCACTAAAATCTTTTTGCACAACTTCATTCTTGTAATTAGAATGGTGGCAGATTGCCATGGATTAACAGTTTTTGTGATTTGGGGGATTGTACATCTTGTATACAATACAATGAAACTGCATGTACCCACAAATTGCAAAAGGAAGTCTTTAATCATCAGCAGCCAATTGTTTCCATTTCATCTATCTATCTATCTATCTATCCATCTATCTATCTATCTATCTATCTATCTATCTATCTATCTATCTATCTATCTACCCACCCATATATAGGTATACATCTTGAGTATTTTAATGAAACAGTCAAGATATAATTTGTTTTGCTAAATAGAGCTAAATAAATATGTTCTCCACAACGTCTCCCCACCATCTGTTGTCTTTCCTAACTATGATGCTTGCTCATTTGAGCAACAAATGCTTTATGACAAGGGTGCTATTGAACTGTTTTTAACTTTTTAATTGTCTTAATTATTATTGGTTGTCTTGTTCTGTTGTCTGCATCTTTGCTGACTAGCTCAGCCTACTGTAAGCCGCCCAAAGTTCCCTTGGGAAGATGGGCAGGGTATAAATTTAATAATAAATAAATAAATAAATAAATAAATAAATAAATAAATAAATAATGAAAGTGATGGTCTGGCAGTCACATACATATTGCTGCTTAGTTCTATCAGTATGTTTGGCTTTGGGCACATTACCGTTTTCATTTTTACAACACTACTGGTTGTCCCTGCTAGTGAGCACTATGTTGCCTATGCAGCCTGATGGTATTTTTAAATAAAGCTAAAGAAAGTTCCATGTCAACAGAAGCTAATGCAGCCCCCTTGTTGATTTGACCCACAATGAAGAAAATGACCTCCCTGACTAACTCATTGAAAGCACACAAGGATGGCCATTCAGTATTTTAAAGACCAAAGGCTTAATCCTCTAAGTGTGCATTAAATAAGTGCTCACATTTAGTGGAAGGCCACGGTCTGAATCAAAAACATATGGCTATAGGTTAAGTAATAACACAGAACTGATATGATACTTCATATAGACTGGCCACTAAGAACATTTTGGCATAAGTACGCAGATGGATAACTACTCTTCTAAGAACCTGGAGAAGTCATTAAAATAAGAGATGGAGAAATTTTGGGAATGCAGAAAAGCATGTAAATAATGCATCTTCTTATTCTTATTCTAAATGTCATATTCCTTTCCAAATTAATCTTCTTCGGTACTTAACTAACAAAGTATTCTTCCATTAATGTACTCCATAAAATGATATGTGCATGTGATAGAAAAGTTGATTTAGATATAGTATAGAATTTAGATCACAAATCCCAGAGAGCTTTTAATACTAAACTAAATATTGATTACAATTTGAGGGTTAACTCAGTCTGAGTGTCCTCCTTGGGGTTATCAGCCCATGAAAACCTGGGAGAGGACAGACTTCATGGAAGAATCTTCTGCTTTTAAAGCCATCTACTCTTCCCCCAGTTTAAAGCAAAGGACAGCAAGAAGGGGAAGCTATTGGCCTTCACCTTGTTCATCAAATATGGAGCATGTGGACAGGAGACTAAACTAGCATGCAACCTTCTCCATTATAATGTGATGTGTTGTAATTTCTATCCTTCTATCCTTAATGAGGTGATAATTGCTAAATTTCATTCACACTTCTAAATTAGAATGAAGGAAAGGAGGCAAATTGGCACCCTCATGCCTTGGAGCATACTGAACAAGCTGAATTTTGAAAGAAACACACATTATTGTGTTTCTTGTCAGTCTACAATGACCACATGATGAATAAATCATGAAATCTATAAAAGGAGCTGAGATAGGGGCTAGGGAGTCATGCAGAGAAAAGCAAAGGAAACGTGAAGAAGAGTCTATAGTGGCAAGTAGAGATGGGCATGAATTGAAAAAATTACGTTTCAGTTTTTCGTTTTTCATTGTGGGTCCATTTCGGTTCGTTTTCATTTTTTGTGATTTTTTTGAAAAAAATATGTTTTTTTTTGTGTTTTGTTTTTTTACCCACTTTTTGCACGACTTAAAGCATTTCCACGCGCACGTCCCCCAACACTCCAGACCAGGGGGAAAACACTAAAAAAATGATGCTGGCAGAGACACAGTATAGACTAGGTACGCAGGAAGGCTGCAAAGGCAGCGGTGGGCATTGCCCAGGGCGTAAGGCAGCTGCAGAGTGACTGCACTGCAGGGCAGGGGAGGGTACTCACTGAGAGGTATGCACGCACACAGGGAGGCTGCAAGAGAAATCTCTTCTTTCTCTCCCCTAAGAGCCAGGCTGCAGCCAGCAGGAACACAGAGACACACACCTGCCTGGCTGGCCTAAAGTAATGAGTCGCAGAGACAGCAATCCCACCCTAACTCCCACTGCAGACTGCAAGGAGGACGGGGGCTGCCAAAGCTTTTTATGCCCTCTGTGGCTGCCACACCTACCCAGTCTGCAACCTGGGCATGCTATTGCTTGAAATTGTCCAAGAATTTACATGATCCCATCACATGGCTTGCATCCATCTTGTGGCTGGAATCCATTTTGTGTCATCCTTAAAGGAAAAAAAAAAAATACATTGCAATGGGAGAAAGACAAAAACAAATGTTTTAAGGACCGCAACCCCCTGGTAGGTAATAATTTCAAATAATTATCACTGTATTTTTATGGATGTCCAGGGCATTTTAATACCCAAGAAATCAATATTAGGCATCTGGGAGCCATTTTGGGTCAATGTCCCCTAACTCCCCTTAAAGGAAAAAAATACAGCGATCTGAAAAAAGACATAAATGCACATTTTAAGGAGCCCAAACCCCCTGATAGGTATTATCAGGCAGAATAAATAATTATTGCTGGGTTTTTATGGATATTCAGGACATTTTTTAGCATTTAAAAACAGCTCATTTCATTGTGTGTTGCCATTAACAAAAATGAAACCTAATGAACCTAATTTTTGTGGTTTATTTATTTATTTATTTATTTTTGTATTTATATCCCGCTTATCTACTACAAGTAGTACTCTAAGCGGCTAACAAAGCAATGAATGCGAAATCAACAACAATGAGATACGTCAAATATAAAGCAAAACAACATAAAACAATAAAACAACATAACATGTAAAAACATCCCAGCATGCGGATGGACAGATCCTAACAGGTTAAAATTAGGCACACCGAATAGGCTGACTAATTTAAAACAGTGGCGATGGCGGGGAAAAAAACCTAACTAAGATCGCCAAAGGCCTCTCGGAACAGAAAAGTTTTTAAAGCTTTCACGAAAGGCCTTTTCGCTGGGGCTGCCATTCCAGTGATCGTCTTCCGGGCCTCTTGTGGAGTAGCAACCTGCAGCGAGTGCGCCGCACCTGCCGAACAGGGCGGGCCAAGGTAATCGCTGGAAACGCTCTGTCAGGTAGTCGGGCCCAAGCCATGGAGGGTTTTATAAACTAAAACCAAGACCTTGAATCTAATCCGGGCTGCAACGGGCAACCAGTTGGGGTGATGCGGTCATAACGACGCGCACCAACCACCAGTCTGGCGGCCGCATTCTGGACCCGCTGCAGATGCCGGAGAAGAGTCAAGGGCAGCCCCATGTAGAGCGCGTTGCAGTAGTCCAGCCTCGAGATCACCAGTGCCTGGACCACTGTTCTCAGAGAGTCAACATCCAGGTATGGGCGGATCTGGGCGATCTGACGAAGGTGGTAATAGGCGGCCCTGGTAACCGACGCCACCTGCACCTCCATGGTCAGCGCCGGGTCCAGGACCACGCCCAGATTCCGCACCCTCTCCACTGGCTGGAGGGAAACCCACCCCCAGACAGGGAAGAGGGCCACCGTACCCAGATGGTGAGCTCCCAAAGAACATGACCTCCGTCTTCCCAGGGTTGAGCCCAAGCCTGTTCGCCCCGGTCCAAGCCAGGACGGCATCCAGGCACTCATCAAGGATCCTCACAGCTGTGAGCAGTGCCTCCGATTCCAACCTCAGAGAGCCAGTCCAACAGGATACCGTGGTCGACGGTATCAAAGGCCGCTGACAAATCCAGGAGAACCAACAGGGTAGAGCAACCCCTGTCGGCCGCCCGGATTAGGTCATCTTGCAGCGCAACCAAAGCTGTTTCGGTTCCCCGACGAGGCCTGAACCCGGACTGGCAAGGATCGAGGCACTGCCGATCCTCCAGGTACGACTGCAGTCGGACTGCCGCCACCCTCTCGATCACCTTACCCATAAATGGGACGTTAGCTATGGGACGATAGTTGACTAAGTCGTCCGGACAAAGGCCAGGTTTTTTAAGAATGGGCTTTACCACCGTCTCCTTCAGACGGGAGGGGAAAAACCCCTCGCTGAAGGAGGCGGTGGCGATAACCGAAGCCCATTCGGCCATAGTCCCGCTGGCAGCTTTTATAAGCCAGGCAGGGCAGGGATCGAAAGGAGTGGACGCCGGCCGGCAGCAAGCCATAGCCTTAGAGGCCTCGACAGCAGAAACAGAAACAGGCCCAAGCGCATCCAGCCGGGGCGACGAAGGCGGACCAGCAGCCGGGGATGCCGGGGCAGTGCCACTGCAACCGGAGTCGAAGCCGGCCCGGATGGCCTCAATCTTAGAACGAAAAAAAGGCTGCAAAATTCTCACTACTGAAATCAGTAGGAGGAGGCCTGGCCAGACTAGGATTGGTGAGGTCCCGAACCACCTGGAAGAGCTCTGCCTGGCAGTTCGAGGCCTCACCAATTCTCAGGGAGAAAAAAGATCTTTGAGCCTCCCTGATCGCGGTGGTATAGCGACTAGACTGGTTCTGTTCGGTTTGTTCCAATTTCATCACAATTTTTGTTATTCGTTTTGTTACGTAATGAAACGAATAATGAATAATGGAACAATTTTTTTTTGTTTCATGTCCATCTCTAGTGGCAAGTATTAGAAGAGTCCATGCTGGAATAAAATAATCTGACACATATTAGCTTTTATAGGGTCCCTCTAACCTGTGTGCTCTAGCTAGAGACTTTCAGCATGTCTGGCATGACATCTTGAAAATCTCTTGCTTTTCAGAGCATATAAAGGCTGGATCCCTGCCAGTGTCGTGGTAAAAGTAGCATGGAGAGGATCACAACCTGGAAAACTTCTCAGAACAGGAAGAATGAGGTCATCTACAAGCACACACCACAGTAACAGAGTCTCCATTCTCTGTCAAGTTAATGAGGTGATAATGAGGCTTTCAAGTGTTACTGTTGCTTGTGATAGATTAGCATGGACAAACATGAGGAAAATAATCAAACAGAACTTGGATTTTTCCCCTTCCCTGTGTTCCTACTTCCCTCACCATTAATTTACAAGATTGCATGCATTTCAGTGAGAAGCTATAATTTGCATTTTGACTGCAACCAAGGTTCTCTCTCTAAGCTGTGCTGCCACACATGCTTCTGGCACCCTCTGTGGAGGGAATTTCCCCCTCTGTGCACTCATTGTGACTATTTTCCTTCTGGTTGTGATGGAATCCATTGTGTGTTGTGGTGGGGATTGCTTGTGCACAAGCACACCACACATGGAAGAGAGCCCCACACAGCAGCAACAAAAATTAGAGGGTATGTTGACTGCAACCTTTTGTAAAGTTGCTATCCTTTCCTCCTCATTTTTTCAGACCTTTTCACCTTTTATGTCCACCCACAGCTTGTCTCTGTGTGACCATTCCCCCTTGCTTCACTTTATAGCCTTCTTTTACTTTCCACTTTATTCTTCAGCACTAATATGTATTGTATTCAAGGAATCAGAAGGATCCAGTAATGGAAGGCTAGCCTATTTGTCAAGATACTCATCCTCTTCCCCCCCCCCACCCTACATTCAGAGGCTGCACATGTCACTCCCATATGGCTTTTTCCCATTTAAATCTCTGATAGTAGCTGTTTTTTTAAAATGCATCTATTACATGAAATGCCCCTCCTAACATTCATTCAATGATACTTCCCTGGGGTTCAGGTTCAGAAATGTACGTGCTATTTCTTTTTGCTAATATCGGGCTTGACCATGGTCTTATTTTGTTTAAAAAAACCAGTTATTTAATTAACAAGGAAAAGGTACATCTATATAAGGTCATTCATTGTGTGAGTCCTTTTGCTGAATTTATTTCTTTTATTGAGTTAAATTCCTGCATTATTTGCACATACACTGGTTCAAAGTGAGAGGGGCAGGGGAGCAGGAGACAGGGAGGGTCAAAACAGCTAAATTAATATGTTTTCTCATAAGTGCCCTTTGTTATAATTGCTTTTATTTCACATTACTTTGTCTTTTCTTGGTGTTTAGTGCATGGGACCTGATATGCAAGCTGTAAACTTCAAGACAAAAATATTTATTAACAAACCCCACATTCCCTTTACACACCTTTTCTGCTCGTAAGTTTTCAAATGAGCTCTTTTCTTCCGTCGTTTCAAGACACAGGGAATGAGTCTTGCCGGATGTTTCCAGCACTAAACTGTGCACCATTTATCATTAATCAGGTCATCCAATCAGAAGACAGCAATTAGCATAATGTACAGACACACTTAATCAGGACTACTATGCCATTAATACCTTAATAGTTATTGTGGGGGAGGATGAGGCAAGATTAACCATTCAGACCAATAATTTAACATTCCAATGCAGTTCTGTTGGTATGTTGTTAACTTTTCCCGGCTCCTTTTGTAGCTGTAAGGTTTATGAAATATATATATATATATATATATATATATATATATATATATATATATATATATATATATATATATATATATATATATATATATATGCATGTTAGGGTGGATTAGGGTTTCTTCCCGTGTAGAAATCTGGTTGTTTTTGAAGCGAGGTCTCACTCGTCATCTTCAGGCTGGTGTTCTGGCTTCTTTCTTCTTGAAGCAAAGTGTGATCTCAGTTGAAGTCCTTCTATAAATACTGCTGGGGGGTGTGGTTTGCTTGCTCTGTTGCTGATTGTAGGTTCCTTTGTTCTTTTGTGATCTGCTGTGTGGCTGAGGCGATCGTTAAGGGATTAACTGCTGGTGGCTGTTTAGATGGCTGTTTAGATGCTGGTGGGTTAGATGGCTGGTGGGTTCTGGCAGTATCCTGGGCTTTGGTGGAGTGGGGTCCTGTGTCTTGTGAATTCATTTTGGTCTGGCTACGTGTCTGTGGTCTCCCAATGTTTTTTTGTGTTTGGTGTGGATGGAAGGTGGTGGCATCTTGTGTCCTTTTGGACCTGGTGTCAGTCTTTGTGACAGAGGCTCGTCTGTTGACCAGGGCTAGTTTCCAGATGTCAGGCAAGCGGGAGGTGTCATCACGTTTATTCATGTTGTTTGGGTGTTTCTCTATTTCAATGGCTTCCATGATTATTCGACTGTTGAAGTGTTCAGTTTTGGAGATGAGTTTGGTTCTTTCAAAATCAATTTCATGACCTGTTGTTTTTATGTGCTGGAAGAGAGAGGAAGATTTTTCTTCTTTAGTTAAGAAGTTATATATATAGTTAAGAACTAAAAACCAAGCTGTGTTCCTAAACCTGTCAATTAAGAGCTTCCCCTTTTTATAAAAACTGACCTGGTATATTTCTTTTAAAAACTGACCTCATAAAATTCTTAGTAGTTTGGACTTAAGGGGTGTTTCTCATTTGTGAGAATAAACTGATATTCAAAAGAATGAACAGCTAATGAGCCTGTTTTACATTGTCTGGATAGCTGAGCCCCTTGCATGCAGTGGTGGCGAATGCTGAAGGCTTGTGTGGCAGAAAGAAGATGGACTAAGGAGGAGGAGGAGGAGAAGGGATGAGAGGCGCAGGAAAAAATGAGCCTGCCAGCAGTTAATTGAGCATACAGATCCCTAATGTGTCAAGCGCTGCCCTCTCCGATGAAGGATGACACTTTTTAGGACCCATCCTCCTTTGTTACCATTGTAAGACTAATGAAGCTTGCTGCCGGACATTTCTCTATTGGGAAGGAGACCTGCAGTTGAAGAAGATTTCTATACAATATGGGCTGCAGCGGGAAGAGATAAGGTGGAATATTAGTCCATTGGAATGCACTGATTGCCATTGTATGGCTTGAGAGGAAAAGAGGAGAAAGCGGGAACTTACACACTCTTGTCTGCCTCTTGACTGAACCTAAGCAAATAATCTCATATGTTTATCAGAGGGTGTGTTTTTTTTTCCCAGAGAGAGAGAGAGAAACAGGCCTGTTTATTTTTATAGTCCCTAAACAGCAAGGATTCATTGTAAAACGGTAGTTTCAGGGTGTGGGGGCAAATGGAGGGGAGGTTGGATTTCTCTGCCTTCAGGTCACTCCTTAATGAGCTGAGCATTATGAACGGAGGGGGTTAGGTGTGTGTTACAGGAGAGGAGAGGATTTTATCTATATAAAATCAGGAGAGCAAAGTGATGGTGATCAACAGCTTATTTGGTCATTGTCTCCTTGGAGACAGACCACAACTTGGATTTGTGCGAGGAAAAGTCTGATTCCAGCTGGACGAGGTGCTGGCTTGTCCTCAGTCTCTCTAGCCCCTGCTGTCTCTGACCCCAACCTCGGTGGGGCTTCCTTTATGAGGGTTCTGAGCCAGATGGCCATGCCATCAAAGCTTTATGAGCAAAAGTTCTTTTTAACCACCTCACAGTCTCTTCCCACTGAAAAGCTGAAAGTGGAAGTGTGAGGGAAACAGGCTTAAAGGGTGGGAAAGACAGAAAACAAGGGGAAAGGATGGTATCTTGCTTCTAAATTCTCACATAATGTTGAAGTAATGCTTTTTGCCCCTTTTGGGTCAAATATAAAACCATGCATGCATGACAAAACCACAGAGCACCCTTTGGTCAGCTGCTGTAACCCCACCAAACTACCTCACCGCTTTGCCGTAAACTGCCCTACATAGTGCAGTTTGCATTTAGGGGGTGATGAAAGAAAGAAAGAAAGAAAGAAAGAAAGAAAGAAAGAAAGAAAGAAAGAAAGAAAGAAAGAAAGAAAGAAAGAAAGAAAGAAAGAAAGAAAGAAAGAAAAAGAAAGAAAGAAAGGGAAAATTGAGGAAAACAATTTATTTAATATCTTTGGAAGAAAGAAAGGCTATAAATGTTGTTCAAGTTGTCATTGGCAATTCAAGTTGATGTAGTTAAGCTGGCAGAAGCAAAATGATATAACTCTTTCTGGTTCTAATTAAGGAGATTCCACTGAGATTCCTATGTGCCAGTTGGGTAGCTTATTAAGAATTAACCACATTGTTGTTTCTGTCAACAACAAAAACAATGTATAGCTTGTCTTTTTTCAAAAGGAGAACATGGAACTGTTCTGCAGGATTTGGTCCTGCAGTACCTTCTTAGGCTCAGGTTTAGACTTACCACACCCCATTGACTGTCCCCCTAACTCTCCAAAGGCATGATTGAAAGATGCCTCCTTCCTCAAATTATAAAATGTGCAAAATTCATCCATAGCACTAGATTTGAAAAAAGTACTCCAGGTCTTAACCAAATACTAGGTCTTAACCACTCCACCAAAGTGACCTTGTTAATTTTATGAGAACTACTCACATGTGTCTGCCTGCATTACATGGAAAGAGCCTCCCTCATAGAAGTCAATTTTTCCATGGTCTTTCCATTGCACAGTTAACTCAGACCAATTGTTGGATCTGAGGGATACTTTTTTTCAATTAAAGAACACACGGTGAACAGAAAAACCTGTAAAACTGCAACTTTACTGAGACATGTTATAACAATTCTTTGATGTACAGAGTTAATTTTAGAGCCTTTGAAATCAATTCCTATCACCAGCAGGTAAAGTCAAAATAAAGACCCATGAATCTGGGTGAGGTCAGACTCCTGTACAGGTTCAAGTTGATTGGTCTGCAATAAAACCACTGAGAGCTGCTAGTTTTTAATGAGCTTTTCTCTCAAGAAGTAGACTTGTATTTTCACCAAGGATTGTTTACTAAGGGTGTGTTCCAACTCTCTATCACAAATAATCCCCATAGATATGATAGTTGGATTGTTACTTTAGGTTTTTTTTAATGATTGAAAGTATTCATTATTATTTCCCTTAGAGCAAAGTAATCAAGCCTATGTAAAAATGGGGCATGTAGCCTGGAGAAGATTAAATTTTCAGGATAAAAGCCTGATAAATGTACACCAGACTGTTTGTCAAAGTAATATTACAAGTCCCATTTGCTTCAGTAGAACCTACCCTCACATAGGTATTCATAGGGTTGAAGCTTTAGACTCCCATCGTGTACCAAAGTACCTGAGAATAGCTTTGAATGAATCCAGTGAACTAGTTTTCTGCAGTTAGTTGGTGGCTTCTCAAATTTCTAGCCACTGGTTCTCATGAATGCCTCCCAAGAGTTTCCCTTGTTCTTTTGGTGGAAGTAATTGGTGAGTTTTTCGTAATATGCTATAAAAATCATGGCAGAAAACAGAGCCCTTGAAATATGCCACCTCTCTGTTGTAGCCTGGGAACAAGCTGAAAGGTGCTGGAAAAGGTTGAGAGAAGTTTGTTTTAGAAATCCCTTCTCTAGCTGTGCGGAGTTTTAATAATTTTTGTAAGCACCCAGAACTGAGTCCTCCTCATGAAAGGACCTGGGACAGCTCCCAGCACGAGCCTTTCTCTATTATATTTTCTTTTTCCCTCTGTTACAATGTTTAATACACTGTAGGAACAAATAATTCTACCAAACCTACTTGCATTCTCAGCAGTTACCCTACTTGTATAACAGGTAGGGTACATAATCCAATCACAGATACAAACAAATCAAATTCTTGGTGGGGGGGGGATGATGTTTTCAGCAATGCCTTAAACTGAAGACTTATGAAGAGAAGAATGGATTTGAGTGTCAAGGTTTCACAAAGTTAGCTCTACCACTTAGCCAAGTTCTTATTGAAAGAGGCTGCTCCCAGACTTAGTGTCTTACTTTGTAGCACTGTTGAATGGCCTCTAAATCTGTGGTTTTGCATTATCGCTCCCTCACCAAATAAACAAGACTTATATGGCTGCTGAACTTACTGAGCATTCATTGGAATATTTGTGTGCGTGGTTCTATAAAACTTGAGGGTCTGACCCAACCCACTGACATCCCCTTGTGCATGGATTTTCCTGTGCATAAATATTTACAATTTTTATACAAAACCCTAGAATGTTGCAATTTTAGGACATGAAGAAAATAGAATTGAGGGAAACACAACTAATTTTAGGCTATTTTTTTACCTCTGACCTGCCCCCCCATCTATTCATTTTTCTATCCCATCTTTCTATCATCTATCTATCCAATATTTTGCCCGTTATTGGATTTGTTTCAGTAAAACAAGGTAGAAGTTATCAAGGTGCCTCTCAAAATGTCTAGTAACTGGAGTATGAAAGCAATTCTGTTTTGTTTTTTTCCTCTCACAGACAAATGTCAGCTCTCATTCTTTCTTTTAATCAGTGAAGTAACAAATTCCTAGAATGCAATCTATTGAAAGACACCAAGGATCTGTCTTAGACTAATAAAATCCCAGGAAATTCAGAGTTAAGACTAAAATACTGTCCTTATCTCACCCTGCTGTTCTTAGGTATTATAGCACATATGGTATGGACACCCCTCCATCCTCTTCTTTTATTTTTCAAGGCTCCTGATTATTCACTATTTCAATACTGTACCTAGACACAATGTGAAGACTTAGGAGGAGAGTGTCGGGTTTAACTCTGAATCTCCTGGTTCCCTTAAGGCTATTAATGTTATTACAGCATAAAGTGGGTGGTTTAATACCTTATGGATAGTGCTTAAAGGAAGCAACATCTGCCATGGGTTGGGTTCTTCCACCACTAAGCAGTAACTTAAGAATACGAGCTCTTTTTCCTGAATTAAAAGACAGCTTGATTGCTTTAGATAAAATTGATACAATGAAAGGATAAAAAAGAGATAACCTTAACAAAGAACACCAAAACCCACAACTACTCCTTTTTATATATAGATTTATTGAGGGTGTTTCAAATGATCATTGTCCTGGATAGCCCAGTTCTACCATGTCTCCCCTGTTGTTGGTTTTTTGTTTGTTTGCTTACCATTTAAATCCTTTTAGCAAACCATTGAATCATAAAATATCTCATGCAACAGCCTATGGCCATGATCCACCGAGCATATTTACATGGGGGAAAGTTACATTGAGATCAATGAGACTATTTTCTTTGTGGATGCACTTTGCAGATGTGCTGAGCCATATTGTTTTCTAAGGCAAATGAGTTAAGCACTAAGTTAAATTTCTGGGTCAGACAATAATCAGTGCAATTTTCACTCAACTATGTGCTGACTGTAGGACTAAGGGATTAGAGTCAAGCCTCTTCTGGTGGCAAAACCATTTTCTGTTGGGCTCTCCTACAGCTTGTTTACATTTGCATTAGAAGCAGGATTTGAACCAGGTCTAGCAAGTAATAATTTGTCTTTTTTTAAAGGTGTCTACATGACATGCTAGAAAACTCTCTCACACACATTGAATGTGTGTTTCACTTCAGGAGTGTGCTGCTTTAAACTCATCTGCCAAGTTTATTTTAACTTTGTTAATACAGTTTTATGAATTGACTTGCCCAATGTGCACTCCTCTGTTGCACTATATTGTGCTAGTTCTCCACATGTGTGTGTGTGTGTGTGTGTGTGTGTGTGTGTGTGTGTGTGTGTGTGTGTGTGTGTGTGTGTGTGTGTGTGTGTGTGTGTGTGTGTGTGTCCCCTGCCACAGAAGAAGGAGAGCTTGGTAGGAGAAAGGCTGAAAATGAGCAAAAGAGAAGGAAGGAAAAACCAGCAGGGCTGCTTGGAAAACTGGACAGCTGAAAACAACCCCTAAATGTCATTTCCATTCCCTTCATATACAACCAAAATGTTGGCAAAAATCAAGGCCACAGTGAAGATATTTCTAAGTAATATGTATCAGTACTGGACAGGATGGAGTTCAGAATCAGCATGACTCTAGCTGATTCAGTATAAGCTCAGTTGGTCCTCAGCCAGGGTGGAATGTGCTAAATATCACAAGAAATGAGTGAAATTACAAGTCAAAAAAGAGCAAGTAATCATTTCACCATGTTCAGTCAAAGTACTGAACTCAACTATGAGCATTTGAATAACACCTTTCAATCTAAAAGAAAAAATCCACAGTAGATTTGCCATCACAACAATCAACATTCGTCACTGTCACTATAGGCAACCCATAAGCAAATAAAAAACAAAAACTGTTTATTTATTTTTTAATTTAAAAAATTATTCAAATTTGTAAAACAAAATACTGTTTTTCCCCAATTACTTAAATAGAATCCAGAATTTGTCCCTGTTTCATCTTATATTGTTTTTGTGCTAGTGGAGACATGGGCTCACTAAAGGCTTTGAGGACTGTCCTGTCTCGATTTCTGTCCCATCTGTGGCATTTCCTTGGAAAACAAACAAACAGACAAAAATGTTAAGCAAATAGAGGGATATTTTCATGCAGATATTTCTTCCCTTGTTGCTTGACTCCATTTTCTGTGGTGTCTGCAGATGTCTCAAGTGAATTGGAAAAGTATTCTGGAAACAAACAAGGATTTGTCTGGTGGATTGTTTAATTTCCAATTATACTGAAATTGATTTTTGTCTCTTATGCAACTGATGCAAATGCAGGGCAAATATTTCCCCACTGAGACTGATTCCAAATATCAGGACCCGGCTGGGAATGATACACTATATGTCAAATATATTCTCCCACAAACAGGGAGGGCATTTTTTACTTATATTTATCATTATTGTTGCTTTGCATAACATAGACAATGGCCTTTTGTGTGAAGGCAAATGCTCTTTTATGCACAGAAATATCAAGACGACAATCCATAAGAGAATGACAGTGCAAACAATACAACTCAGCACAGGTTTACTCATGAGGAAACTCCACTTGGTTCAATGCAAAATGTGTTTAGGATAGCAGCCTAAAAGGAGCTTACAGGATTAAGGGATGAGTTTCTTGAAAGCTGTAGAAAAGCTCACAACAAAATGTGCAAACTAAAATCTCTATTTTGATAGATTTGGAGGAAAGACCCACAGAGAGCAAAGTAAATGGGGGGGAGAGAGAGAGAGAGAGAGAACAAGATTGGAGCTGCACTGCACCTGTGGGGTTTCATGGGTTTCTGGTTCGCCAATTTACTCCCACGTGGCCTAGATCCTTCATACTGGGATAAATTTCATGTTACCAAGATGAATGGAAATGAAGAGCTGTGTAATTATTAGTTTTGTTGCTGGCAGATCAATCATTTGCGATGAACTGCTCACAAAGGTCACGTATGACCTTTCGGCTGGAATTTAACTGGCACCACAGTTGTGATTTGCTCACAGCAGCAGTCCCCTGCTGGCTGTATTATAACAGTCTTGGCAGCATTAAAAGGCGGGCCGGCATTCCATGTCATTGGGCTTCTTATAATTATGACAAATGACTAAATGCGTTATTTGCTGAAAAGCCGTGGCAGTCAAAAGGGGATACTTAGGTTTGGTAAGAGGTGGTGGTTGGTGTGGCTTTTTCCTTTTCTTGTGTTAACACAAACTGAATCGTACGTGGCCACCCTATGAGAAACAGAGTGGTGCGTGAAACCCATTCCACATGTCTGCTGCCACCGCTGCCACCACTGCCACCATTACCTTACAGCTGCCATGCTCTCTTTTTCATCTTCAACAAAACCATAGCTGGTTTTTGCAGCCTACCACATTCCAAAATGGCCACTCCTTCTACTGTACTGGGTGGGGCACAGGGAACTGGACTGGTTTTGTTTATTGCAAAGACGAAGAGGAAAGCCTCAATCCTCAGTACATTTCACTTGTGTTCCCCCCTGTAGATGGCAAGGAAAGAAGGCCAAATGAAGTCTACTCAGAGGGGTAATTTTCTCTACTGTGAATTAGGAAGGAGCCAGATATAATTCTGGAAAGGCATTTGGATAAAGGCAAGACTTTCAGACTGCAATCATTATTTAAGACACGGCTATATCCAGAGTTACACAGCTATTTTCAGACCTAGATTTTGGAGGTTTTTTGGGAGAATAGAAAGATCTAAATAATGAATTGTCTTACTAGGAACACAGAAAATCCAAAGAAAATCCAAAACAAATAGAAGTACTTTGTCAAGAAAGCAATTCACAATGTTGGAGTACTTAACCTCAAATCTATTCTGGATTAGAAGATTTACATAAAGCCATCTTCATAGTAGAAATCTGAATTAGTTTCCCAGCCCATTTAACAGCTCCCAAAACCTATAGACTTAAATCCAGTTATTGGAAGGTATTAAAATATTTCTAACACATGATTCTTACCATCAGGATTAATTACCATTGCAGATACTATTCTTAACACAAATTTCTTAATGCCTAGATATTTTATGTATGATTTATTTGTTCTGACTATCATTTGAAGACAGGATGCAAAGAAACACTGAGATAAACACGGTTACTTCACATCCTTCCTCGAGCCGAGGTGAACTTGCCTCCGTGTTGAAATCGGATCGAGAAGCGGATTGAAAAGATTCCCGAGCTCCAGGATGGGAATCTCTCATACCGCTCGGAGCGCAGTTCAGGGGGCGTGGTCAGGGTGAACTCGGATTGACCCCACAAGGATGTGAGGTTCCGTTCCTTCGAACTGGTTTCCAGCGGGGCCGCGAACTGCAGCAAGAGGGATGTGAAGTATCAGCCAAAATGAAATTTCACGAAATGAACAATAACATGATGTGGAGTTATTGTATTTATTTATTTATTTATTTATTTATTTATTTATTTATTTATTTATTTATTTATTTATTTATTATTGTAGCCACTCAGTTGGGGTTAAAGTCTATGTTTGACCGAAACCCTAACAGGTGAACCCATGGAGACTAAACACACATTCATCCTAAATCCATGGAGATGATACAAGATAAAAATGTAATGAAAATTGATATAGAAGCATGCATGTAACTGCTGGCTTTCTAAAATTAATATTTTAGAAGTCTGAGGATACCTTGTCAATGTCTCTCTGACTGTGCTTCAGTAAAGGTTCCCTGCAGCACCATAAACCTTTGGAAAATGCTGCTCTTCTTGTGTCTCAGCCACTTGGTTAAGTGTGTTGTCAAAGATCTCTTTTCAACAGTTTCTCCTAGCCCACCTGAAGCAAAGCAGCTGGGAACTTGGCATGCTTGCACTGGTAAAGGGAGACTGACTACACAGGTGTTGGATCTGGAACCTGCAAGCTCCCCAACAGGTGTGCAGTTGCTAAAGATCTATTTCTGACATATAAAAAACAATTCTGCTACCAAAACAGACGACACATGATGTCATCACAAAGGATGCTCCATAGCTACTGTACATGTGCATCTCTCAGTGAAGGAAACCCTTTCTTGTGCATTTCAAGGGAAGAAATGTAAGATCTCTTGTGGGTTAAACCACAAAATTCTCTCTCCAGAACACTGTTCCCATAGTGGACAATCAAATACCTACAAGACATCCACAACCAGAACCTAAGTATGCAGTAGCATCATCCCATGCATGTTTCCAAGCAATTGCTCTATAAACATATGCAGAAAATTGTGTGCCAGCTGTGGATGGCTGGCAGAGTGGTCATCCTCCCACAGTAGGAGGAAAGCTCTCCTGATGTGAAACACCTGGGCCCAGAGAGAGGAGGAGGAACCAGACACAGCCTTCAAGGGTGAAACAAGCCTTGGCAGGGATAGATATAGAGGAAGGTGTGGAAGGCTGGAGGAAGGATGAAGAAAATGCTGACCCTTGGCAGGAGGGCAATGAATCCAGGAGTAGGGGAGGACAAGTCTCCCTGTGAGAGAAAGGAGCTGGGAAGGAGCCCAAGTCTAAGGACGGACCAGAGGGGCTGCAGTTTTGGCGTTTAAACATGAAGGAGCTGAGGAGGAGAGGCCTTGGCCATGGTTCCTTCCGTTCCCCAGAAGCTTATGGAAGCTAATTCCCTGGTGGTTGTGGGGGAGCGGAAGGGTCCTGGTAAACAATTTTCCTCAGAGGACATTCCAGCCAGGCTGGCTGAGAGTGGGATAACTCCCAGCCAGAAAAAGGGTTACTCCCTTATTGTCACAAGGGGCTGGTGCTTGCAGAGAGAGCTAAGCCTGCCTGAAGGGCAGTGGAGGACTGCCTGGGGGTAGCCAGAGAGCCCACAAGACTTTGGTGGTAATCTCTTTTCCTTGGGAACTGTGGAGTACCCTGCTTCTGGGTATGGTCTGAGAAGGGCTATCAGCCTCACCTTGAGAGACTTGGACTCAGGCAGCACTGATGGCCAGGCTTTTTGTTGCTTACCCTTGCAAAGTCTTAATGAAAGTCTAATCTCACTGCCGCTCTTTGGTCCATCATGGATGGGGCAGCAAGGGCCCTTCACAAAAATATTGTCTATTTTAGGTAACAGATTGCCCAGCAATGAACCTAGATCCTCTGTCAAGTTATGAAGCCCTCTGCAGTGATAGTGGGTCAGGGTAGGAGATAATGCAATGGCCCATGATAAATTTAGTGCTCCAGTTGCTATATGTCCACTTAAAGCTTGAACATAAACAAACCTCCTGAGTTCAAGGGAAGTATCACATTGAGTACCAGTTGTTAGGACAGTGGTCCTGAACCATTTGTTCTCCAGATGTTTTTGACAACAAATCTTAGAAACCCCAACTAGTGGGGGTAATGGTCATTGTTTAAACGCTCAAAATAATAAGCTGGCTACACCATTATAAGGAATAGTGCAACAAGCTCCTTCTGATTTGTAACATTTAGAACTCTGATGGTAATAATATGCTCTTCTCTGTCCTTTCTTACTGTCATCTAGCCTAAGACAGTGGATCAGGCCCTTGAGAAGTAGATTGTGATCTTCCAGGACCTTTAATATCAAGACCCTAATGACATCTAACTCTAGATTTGTTCTTTTGGATTGAATTGTTCCAATTTTAGGTTGTTCCCATTTTACAGACTGGAAACTGATGGTCATTTAATTAGTCTGTCCATCCTAGGCACACCTGCTAAACAGAGTGTGAAACAGCATCTGGTCTAAGATTTAATGTGTTATCTTTTGACCCTACAGTAAATGTCTCTATTGGTGCTTTCCCCCACGTTCTCTTTATACACTCCAGGTTGGTCCAAACTTAGTTATTTTTTTATTTCCTCAGTGTTCGGGGTGCACAGAAGCAATTAGAGCAACAGCTATTATTGAAATAGGGATCATTTCCTTGATTGTTCTTTGCTTTTTCCAGACACTTTCAATTTAGGGGTGGGGAGAAGCACTTAAGAGCTGTTTGGGGGCCTCTCTTTGCCTCACTTCCCTTCATAATGATATGTTCTCTTGCTGGGTGATATTCAGCCCCAAGCAAAGGCCTATATACCTCCATCAGAAGTCTTAATTTAGGAAGAAAGAATTAAATTGAAAAGGGCCTATAGGGACTCTTTGCTCAGGGATGAATATTGTCCTCTGTGGTGATGAACACTAGGGAAGTTAACTTGTGCCTACAGAAAAGATCCTGTCTTGTGGGGACAGTTATAACATCTTCTGAGGATGTATGTTATTATAACTCAGCCATAATACACTGGTTCTACTTTTCAAATTATTCTTTTAATGCAAGTAGCTGGCTGTTTTCTGCTTGCATCGAATCATAGAAATCCAGAGGTTCAAAACAGTGACTAGTTTACCCCTCCTCCTACAGTTATACATTCCCTTGTCTGCAGAGCCTAAAATATAGCACATCAGAAGCAGAAGGGAGGTCAATTCTGCGGGCATTAAGGTACCTGCCGACTCAAGTAAGTAAGCCCATCATTTCTGCTAATAGTGAACTTGACTGGTTGAGTTCCTGAAAGTTTAAAAGGCAAATGGAACCACTCAAACATAAGACAGCAGCTTTTACATAGATACTGGAAAGTGAATATGATGACTATAGATGGAAATGAAACACCAAAATGGCATTTTGTTTTTTGTTGTATTTTTTTGTTTCATTTCATTTGGAAATGAATGTTTTTTCCCCTTAGCACTGAACAGCTGGCCTGCGGGCTGGTCAGCACTATTTTATTTTATTTTATTTTATTTTATTTTATTCCCATAGTGCCAACCAGCTGGCTCCCAGGCTGGTCGACTTTTTTAAAATTTATTTTAATTTTTATTTTTTCCCACTAGCACCGACCACCTGACCTGCGGGCTGGTCAGTGCTTTGATTAAATTTTTTTATTTTTTCCCCTAGCACTGACCAGTCAGTGCTTTTTTAAAATTTATTTTTATTTTTACTTTTCCCCTAGCATTGACCAGCAGGCTGTGGGCTGGTCTGAGTTTTTGTGTTTTTAAAAAAATTATTCCCCTCCCTAGCGCCGACCACCTGGCCTGCAGGGTGGTTGGCGCTTTTTAAAAAATACTGTTATCCCCCCCCCAGCACCAAGCAGCTGGCTTGCAGGCTGGTCTGCACTTTTTTTATTTTACACAAACACCAATCAGCTGTAGCACGGGTTGTTGTAGTTGTTGTTGTTGTTGTTGTGTCTCCTCTGAAGAGAGGAGGTGCAACTGTGCAAGTTTTTCAAGATTTTTCTAAAGGAACTGCTGATTGGCGTAAATCGATGAGACCAGTTACAATCATATTAAGGAAGAACAACTATCGCTATTCTTGGGGTCACCCCCTATTTTTGAAAGTTTGGAAAGGCTCTGTTCAACACACTATCTACTCTCTAGAAGAAGGCCAACATCTTCTTGAAGCATGGAACATACAGGATGACTCAGGTTCTGCCTGTTCTCCCCCGGGAACTTCAGTGGCAACATCAAGACAGTGAATTTCTCTCTTTTTACTCCGACTCCAGGAATCTTCGATGAAGATGAAGAATATTTGAAACTCATTTAACTTACTCCTCCCTCTTTCCCCCTCTCTCACCTCCTATCATCCCCTTTGTTTTTCTTCTTTACTCTTCTCCCCCTTTTCCCTTCCATTTCCCTTTCCCCCTCCCCCCCTTTTTCTTTTTTTTTCTTTTTTTTCCAATTTTAATTTTTGTTTTTGGGATGTTTCTTTTTCTTTTTCTTTTCATTATCCCTTTTCTTCCCTTTTCCCCCTCCTCTCCACCCTTCCCTTTTTGTTTTTGTTTGTTTGTTTGCTTGTTTTGAGGGGGCGGTGGCGGTGAGAGGGTGGTTTAGAGGGGGGTAGAACAACTTATAGAATTTTCAGTAACACGCTACTTAAGAGTTAAGGAGATCTAGGCTGGCTAATGTCTGTGGACAACTTCCTCCCTCCCATCCCCTTGATGCACATGCTAAACAGTATGTTAGCTGGTGGGGTGGGAGAAAAGAATAGTTTTTAGGGTGGAGGATTAGATTTATTTTAGGTTATTTTTATTAATTGATGGTGTTTTTACTTTTGTATGCACAACGGGACCATTCCAGAATATTGAAACCAAAAGAAATAGGTTATGGGAAAGTTTATAAAATTAGCAACGTTGAATGTGAAAGGTCTGGGGTCATTTTCGAAGAGAAATAGAATCGAAGCGATGATCAAAAGGCACAAAATAGATATTGCCTTTTTGCAAGAGACTCATCAAATAAGAGATGGTATTAATGAATTAAAAATTCCAAATGTTGATATTTATGAAAAAGCTTTGGCACATCTAAAGCAAGAGGGGTTGCCATTATAATCTCAAGGAATTGTGAATGTGTTGTTGAAAATGTGGTAAAAGATTCAGAAGGTAGATATATAATATTGCAAGTTCTAATGGGGAAAGATCATTATACTTTGGTTAATCTGTATGCACCAAACGTTAACCAAGGCCGCTTTTACAATCTCCTTTGGGATCAGATTGAATTGGTTAAAAAGGGGTATTTAATAATGGCAGGGGATTTCAATATGGTCTTAGATAAAATTAAAGATAAATCGGTATGTAAAAAGGAAGAGTGGAGGACAAGACATACAACTCTAGCAAAGTTTATAAATACAACAGGATTGAAGGATGTCTGGAGAGAACTGAAAGGAGATGAAATAAAATACACCTTCTACTCACCAGTGCACAAAACCTATTCTAGGATAGATTTTGTGTTTGTTTCACAAAGCCTAATACCCAAGATAAATAATACCGAAATTGAGATCATAAAAACATCTGATCATGCTTTAATGTCGATTGATTTAGCAACAAATAAAAATTATAGAGAAGCTAAAAGGTGGAGAATGAATTTAAAAATATTTCAATATCCAGAAGTGCTGGAAAAGGTCAAAAAGATTGGTTGGAAACTTGGGATATAAACGAAAAGGCAGGTAGCCAAACGCCAATCATATGGGACACCCTGAAAGCGGTAGCTAGAGGCCTTATCATAAAAGAAAATATTAAAACTAAAAAACAGGAAGAACTCAATAAAAGAAAATTAGAAAAACTAATAGCAGATTTAGAATCCCAATTTTTTTCTTACTAAGGATAATAAGATATTGAGGTTGATTGAAGCAAGGAAAAAGAGTTAGAAGATCTAGATTTACAACAAACACAAAGGAACCTTCTGTACCTAAAAAGAAATTTTTTTGAATACAGCAACAAGAACTCAAAACTTTTAGCCAGATTAGCACAGAAAAGACAAGACAAGAATACAATAGGGATTATAAAAGACTCCTCAGGTAAGACATGCACACAAATGAAGGAAAAGTTGTCAGCTATACAAGAGTTTTATCAGTTGTTATATACTACAAAAAGTAAACCTAAGGAGGATATAGAAAGGTATATCACTAAGAATTTAAAGAGGGTCTTGGAACAGGAAGATATGCTGGAAATGGAAAAGCCTATTACAGATCAAGAGATAAGCGAGGTAATAGACAAATTAAAGAATAATAAAACGCCCGGAGTGGACGCTCTGGGACCCGAATTTTACAAACTTTTTAAAGCAGTATTAATACCTAAATTAAAGAAGCTATATAATGAAATTTTGAATGGAGAACAAATTCCGAGATCTTGGACCCATTCTTTAATTATTTTAATTCCAAAACCTAATAAAATTTAATGGATATTGGGTCATACAGACCAATATCCTTATTAAATCAAGATGCTAAGATTTTCACAGCAATTTTGGCTAAAAGAATGAATAAATTTATAGCTAAATATATTAAAGAGGATCAATGTGGTTTTATCAAAGGTAGACAAATGGCAAATATTATTAGAAGGAATTTGAATGTTCTTTATGAAATGAGTAAGAGTACTACTAAAACTGGGATGTTATCTCTAGATCTTTATAAAGCTTTTGATTGTGTTCAATGGCCCACATTAAAAATATTGTTAAAAAAATGGGATTTGGGAAATCCTTTTTGGGAGTAATAAATCAACTATATTCAACGGGCACTTCCTCAATAATAGTTAATGATGGATTGACTGAACAAATCACCCTAGGCCGAGGAACTAGACAAGGATGTCCTCTTTCTCCAGTCCTTTTTGTATTGTTATAGAGCTCCTGGCAAATGCCATAAGGGACGACAAATTTATTAAAGGTATAGGGAAAGATGGGGCAACTAAAATTAGTTTATTCGCGGACGATGCTCTTTTGACTATTGTAAACCCAATAGAGAATATTCAAAGAGTAAAAACTCATTTAGAAGAATTTGGAGAAATAACAGGATTATGTGTAAACTGGCAAAAATCAGAGAGTTTATTCTTCAATTATGGAAAACATGACTTAAAGATGATTGAAAAATCTGGACTTAAACCGGGAAAAAGCATTAAATATCTAGGATTAGAACTCCATAAAGAATTTACTAAAACTAAAGAAAGAAATATTTCGAAATTAGAAGAGGAGATGAAAAACAAATTATTATCCTACTCTAAACTAAAATTATCGTGGTTTGGCAGAATTGCATTGATAAAAATGAAAATACTTCCAAAAATTAACTTTATTTTTAAAATGTTACCGGTTCAGTTTTTAGAAAAGGAAATTAAAACTCTCCAAGACATGATAAATAGGTATTGTAATGCAGGGAAAAAATCAAGAATAAATAAAAGTCTATGGTATAGATCTCAGAAAGAAGGAGGAATAGGTATACCTAATATAAAAATTATTATATAGCCAATCAACTTAGTTCTTTGGGGGAAATTCTTTTTAAACCACAGAAGTTAATATGGTGGGAGCAAGAGTCTTTGGATATAAAGGGGGAAATAAACACATTTTTATTCACGGAAGTTAAAAACAAAGTAAAGATTGACAACCCCTATTGAATAGTTTAATTGCTACATGGAGAACATATAGGAAAATCTTGTCTCCGAAGGGATCCCCACTGGCTTTAGTTACTGACTTGGAAAGCTTTCCAGACAACTTGAAGCATTATTTGGAGTTATTTAAAATTAAGAAAATAGCTAGACTAAAGGATTGGATGCTCAAGATTAAAACAATTCAGGATATAAAAAATATTTTGCAACCCAGTGATTTAACATGGTTAAATTATATTCAACTAGGAAAATGGATAAAGGACTGGGGAAAGAGAAATAATCAAATCAGAGAATGCACAAAATTTGAACATTTCCTACTATCGCTTGAGTCTGAACAGGAAAATTCAGGGAAAGGAATAACATGTAAAATATATAAAACACTAGGGGAATTATCAGAAATGAAGGAGTTAAACACCTTGAGAGAAGTTTGGAACCAAGACCTTAATGTACAGATAGAGAAAGAAGACTGGAAAAAAATTTGGAATATGAGAATTTTGAGATCATTGTCAGTCAGGATAAAAGAAAACTACTTCAAATTGGTTTCCAGATGGTATTTAACCCCAGTAAGACTAAATAGAATGAATCCTGCTTACTCTAAGATATGTTGGAAATGTGAAAAAGAGCTTGGTACTTACTTGCATCTTTGGTGGGAATGTGAAATAGTCCAAAGGTTCTGGAAAAAAGTGTTTTTAGAGCTAAGTAATATGATTAAGATGGATATAGATTGTAATCCAGAGATAGCATTATTATCATTGTTAACAAGTAAAGATTATGTTGTTACAACAAAGGAACTAATAGCAAATTTTATGACAGCTGCTAGATTAATTATAGCAAAAAATTGGAAGTCAAAACTAGAATTCAAGATGGAAGACTGGTATAATGAACTTTGGGATATAGCTATAAACGATAAACTCTCCTGCAGTTTAAAGGTTAAACGAGGAGAAATGAAAAAAGACATTTTCTACGATATCTGGGGTAAATTTTTAGATTATGTACTAGTCGAAGGAAAAGGGAAAGAGTCCACGAATATCTCACAACAATTCTGGAGAAGAGAACTTTAAGAAGACTACTAGAAGAATAGAAGATGGAGCAACGAATAAGAATGTATGGATGGCCCCGTGGGATGGGGGTGCACTTATATTGTTTGTTGTAGTTTTTTTTACTTTCATTTTTTATGTCGTTGTATGTAGTTTAAAATTTAATAAAAAAACATTTAAAAAAAAATACTGTTATCCCCCCCCCAGCACCAAGCAGCTGGCTTGCAGGCTGGTCTGCACTTTTTTTATTTTACACAAACACCAATCAGCTGTAGCACGGGTTGTTGTAGTTGTTGTTGTTGTTGTTGTGTCTTTAAGTCATGACCAACTCTTCGGAAGCCTTCAAAATGCAATCAGTCAATCCCTTACCTTGCTCTGCACCTGCAGAGCAGACAGAGAGGTGGGATGATGTATTTCCTTGCACAGCTTCTGATAGGCCAGCACTAGGGAGAAGGAACAATGACATTGGAGGCTTCTTCCTCATTGGAGCTCAGCACCATGTGGGTGCAGAGCAAGGTAAGGGATTGACTGATTGTATTTTGGAGGCTTCCACATACCAGCTGGGTTCGCTTTTGTCATCTCGGAACCAGTAGCTTCTGAAACAAATAGCCCATCCCTACTCTCTAGTTTAACTCTAAACCCTGGATCTAGCTAAATAAATATTTCAATTTTGGTTTCTTCTTCATATTTTTTTAAAACTGTCATAGTACAATTTGCAAGCTTTAAAAAATACTAATAAAATGCATTGAAAGAAATTATATTCCTTTTCATGCCTGCATAGAACCGATTTTCCATATTGCTGTGATTACTTATAAATTAGAATGTCTTGGAATATCCTAATGCTATCCATTTTGGATGGAGAAGAAGGGAAAAACTGCAAACCCCTTTTAGAAAACAATAGAAAACTCTAGGAGTGCAAGACTTATAAGCTTCCAAATATCTGCTCCTACTTCCAGCATGTTCACATGAAAAGGAAGACTATTAAGTAAATGACAGATTTTTGAAGGCTTTTATTTTGCTATAGTTTACAACTGTAGTGAACAGTTTGATTTAGCCACTAATTTCTAATTATAACTTACAGGGAGTAGAGGAGGTTGTCAGTTTTCCGCATGTCTTGGTGAGAGACACAACGACTTAACTCTTTTTTGCTGCCAATGAAATGGTCTTATTCTGCTGGGAGGCTCTCTCTATAGTCACTCACACTACTTGAAAAATAATGAACATAATGAGCTAGTTAATCCAGGAATATTGGCTATACACCTAGACCTATGACTCATGGGTTTGTTAGAGATATATTATGTAGATCCAAACGTGGAAATGGATGCAAACACACATATTGAAATGGATGTCATTGATACAGATACAGATAAAATATAAATATACACATTAACATAGTTTCTCCTAAAATAATCCATTTCTGTATTTGGAAACCATTCTCTGTAATGTTAATCTTAGCTTTTCTTTTCCTGTGTTCTATATCCTCTTTGTCCTTTTCTACTACACATGCATACAACAAAAATCAGTTATTGACAGATCAAGATCGGGTTGGGGTGGAGAGAATGGTCTAAAATGAAAAACCACAAATGTTAGGTATCTCTCAGGATTCTTTATTATTGAGAAGAGGTGACCTTATGTGTCAGGCTGGGGGTCAGCCAAGGTGGGGGTGGGGGGTCTACCACCATCATCTGCTAAAGTGAATAGATACATGGGTTTGACACAGTGTCTAACAACTGAATTTAATTCCTTTTAAAAAAAACATGGAAGGATTAAAGCTAAAATCTTAAAAAGACAACTCCTAAAGTGGACCAGCTGGCTGGGCCTTTTAAATAATCTGTACTGCTATCTTTCCCTGTTTGCCCTGATGCTTATTCCTTTGATTGATTGCTTAGCATGTAGAAAACGATCACCTAAATTATCTGAAGGGTGGTCAGTGTATATTTGACCCCTAGAGGCCACAGATCAAATTTATATGCATTTCAATAACTGTTTTGATACCTGAAGGAAGCTGGAGGTGGTGGTGGCATCATTCACACTGCCAGAGGGAATGGAAAAGGTTAAATATTTATGCTTGAAAGCATCTTTGAGAGGATCTTAAGAGATTGCTGTCAGGGACTTCTTGGTCAACTTATCTTAATTCTTGAGTTCCTTTGGCTTTACATCTCAGGAAGGGTACAATATATACAATATATATTATTCTGAGGAAGAATACCAGGGAAGCTTTTCCAAGAGCCTCTGAGAAAATTGTCAGCAAGTCCCTTTTTCCAAGGAAAGTTACCCTAAAATGCCCATTTCACACTATAACTCATTTAGAACACAGTTCTAATGTACAGTGAATGGGCAAGAAAGATGATACTGATACACTAGTAAGAATTGTGGAAGACTGGAAAATCTTTCCCTATGAGGGACATTTTCATTCCCACACACATTTTGTTCATGAGGGAAAGAATACGTTATAGGCAAATCACTTTAGGATACAGTAGAAGATGGTTTTATTTGAAGGCATTTACTTTCCATATTTTATATCATATGAGCTAAGAAAGAGTGTCAGACTGATTGTCAATGTATACTAAACTGTGATAAAGGAAAACAAGCATACATCTTCACAGTACGGTGCATGCAGACCAGAACCCTTCATATTGTTATCCTGGCATTTAATGGGATGTTGATTGAGCACTTTATGTCTGAGGAAGGCACTGTGACACTAACAAACAGCTTAATCATTTTTCTGGCAGATGGGGTAGAATAGAACCAACCACCCTTGTAACAGAGTGGTTAGCTGTATTCTGCCCCTTCTGCCAGAAATATGTTAATGGAAACATACAAAAGGAATGCAGCTACATCTCACTAAGTTACAACTGCAATGTAATGTAGTTGCATTTTGAAAGCTGTTGTGAGTTTTTCTGGCTGTTTGGCCATGCTCTGGAAGTTTTTCTTCCTGACATTTCTCCAGACTCTGTGGCTGGCACCTTCAGAAGGCAAGGAGCTCAGGGAACTAAGAGTTCTCTCTGTGCTCTGGTGTATATGTGCCTTTGAAGATGCCAGCCACAGAGTCTGGTGAAACGTCAGTAAGAAAAACTCCCAGAACATGGCCAAACAGCCTGAAAAACTCAGAAAAGCTGTAAGATCCTGGCCGTGAAAGCCTTCAAAAATACATTAGTTGTATTTCCATTATTGAGCAGATGAATGAATTTAAGTAACTAGTTATTTGTAACTAATTTCTTTGAATCCTTAAAAAACCTAATGTATGCAGAGTTACATAGTTAACATTTACACAGCTGTTACACACACAGCTGTGGGGCGTGGTGGCTCAGTGGACTAAGGCACTGAAACTGTAGACTGCAAAGTCGGCAGCTCGGCGGTTCGAATCCCGGTGCCACGCAGCGGAGTGAGCTCCCACTGATAACCCCAGGTCCTGCCAACCTAGCAGTTCGAAAGCATGTAAATGCAAGTAGATAAATAGGTACCGCCATAAAAAAGCGGGAAGGTAAAAACAGTATTTCCTTGCAGCCATGCCGGCCACATGGCCATGGACTTGCACAGCACTGGCTCTTCCGGCTTGAAAACGGAGATGAGCACCGCCCCTAGAGTCGGACACGACTAGCATGCATATGCGGGGGGAACCTTTACCTTGCACACACAACTGGGGGACCTTCAGCAACAAAGCTTATCTGGGCATGAAGTTCAGCATGTATTGCAGTTATAAATAAGTTTCTATAAGTGAAAAATTAATTACTTGCATTAAATTTTATGTTTTTCTGCCCTGTCCTCTCCATGGGAATGCAGCAATACCATTATTTTTATCACTGTAAGCATTTTCATTTACATCAGACAATAAAATACAATTCTCTTTTTCACAACTTTGTCTTTTTTCTCCCAGCTCTGTTAATTGCAGTCTAGAACATAGCCCCTATCCAACAAAGCTGATCGATTATTCTGCTTATAGTCATATAGTCCTGTGAAATACCCACTCAAGTCAAATGATCATCATAAATTAAAGTTAAGCACATACTTAAGTGTTTTGATGACTAACCACAGCTTAAGTTCCAGATGCTGTCTTGTCTGGTGTATCACATTAGGACAGATGACATCATCCCCATGTTGACTAACTTAGTGTTAATAGACAGCATTGTGGGCTCTGTTATTTCCTATGCATGTAGATTGTGCCGTCTCTGTCATCTCAAGGTTAGTACAGATAGTTTTACCATGTGGTGCCCTGGAGCAGCCCAGTACATTTTTAAAAGTACCAAACATCTTGGAGGGAAATATTTTTCTTGCAGCCATACAGAAGTATCTGTCAGAAAACAAGTGAGTCATATACATGTTAATTGTTTTTGGTTCACCCCTTGTATTTAAAGCAATGCTGAAGAACCCATAGCTTTTCAGAAATTATTGCATAATAATAGCCATAAACCTACGCCAGCCAGGTGGCTGATAAGAGCTAGAGAAGCTGCATTTGGACAACATCTGGAGGCCTAACGATTCCTGTTCTCTGATGTAATGGCTGCATGCTACAAATCTTTGTGGCACGTGTAAGACTAACATTTATTTGGCATAAGGTTTCATGCACATAGTCTACGTCTTCAGAAGCATGGAAGTCAATATTTAAGATACAAGCTTTATGCAGGTTCTTTCTAATTCATGTGGGTTGTGCTGAATGAAATGAAACAAGAAAACTCTTGATTTTTGTTGTGCAAGGTGGAAGGAGAAAAAACAGTTACCAACTGCTTGTGCAGCCACATCTTCTGAACTTACTAAAGGGCAACCAGCCATAGCTGTGGCAGCATCCTTTTCCAAGCATATGCTACAGTTACAGCAAGAAAGGTGAAAGGCCCTGGTTTTAAAAAAGTGACAGAGGCAAGTCAGGAAACTATGAAGCAAGGGGGCCAAAACTGAGCCTCTTCTAATAGCAAAGTAAATGATTTAGTGATGTTCTTTTTACGTTAAATGAGGCAGGAGATCACAAACTAAAAACCACTTAAATATGATTTTAAAATTAATTATGCTTCACCCCCATAATAGTGTTTAAATTGCATTTAAATTGGCTATCACGTATTAGCTTTGTTACATAGTAAATGTGCTTTTTTGTGGAATGCAAGATGAAACAGAACTAGTTTGCAGGAGGAATCCTTGGTGTGATGGCTGAGTATATTCATGAAAGGATTTGGTCACAGAAGATCAAATGCATCACCTGCTATCTATTATAAGGGGAACATTAATTTTTCTATTGGCATCCAACTGTACTTAATTATTGTGCTGCATTTTTACTACAAGGTACTTAGAAATCTCTGCATCCTCAGTGCAATGAATCCTATGAACGTTTACTTAGAAATGCCACTCTGATCGGTGGGACTTATTTCTGGATAAATGTGCATGTTATTGTAACCTGAGTGTACAGTTTCACTAAATCAACTCAAAGCATGAAAGCAGCATTTATGGTTTTCTAAAAACGAAATGATTAGTTGAAAAATTCCAGTAAAATTAACAGTAGAATCTCTCAGTCACGTTTTAGATTTTGCATTCTTATTTCTTTGAAATAGTTGGCTTGTAAAATATACATAAATGAATTACACTTATCCCTTGAATTGCGGGGGCCTGAACAGCATGGTATTTATTCTACATTTTTTCGAATAAAAAAGTAAACATCCTCAAAAATAAATATATATATATTCAAGAAATAAATGTACAATGAATACTGTGCACAATGAACACTAGCCACCCAGAACTTAAAAGAGTTTGAAGCTAAAGGCATCAAAATGGTTTACTTTCTCCAAAATATGACATCTATAATTCAATCTTTAGATTTGGGGTGAGGGGAGAGAATCATAAGGACCTTAGGTCATTACACACAATACTGTAAGTAAAGGATTGTCAGCACTATGGAAGAGAACCACCACAGAGAGAACTGGTGTGTGTTTGTGAATCAACTGTCCATGCTTTATAGTTAAGTTTTTTGAAGGGGTGAGAGTTAGATATGGATTTTGAACTACACAGAGGTTTTGCATCCCTAACCGCAATGTTGTATACAGTGAAGAGGGTATACAGTGCCAAATGTATACACTTCCTACACCCACCTCCTCAGGTGGGCACCCACTCAGAGACATCACTCTGGCTTACCTGCCCTGCCCTTTCTGGGCATTGCCCATGAGTGGGTGCCCATTGTAGAAGGCAGGACTGGGAAATGCCAAATACCTATTGGGAAAGACAATGTTTATGCCAGTCTCTAATACTGACATTGAACCATGTTGGCAGAGGGTAAGGCTAGGTGTATACCTATAATTCCATCACACATTTTTTCATTGTGTGGGGACGTTCATGTGTCTCTCCCTTCCCTCATAAATTAACATATCCCAGAGGTCATAAATGAATAGTTATCTTTAGATCTAATATTTATATATGCACCTCTAGATGTCTTAGACTGCACCTAATACAGCCCTAGTTTTGATCTTTACACTTGGGGGAAAGGCAGAAATCTGCCAATATAGACACCAATGTACTTATATCTAACTGTTAATGCATGAGAAAAAGATGCTGATGCTTCGTTCTATAGACAACCTTCCTCCACGAAGCGCACAGCAGACTTATGGGGTCTATTAGCCTCCCATACAGAAAGAATGGGTGCAAGCAAATGGCAGGTTGTCTGAGGGAGGGCAGAAAGAGAGACAGAGTCCATGTAAGGCTCTGCTCTTCTTGCCTCTGACTCTTCTTTAGCTGACAGAGCACAGAGAAGAGTGCTGTTGTTAGTTACTGGTTTTTCCAGGTGGCAATAAGCAGACTGGAGGTAGACCCATATCAGGATACCATATTAACACATCCTGAGCATTTGAAGGGATTACAGCTAGGAGCATTATTTAAATTCTGGCTGTTCCTTGTGCCCCCATAGGGGTTTTTAGTTGTTGGGCTTTAGTTTTGGGCTTTGGTTTTGTTAATATTTTAACAGGGCTTTGACAATGGGGTGTTCTGTATCTTGCACTCCTTTCTTGAACTGGGCCCTCAGGCTCAGGACTAAGTCACCTCAGGTAGTTCATTATTTGGATGACTTTCTTTTTTGTGGTCTGCATGGGACCACCTGCTGCAACCATCTCATGAAAGCATTTCTGTTGTTAACAAAGGAGTTGGGTGTTCCCTTAGCTGAAGAAAAGATGGAGGGTCCTTGCACAACCTTCATATACCTGGGGATTGAACTATAGTTAGGCAGTGCAGTAGGTGCCAGAGGATAAGCTGCAGGACCTGCGTCAACAACTCAACAAATTACTATGTAGTGCAAAGGTTACCTTGCAGGAGCTGCAGGAGCTAACATGGCACCTCAATTTTGCACGCAAAGTTGTTACCCCTGATAGGGCTTTTCTTAGGCATCTGTGCAAGGCCATGGTGGGCCTCAAGAAGCTGCATCATCAGCAGGAATGAGAGATGATTTGAGGGTTTAGTTGCAGTTTCTAGAGAGCTTCAATGGGATATCATTTTGGAAGGAAGAAGTGCGCTTAGGTGTTGAATTCAAAGTACATTTGGCTATTGCTGGGGCTTCTTGGTTTGGGATTTATTTTAGGGGTTGTTGGTGTGCAGGTTTCACCCACTGAATGGCAAAGTAGAGGAGTGACTCAGAATCTTACATTTTTGTGCCCCCCCATTGGTGTCCAATTTTGATGGGTGACTTTGAATGCCTTGAAAGGAGCAAACATGGGTTGGTTGGAAATTTGCACCTCATTCCTTTCATATAAAAACCTTCTATGAGAAGGAATGAGACCATCAATATTATGGACAGTCTTAAAGCATTTCTTAGAGGAAAATGTATTATGGAATGATCTAGGATTAAAAAGAAAAGAAATAAGTTACAATAACAGATAGAAAATAAAATGAAGGAATTATCAGAATTGATGGAGTCTGATTCAGATAGCTGGGATGGGGCCTAGAGGCCATTTCATGAGAGGGAAGACCCTCCTGATGGAACTCTGCTTCAATCCACATGTTGCGGACCTTGGAATCTAGCTAAACCAGCTTGGGTTACCTATTATTTACTTTTCATTTACTCAGCCTGTTTACTCACTCTGACTCTGCTCTGCTCATCTTCCCTTTATTTACTCTTGGTTACTGGGATAATTCCTTTCTAATCCTGTTTGCTTTTCATTTCCTTTTACCTATTCTTGTCTACCCCTCATCTATTCTTGTCTACTTTTCATTAACTCACCTCCTGTCTGTAAACAGCAAGGACATGTGTTATTGTAATCAATAACTGTGCAAAGCATGCTCTGTTCACGAGGCAATTCCCTATAGAGCATCCAACCAGCATATGTCACCTCTATCCCTGTAACCAATTGCTGATGTTGTGCATACTCTGGGATGTAAATGATATGTAATAAAAAGTGCCAATGGCAAGGGCGTGATCGCTCCGCTGGTCAGACAACTGGACTCAAGTCTTTCTTCATCAGGATCCTCCCACACAGAATGTCATAAGAAAAGTCAATCAAAGGAGATTCTAATGGAGCTAAAAAGAGTTAGATCCAAATTAGAGGCTTTAGATGTAGGGAGAATACAAACAATGATGAATTATTTTAAAAGAAATTACTATGAGTATAGAAATAAAAATACTAAATTGTTATCACATGCAGTTAAGAAAAAAGCTACTAAAAGGGCAGTTGTATCGGTGAGAACTAAAAAGGAAACAATAATAACATTACAACAACAGATACTACATACATTTTAGGACTATTATAAAGGACTGTATGAGACAGAATTAGAAGCAGGTATAAATATCAAGAGTTTTATAAACTGGCTTCCAATAAATCAAATTTTTCATGAGCATAAACAACAACAAAACAGCAGTGACAGTATCACAGGTGAAAGCAGTAATTAAAAATCTTAAGAAGGGAAAAAGCTCTAGGGTGTGATGGGTTTACATCTGATTTTTATCAAACATGGGAAGATGATAATTCAAGACATTTAGTAATCTTGTTTAATTCAATATTAGAGGGGGGAAATTCCTAACTCATGGAAAACAGCTAGGATAATAACCATTTTAAAATCAGAGAAGGACCCTCAGGATCCAGCTTCATACATTTTTAGAGCATTTTTACCCCCACCTTTCTCCTTGGAAAAGTAGACCCATAACTCTTCAAAATCAGGATCAAAAGATTTTTTTCAACAATACTGGCTAAAAGGTTTGAGTAGTTTTATTAATAAATATGTTAATGGGGAACAGTATGGGTTCATACCTTGTAGATGCAAGATGCAACCCACAGAGTATTAAATGTTATACACATAGCAAATAAAAACAGAAGGAAGCTTTCAATATTCTCACTGGATGCACTCAAGGCCTTTGACAGAGTTGAGTGGGTTTGTATGTTAGAATTAATGAAGGAAAAGAACATTGGGGGATAAATTTGTTAGTGTATTAAGAAAATTATATGTAGAAATGAGAGCAGCAGTATTGCTCAATGGATCAGAATCTGAAAAGGTGACCCATTGTCCCTATTAATGTTTGCATTAGTAATGGAACCATAAGCTGCACAAATTAGAGGGAATGAAAATATTAAGGGACTAGAATTTAAGAATAGAAATCATACAATAAATCTATACGTGGATGATATGCTTTTGTTCTTGGAAGACCCACTTAAAAGTATAGATGTACTTTAACAATTATTACAAGAATATAGATTCTACACAAGTTTAAAAATTAATTATCAAAAATCTAAACTTTTATGTCTTAACTTTTCTATTACAGAACAAAAGAACATTCAAAGGAGGTCAAATTTAGGCCTATGCTACTCAACTTTTAAATATCTTGTAATCTGGATAACAAAACAAAACAAAACAAATAATTTATAGAAATTTTTAAAAAGTGTTCACATTTGTTAAGAAAAAAAAGTGTTCACATTTGTTAAGAAAAAAAATGAAGAAAAAAGTTGAAAAAAGATAAACTTATCTCTATTAGGGAGAATTGCAGTAGCAAAAGCACATATTTCACCTAAATTCTTGTTCTTATTTCAAAATATACCTTTGTTCTTATTTCAAAATATACATTATTTCAAAATATACATTTGCAACCTGACATAAAGAAAATGAAATCAGTGCAGATGAAGAATGTACTGATTGGGTTAAGATGGAAGGAGAGGGAGAGATAAGTATAATGAATGAATATGCTTTTACAGCAAAGTGACTTAAGAAGAGTGACCAAACCCAGAATTCATATAATTTTGAAACATTAAGAATATGGAAGAAGCATATACGAATCTTAGCTCCTCCCATATCACCCCTCTGTCCCATCTTGGAACATTCTAAATTTAAATCTCAAGAGAAACTTGAACAATTTAGGTGCTGGATGGAGATTGTACTCTATAGAATCAGAGAGTTATCTGAACCAGGGAAGCCAATAACGATCAGTCAATTAGAACAGACAACAAGAGGAATTAAAACTAATTGGCTATAATTAAAACAGATAAGAAATTTTGCAGTGAAATTATACCAAACTCAAGGCCCCATTAGACTATTAACAGAGTTTGAACAATGTTGTGTAGAAAAAGAAGAATATAAACAAGGGTTAACTTCAATAATATATAAATATATTATAGACATAGAATTTACCAGAGGTTTAGGGTCTAAAATTGTCTGGGAAACAAACTTAAACAGTACTATTCCAAATGAAGTATAGTTGGGTAAGGATTTGGACTGGGTACCCTTATAAATCAATTACAGCAAAAAATAGAGGAAAGATTTCAAGATAGTACATAGATGGTATTTCAATCCCACAAAATTGCATAAAATTAACAGAAGGATCTCTAAAGCATGTTGGCATAATTGTGGGTGTAAGAGTTCTTAAAGCATATGTGGTTGGTATGCCCAAAGATAGAAACATTCTGGAATAAAGTTATTAAGTGGAAAAATTAACTAAACAGAAAAATAGATCCAAATGAAATGTTATTATTCTCATTATTTACTGGGGGAAATGAAAAACTAGCTAATAAAGAATTAATAAAAATTCTCGTGGGCATGGCTAGAATGGAAATTACTCGTGACTGAAAATATGCCCAGGATCTCTCACTCACAAAATTCGTAAACTGAATAGGGGAAGTTGCTGTTATGGAAAAACTCACTAGTAGGTTTAAACTATACAGGGGAGAGATAAAACACAATAAATTTCTGAGTATATGGCAACCTTTACTAACCTCAGGTGTTATAAAAATTAATTGAATAAATCAGAATATGGACTGAACTGTTGGATAGTTTAAGAATGTTTAATTTGACATGTTATTCGGTATTGTTTGTATAACAAGCTATATTTGATGGTATATTATCTCATGTGGATTGCCAATGAAAAAGGGGGGATCCCTTCATATTGGGGCGGCATCAACTGCTGCTGCTCTGGGGTATGACGAGGACTAAATTAAGATAGTTGGGTGGTGATCCTCCCGTATATATCATTCATATGTGTGCACTCTACCGTAGTAGATGTGGGCATTTTTTTTGTTCTCTTTCATGTTTTGAGTTCCCATTAGAGTGAAAGTGTATTTTGATTGTTGGCCACAGTTTTATATTTTGGTCTGCCAAATCTGCATTGCAGACCAGCTGGGGTTGCAATTTGGGCCTTGGTGGCAGAGCAGTGCTGGAGTGGAGGGGGACAGAGATGCATTCTTTGAAATGGTGTCTCTGGATACTTTGGATGTATCCCCTGACATTATGCTGGGAGGAAATGACTTGGCCCAGAAGAAGGGCATGCCACATCATACAGGTAGTCAAAGATGGTCATCTGCCCTGACATCTTGCCCAGACTGATCTGTCAGGCTGAGTGTGACCCTAGATGTATTGACCATGCCAGACAGGGAGTGAATTGTGAGGCTGGTAGAGGGGTTAAGGCTGGCCTGGAGTCAGTAGTGAAGCATCCCAAGCTGGAAGTTGAATGGTATGATTTATTGCAACTCGGTGGGGTCCATTTATCAGATGGGGGTCTGGCTATCTCTTTGCAGAACTTGCAAGGGGGGCTTAGTACTGAAATATTCGGCTTCTGTACTGAACACACCTAAGGGGGGGTCTAAGATATCCCACCTCCCATTTTTTTGGAGCTGAAGGCATGAAGGGGAAGGTGGGAATTAAGGGAATATCACGGGCAGCAGAGTACTTGGGTCATGGTGCTTGAGTGGGCTGAGATTTTGGAGTATTTAAATATTTGAATGGATTAAAAAACATGCTGTACAGTGGACTGCACAATTCAGCTTTCAGGAACTCACCTTGGGGAAGTCTGGTCCAGAAGTAAGAAGTGGCTTCGGACTCAGATAAGAGCTTGCACTATGTTGAGCTCTGTTGTGAAAGGGGATTTAAAGATTTAAAGGTTAAATAGAGTTGTGTCCCCAATTTCAACTCAACAACTGTGTCTTGACTCGACTCTGGGCTGGACAAGCAAGAAAATTCTGGATCAAATCCAAGGCCTATCTAATCCAGGATCCTGCTTTTCATAGTAGCAAGTTAGATATCTGTAGCAGTCTAGAAGCAGGGCATAAATTCAACAGTATTGTCCCATTGTATCCTAGCAACTAATATTTGAACACATGTAGTGCTGTAGGCACCTGGAGTAGGAACTGGCAAACCACTCCAGTATTCCTACCAAGAAAACTCCATGAACATGGGGTCACAAAGAGTCGGTCATGACTGTAACGACACAACACACACACACACAGCCTCTGAACTATGAGGTAGCATATAACAACTATAAGCTAAGCAGAGGTCCTGAGTAGAGATGGGCACAAAATGACCATTTTTTCATTACCGTTCTCCGTTATTTGTTCCGTTACATAATGATACGAATAACGACTGTTGCGATGGGGCAGGCTCAAACCGAACAGAACCAAGAAAATTTTCTTTGGTTCTGTTCATTTCCGTTACTGGCATCCCGCCGCTCGCATGATGAAAAATGGAGCAGCAGAGGGTAGCAAGAGGGGGCATCCCAGCCCCCTGTCCAGCCATCTCCAATTGGTGAATGACAGCCCGCCTGGCTGTCATTCAACAAGCAGAGGGCGGCAAGAGGGGGCTGGGCCTGGCGGAGACTCTTTGCCCTCTCCCTGCCAGAGCCGATGCGAGACTTTGCCATTCTCATGAGAAGAGGCAGGATCCGAGTCCTTATGAGGGCTGGGCTCCGGAATCTTGGCCTCTTCATCAGCACTCGGCAGGCTTTGGAGGGGAGGACGTTGGAACTCGGCTGCGCCCGGTGCCATCTTGGCCACATGGTGAAGCGGTGATGGTGCAGCCGGCTCAGAAGCAGGAGCGGAGGGCATCGTTGGAGCACGGAGGGAGTGCAGAGGCACCCCCCACAGGTTTCCCAGGTCTAGGCCCAGGGGGGTTGCGGGGTGGCAGTTTGCTGGGGTGGCGGCTCCCAGGGCGGAGTGGTTCCCGGCAAAAAGGGCCCCAGTTAGGGCGGCATGGGGCTCCGGGGTAGCGACCCAATGGGGGTGGCAGACAGAGCAGTGGATTGGTCCTTGGGGAGGGGGCCCAAGGGAGGGCGGCGCTCAGCAGTGCTCTGGGGGTGGCAGCCTGTTGTGCTCTCCCGGCAGGCTTGCCACCGGCTCTGGCGGCGCCTGGCTCCCCGTGGCTGCGGGACGGCTCTCCCAGGAGGCTTGCCCCAGCCCTGGGAGGGATCCCAGCGGCCGCGGGAACACTCTCCCGGCCCGCATGCCTCCGGCTCCGGTGGCACCCAGCCCTGGGAGGGCTCCCTGCAGCCGCAGCTTGCAGAAAAAAATGAAGAAACAGAAACAAAGCAGGCCCCAGGAGCCCGAAAAACACAAACGGAACAAAGCGAGGCCCAGGGCCTGAATAACGAACACGAAATGCCATCTGTAGTCCTGAGAGCCAATCACCCAGCTTTTGCCTTCTGAAACTTTTTGGAAATCCCACGGACCAGGTGTTGATTCCAAGAGGGTTAGCTGATTCATAACTCCTCTGCACCTTTTTTTTAATGTTATGGCTTATGAGCAGGGAGCTTCATTCCACAACATTCCTTTTGAACTACTAAAAGTCACTGAATGTGTGGAACTGTGAATTAAAATTTGAGGGCCTCTTTCATGTTTAGCTTCTGTCTGCACAGCCAGAGTTTGGTAGTTGGATTCTACACTGTGGCTAGGGGGGTTGGGGTTGGGTGGAACCGGCCTGTTGAGCCATGGGCAAGCTACAAAATACTGACAAGGGTCACTATAAGTCAAATTATTATTATTATTATTATTATTATTATTATTATTATTATTATTATTATTATTATTATTATTATTATTATTATTATTATTATTATTATTATTATTATTAATGGAAATCCTTTTCCCAATAATTTTGCAATTCTTTCACAAACTAACAGCACTTTCAAAAGGACATTTGGTTATTTAAAACCCAAAGATGGACCTGTAACACTTTCATTTTTCTTCAGAATTTGCACTGTCCATTATTTTTTGTTGCTGCTGCTGCTTTCTTTCTTTCTTTCTTTCTTTCTTTCTTTCTTTCTTTCTTTCTTTCTTTCTTTCTTTCTTTCTTTCTTTCTTTCTTTCTCCTCCTCCTCCTCCTCCTCAATACTCTTTTCTTCCAGAGATTTTGTATGCAGGAAGTAACTCCTGACTAGTGTTAATTATGATTGATTGGCAGTGGTCTGAGATGACTGTTTATATCTTCCTTTACCACCAATGTGCCCCCAATGACCTTTCTGAGACCACTCCAGGAAGAAGAAGAAAACACTTCCAAGCTTTTTTGATGTCAGGAAAATCAGGAAAATTATATGAAGTATTCTAGGAAACAGAAGTGAAGAGAGAATAAAGTTAAGTGGGGATTTAGGTTTTTGGACACGAGATCTGTTTCCTGGCTGGGTGCAATTGTAGTAATATAAAGAACAAGGTCCAGACATGTTAGGTGTTTTTAAAGCACCATTGATTATATTAAATGTGCTTAATTCTTCCATTGAAATCAATAGGGCTTAAGAGTGCTTCACTTTGACAGGATCATGCCTTTAATTTTCTAGATGCAAAGCAAGTTTTTGATGATTCTGCTATTAAACTGAAAGTGCAATTGCATGGATGTTTATTTAGAAAGAAGCTTCATTCATTCCTATGGTTTACTCCTCAGTTAATCTGTTTAGAGAATGCACCTACATGTGCTCCCAGATACTTTATTTATGCCAACAGCATTATGCCATGGAAAAGGCTGTTAAGATTTTAGTCTTTCAGCATGATGATGGAGTGGTTAGTTATCAAGTAATTATTTCTATGTTTTAAAACTCATTTATTTTGGATATATTTTGAAATTTGACAAGGTCATAGTTTCAGTAGCATTAATCTTCGCATTCTGTAGGGGCACCTTTCCTCAAAATGGTGGAATGTTGTTTTACCTACAAGCCACTCTGATTTCATAAATGTTCCTTATTGTGACAAAATGAAATCCAATTTACTATTCAGTTTTGAGAATTGACTTTTATTGTGTTTTCGGTTACAAAGAAAGAGTTCACAATTAATATTGTTCAGGGAACCCTCCAAGGAGCCTTGGGGGTACTTAGAGGGGGATTAGACACTGGACACATCTACTCAGGCTGGAAGTTCAGTGAAGATCTGGGAGGAGAATTTCTGATCCGTGTTCTAGTCCCAAGAACATTTTTTAAGAGTCTTAGTATTAGGACCAAAGATATGTGGGAAAGTACTGTATATACTTGAATATAAGTCTAGATTTTCAGCCCTAATTTTGGGCTGAAAAAAGGGGTCCTCAGCTTATATTCAGGTCAGTACTTTTAACCACTGAGGCAAGTTCCGGTTGGTGGCTAAAAGTCATTTTAAACATTAAACTTTAAAATGTTTAAAATGACTTTTAGCCACCAACTCAAGCACTTGCTTCGGTGGCTAAAAGTCATATTAAACATCACACACACACCCAGCTCAAAAAGGAGGAGTTGCCAGGCCCTGCTGCATTTCCCACCCTAGGCTTATACTTGAGTCAATAAATTTTCCCAGTTTTTTGGGTTTAAATTAGGGGTCCCGACTTATACTGGGGTCGACTTATACTCTAGTATATACGGTAGATGAAAAAATAGAAAATGCAGTCATAATATGCACACACAACATTTCCAGAACTACAGAGAAGCAAATCTTAATGCCCCTTTGGGAATACAGCAAGTAAATCTGGTAAAGAATAGATAACATCTAAAAAGGTGGTAAATAAGATTGGCAGACATTCTCAGAAATGCATTTTTGTATTTCAAGTGTATCATTTTGTGTGAATTGCTGCGTAATTAACATCCCATCTTTCCAAAACTGAGGTCAGGGTATCATAAATATATATCTTCTATGCTTCACATTCATCCACACAACAACCCCACAACATAGGCCACAATGGGGTGATTGACTGAAAGTCTGTCAGTAAGTTCCATAACTCTGTAGGCACTGTAACCTAATTCTTCCAATTTCCAGTCCAACCTTCTAATCACTTATACAATATTGGCTCATTGATAATACCTATCAAAAAGCAAATCAGTGACAGCTATCTTGATACTTTATACAACTACAGAGATTAACCAGTGGTCCCTCTAAAATGGAGTCATGTGCAGACCTGACTTCGCACCACTCCCAAACTACTCCCTTCTATTTGGAGTCTGATGAGACTACAAATAGAGATTAACAATACTTGTGAAAATAATCATGTACTGATTCCATGTGACTTTTTTTACTGAATGGATGACAAAGCAGCACCCTGCAGAATATGTTATAGAAGGGAGAGTATCCAGAGATTCCTCTTACAATCCTCTCAAAATAAAGTTATTAACATAGTTCAAACTAATTAATGGTAGCTTATCCTCATCGATTGAACCAATTCCTTTTTTAGAATAACTTAATGCATTTCCACTGGTATTTAAACAAATGTGTCAGAGGAGATAAGAATGCAGCTGAGAGTTAGAGTAATTCTTCAAGGCCACTTTGTACTTATTCACACAAGAATGTTTATTTATTTAGGCATTTATTTAATATACTTTGGATGCACTTAGCTACACTCACCTGGACCATAATGGATATCTGAAACACTCCACATTCACAAGTATAGTCCCTACATGCATCAATTAAGATTCTAATGCTTCTCACTATCACAATGGTGGCAACTGTGAAAGCAGTTTGGCATATTTTGGCATCTATCTGATCAACTTCCCCTTCCCAGAACTTGTCTGCCCCAAACCTATGATATTGCAAGGACTTACCCTGTGATATCAGAATGGCCGATCACTCACACCACATAGGCCCATCCACTGGTCTCATGAACTTCGGGCATGAAATACTACTAGCTGTTTTTTCACACCCTTGTGGGGGGATATTGTGTTACATTTTGTGTTTCTTTAAAGTCAGAATGTTGCTTGGCATTCCATGAGATGCTGATCAACAGCTATCAATATAAATATATTCACAAAATGAATGCTTCTGCACACTCTCAGACTTTGCTGAAAGCACTGCTTATGGCCTGTTGTTACTTAACTTTGCAATAGTCTTGCCTTGTGCTGGCTTTAGGATGGGTTAGGAAACTAGTCGTTTCTTTTTAACAGTATATTGTGAATTCCATCTCAAAGTCTTTATATTTACAGATGGTATGGATGCAGACGGAATTATTAGGGATGTAAATCATAATGTATTCCATTCTTTCTGGTGAGATTTCCTCCTACTGGGCAAAATTACAAGAGGTTTTGTGCAGATTTTGAATTCTGAGGCTTACTGGTGAAAAATTCATTTATGTGCTTTGTGTGGAAAACTTGATTTTTGGATAAAATGCAACATTCCCCCCCCCAAAAAAAATTATTCTTCTTCTTCTTCTTCTTCTTCTTCTTTTTTGTACAAAAGCGCCATACCCTCTCCTTTTCCCACAGAGATACATTTTCCACCATATTCCAGATGAATACAGTATCAAGTAAGAGAGGTTCCTCCAAGCTTAATCCCAATAAAAGATATCCTCTGGGAGGAAAATCCTGCAAGGCTAGTTAGAGCTTTGCTGGCAGGAAATGGTGGATGCTACAAAATTTGCACGGCCTTAGGCTTCTTGTTAGAGAGTTGAAATGGGTTGGAAAAAACAGCAAACACCTTTCCTTGGATTTATAAATAGACTTCTTGCTCATATTAAAGGTCTAGTTTAATTTCTTTAATATTCCCACCACTAACGATGTCTATTTAAGACATCCTTTTAAAAGTTTGTAACATTAATTTAATGGAAAGATGCCAATATTGCTGTAAGAACTCTATTAGATTCCCCCTGTTAAATTAATGTTACTAACTTTTAATGGATGTTGTAATTAGATGTTATTATTAACGGGAATATTACCCAAATTAAAATCAGACCCTTGGAGAGAGACAACTTACATTTACAAGTGCATTAAGCATCAGTATCTGGACATTATACATACAAAAGAGTCCAGCCAGATGGCCTTTGCTTTGTTTTCTGCCCACCCCCTGTAACCTGCTTAAAGGACCAGGCGTGCATAGTTTTGTTAGCACATAACATCTGTAGCAACAGAACAACTATTAACCATGCCTGCTTACTAAAGGAGGAAGTGAAGGTTTCTCTTGCACCTTCTAAAGAAAGGAAAGGAGAGCTGCATCTCACAATTTCACACTCAATTTAAAAGGTTCACTCTCGGCCTAGTCTGATTGGGTTCGGCAGTTTGAAATTGATTGTTTTGGTTGTAAAACTTGCATGCCTTCCTAGCCAATTTGGGAAAAAAAGAGGAGGGGGAGGGGAGTTACTAGGTTATAATGAGCTGGATAGCAGTAAGAAAAGGAATGTCACAAATTCCAAGCTACTGCATCCAGTGTTTGAAAGCCAGTAGAAAATGAATTAAAGTGAGGGGGGTCCCCCATTAGTTTAGAAAGGTTGCCCCTGCACTTCTGGAATTCAAAAGGTCACATGCCCATGCAAGGGAAAGTATTCCAAACAAAGTGGCAGAAAATTAAAATATGCATATCATTATTCCAGTTTTTTGTTTAGTTTGGTTGTCATTTTAACACTCTTCTAATAATGGATCTAACATTTCTGCCTATCAGTGATAGTTTCAGTGAAGTGGGATCTCACTGGAGATGGGTGTTTCATTTCGGAATGGATCTAGTTCTGAAACAAGTAACAGCAGCTGGAACCAGAACATACCCTCTGAAACAAAATCACCCATTGACTTACCTTGGTTAACCTCGTGCGGGACGATACTCCAACAAGGAAGTAGCCTCTGATGCATCATCTTTCCTCCTCCCTGGTGCTGGCCAATCAGACAGGATGCAGGATAATGCATGTCTCTGCCAGCTCCTGATTGGCCAGACCCAGGGAGAAGGAAAGATGATGCATCAGAGGCTACTTCCTCATTGGAGTATCGCCCTGTGTGAGGTGAACCAAGGGAAGTCAATGGGTGATTTCATTTCGGAGTGTGGGTCCCATTTCTGAATGGCAGCTGTGCTGCCGTGATTCATTTTGGAACTGGACCCATTCTGAAATAAAAGGCCCATCTCTACTTTCTCACTAGTGAAAATGTTGGGGGAGGGTGGATTTTCATTGATTTCCTTCTCCTATCACACTCCACAATGCCACCCTCCCTACACAAAGACACAATGTTCCTTGAAAGAGATGTAAGGAAGTGGGGAGAAGACCATTCCTGTTGGCCACCTTCTCAACCATGTGGCTTAGCAGCTATAGTAACCACAAGAACACCTTCCCCTCGCATATGGCATTCCCGATGGTGCTGCCTCTTGAGAAGAAAGAGATTGCTCCCACCTTGATGTGAGGATAATGTAATGCCACATATGCAACTGGGAATTGTGTAATGGTTGTGTTGCAATAGGACTGAGGCTATAGGTATTATGCTCTTTTTTATTCTACACTTTATTTCCTGAGTATTAAATCCAAAAGTATGTAGAAGTTACTTCTGAAGAAGCATTTATGGAGTTCTGTTCAGCTGATTGATCAGTTAAATGAGTGACTCAACCTGTACAAAAAATAAGATCCTTCTGAGACCCAAAGCATGCTTGATTTGTACATAATGCATCATATCCTTACAGCAAAACTCATTATAGAAGCATCCTTTCTGGGCAAGTAAGAAAGGAGGGTGCCTCCTTGGGAAGGCCCCTTACAACATTTTGAAGCAGACATGAATAAAAGTTGACATGTATAGTCATAGACCTGATAAAATCAATGGGGCAATAGTCATTTTACACTGGGCCCTAACTGCTTTCAATGGGTGTTCTCTAAGTATGTCAAAGTTGGATCTGCCTCATTCTTTAAAATATCTACTACTCAGTGAAGGGGAGGGCACTGTTTTAGTTTAGTTTTTTTCTTGATTGACCCAAGCAATTGATTAAATGTTGCAGCTGTCACTAGAGTGGTAGTGGTTAGGAGTCTCCTCTCTATATGTTTGTCAACAGAGAACATCCCAAAATGAATTGAATCAACTTACCACAGACATCCTTTATTCTTTCTTTGCCAACTGAAAAATCAGTTTTTAATCATTTTTGCCTAATCTCATTGTTTCTCCCTCTTGCAGTTTGAGAACTTATCAAGACAATCTATGTATGTTTTAGAATGGATTTAGATCAGGCATGTCCAAACTTTGGCCTTCCAGATGTTTTGGACCGCAACTCCCACAGTCCTTTGCCATTGGCAATCTAAACTTAGAATTCTGAGAGTTGTGGTCCAAAACAACAGGAGGGCCGAAGTTTGGACATGCTGATTTAGATAATGTGTTTGTACTGGATAACCTTCGTATCTGCAGTACATGATTCTGCCGTGCTAATAAAGTCTGTGTCATAACATCCCAGTGATATTGATAGGCAAAGATTTGACTGCAGGTTTCTTAATATTATGATGAGCAAAATGCATGGATCCTGAGAGATAAAGCCATGGTGACATGAAGAAATTAGTCTAAATGATAGACACTCTCCAATTTTTGCTCAGATGGCAATATGTGTGAGGCAGTGATTTCTCTATAATGAAAATAACCCAGGCCTGCTCCTTTATATTGTTTCCTCTCACCAAGTATGCAGAATTTGTTAGTTACAGTGGTATACCAACTTATGATTGCTTTGACAACTGAATAATTTGACTTACAAATGGAAATCTGATGGTATAGAGAAAATTCAACTTACAAAAACAGATCCGTTTTGCTCGACTTATGAATATTTTTCAAAAATGCTTCTCCCAGGGCGCATTGCATCTAGGAGATTTTATAACACCAACACCATGCTTCCAGACCTCTGTGGGTTGCATGAGGCATGGAGGTGAGGAGGTGTGGAGTGGTGAGAGAGAGAGAGAGAGAGAGAGAGTTGGAGAGATTTGGAGTTGTTTCGGACAGCCTTTTTCCTGCAATTCTCTACTGCTGGAAAGGTAGATTGATTGCTGATTTTTTTCTTCTCTCTTTTTTGCATGTATGGTGCCATGCAGGTTAGATGTCTTTTTAAATTGCATTCATTTTTGAATTCAGGTTGCATGCGTGTTTTTTTGTTTATTTTTTTATTAACACACTCTCTTTGGATTGCAGGGTGGCCATGAGGTTTTGGATTTCAGTGGTGCATGCTTGTTTATTTTTTTTTTTTTCTCCTCTTTGGATTGCAGGGTGGCCATGAGGTTTTGTTTAGGGTATCTGAGCATGTTTAAGTTTCTTTTTCCAATTTCTGATCTTTGGATTGCAGGGTGGCCATGAGGTTTTGGATTTTTGTGGTACATGTTTGTTTAAGTTTCTTTTTCCAATTTCTGCTCTTTGGTTTTCAGGGTGGCCATGAGGCTTTGGAATTTGGTGGTGCATGCTTGACCTGGGGTTCAATCTCAGGTCAGGCATGCACCACCAAATTCCTGGCTGGCTCATGGTTGACTCAGCCTTCCATCCTTCCAAGGTCAGTAAATTGAGAGCCCAGCTTTCTGGAGAGGGGGCAATGTGTAGCCTACATAATTAAATTATAAACTGCCCAGAGAGTGCTTGAAGTGTGATGGGGCGGTATATAAGCAGAACACATTAAATTTATTTTCCCATTTTCTGCTCTTTGGCTTTCAGGGTGGCTATGAGGTTGTGGTTTGGGTTTCTAAGCATATTTAAAGTTTTTTTTTCCATTTTCTGCCATGGCCTCATGACCACCCTGAAATCCAAAGAGCAGGGGAGAAATTTTTTAAAAAGGTGAGGTGTGTTAATTTTAAGAGTGTCTGCCTTTAAAGTGCACTGAATTATTCTGTATCATGCTCCAAAAAATGATATGTGCTATTGGAAATTTTTATTCTGGGAAACTAATGTTGCTGTGCAGTGTACATGTCTTTAAAGTGCACTTTATAAATAATTTTGCACACAAGAACTGGTGTCTGTGTCTTTTTCCTAACCTCCAAAATGAATTAATCTGTTCCCAATGCATTCCTATGGGAAGCCGCTGTTCAACTTACGAATAATTCAACTTACGAAAGTGCATTTGCAACGGATTAATTTCAAAACTCAAAGTACATGGTCCCTGCCAGAAAATTGCATGTTCTCTGCCAGAAAACAGTGCCTCTGAGAAAAAGATCTGGAGAAATAAAAGCAGACAGTATCACAACTTCTGTAATAAAAACAGACTATAGGTATTTGTTATTTCTAAACAAAGGCTGCTGGGATCCTCCTGATTAAATGGGCTCTTTCATGCAAAATCTGTTGTAGAATTGAACTAGAAATTTCTTCAGAAAATAAGGAAAGTCTTGACAATCCAGGACTTATCTATCAGACTTTGTACTCAGATACTTCAATCCAATGTATTCAACATACTTCTCTATCGTGTTGAAACTTGGACCCTTACAGAAACATTATGTGGGAAGCTGGAAGCATTTGAAATGTGGATGTACAGACAAATTCCTTGGACAGCCAGAATCATTAATGTGTTTGTATTACAGCACATGAATAAAAAGCTAGAAAACTTCAACTCAATACCATAAAGAGAAGAAAATTGCAATATTTGGGCACATAATGTGCAATAAGAAGTACCATCTGCTGCAGGTTATCCTTCAAGGAAAAATAGATGGGAAGTATGGCCTGGGCATAGAAAAACATTATGACTTAAGAACTTAAGCCAATGATCCACAGTGAGCACAGCTGCTCTATTTATAATAGATTTAGATAGAAACCAGTGCAGGCTACTAATCACCAAAATTCTACGAGGACATGGCATTTGGATTCAATGATACAGCTATCCCTGAGACAATGTGATAGCTTCCTGACATATACATGTGCTAAAAATGTTAAAAATGTTAAAAGCGACAGTAATAATACAGTATTAATATGGTTGAATACACAGGAAAAAATCAACCCAGAGGAAAGAAAGGAAAGAAAGAAAGAAAGAAAGAAAGAAAGAAAGAAAGAAAGAAAGAAAGAAAGAAAGAATTAATTTTGAACTTTGAAGCCTACAAGACTGAAATTCTCTCTGAATCCTTCCTGAGGCACCCACCAAAATCATACTTATTTGATATTTAGATTTCAGTTTTAACCAGTAGGCTGGGATATGCATCTAAATTCAAGCTGTTATTTTCACACTGTCATTTTAATAATATTGCAATATCTTGTTAAACATTCCAACAGACATACCTTTTCCTTTAGTGTAATGATATACCAATAGAAGTAGAATTTACTTACCAGCTTATTTATAACTCAATCAATTCAATGGGGCTTACTTCTAAGACAATAAGTTCAAGGAGTACAACCCCAAAATATTTATAAAAAAATCTAATGCATATAAAAATCTAATCAATGAATTACTGGCCCGGATAGGAAATCATGCTTTTAAGATTCACCCATGTATCCCCCTATTAATAAAACAGCTTTTTCTTGAGCTACCCTTTCTTTTCCTATATTGTGCCATGGCATGTTTTCAAGCCTCCTCTATCTCCCATCCACACCCCTGAAACAGATACCTGTTCTTACATTGTTCCACTAGTTAACAACTATCAGTTGCCAAAGAAAAGCGAACATACAATTGATGATAGGAGCCATATCTCCATAGTGAGCCAAGTGCTGCCAAATAGTCAACAGTAATGACCCCTCCTCAGCTTCATAGGTCAGGGCTGTTTTATTAAACACCCATATTGTAAATAAAGTACTTATTTTTATCTCAGATTTCTGTAGGACAGCAGCCAATGTTCTCATATAATGGACAACCGATGCGGTAACAATCTAAAAAGAGATAATAGCCTTCAAGATGTCTAAGAATCTGGTTTGGTTGTTCATTATGTATATTAGCAACCAAGGACACATTCTTTGGAAATCCTTCCTGCACATTAGTGTCCTTTATGCTAATCATTCACAAATAGACATTGTGTGTGAACCATTACAATCTGCTTCTTCTGGTCTTTAATTGGACTTTATTAACTTGAAGCTATTATTAAACAGGAACAATGGTATGGCATGCTAACAAAAAAGGGGAGAGGCTGCTGTTGTTTTGTTGTTGTTCCTCTTCTTCATTTCATGTGATGAAAAATTACAAATAGGTGAGTATATATATATATAGTGGAGTAGTTCACAGTGCCTTTTAAATTGCAAGATTTATCAAAGATTGGAGCAAAAGGCCCCAGAAATTTCCAGGTGAAACAGACTATTAATTAATGCTGAATAAAATCAAAGGAAAGGTATCACACCATCTCCAGTCATGCAAGTACATGCAGTTCATTGCAATAAGAACTTATCCCGGAGTGCAATGCAGTGTGGCAGCTTCCAGCCAGCCTACTTCTGCTTGCCTGCTTCCCAGATACAGAGGGCCAGGGTTCCATTTGTATCCTCCTCCTATTGAACTTCCAGCCCCCGTTGCACTTAAGGATGGTTGGGGGGTAGCAAAAAAATTAACAAAGGACTGTGAATAATGAAGTCAACTGACAAGCTTTGACACTCGGACATGTGCAGCATCATGTGGGAACATTTCTTGTTTGACAGGAAAAAATGTGTTTTCCTGCTACTGAGCTTTGGGCTGAATACACAGAGTAAGAGAGATGCAAGGTCTGAATAATTGCACATTGGCCTTTCTCCCCCATGTGTGTAGGCTTGCTTGCCTGCTTGTTTATTTATTTAATTTATTAATTTACAATATTTGTATCCTGCCTATCTCCCCTAAAGAATCCAAGGCATCCTGATGTGGAACTGGATTGTTCATGTGTTCCAGTGCTTTGTCTCTGGTTCTATTTATCGGCCCTGGTTCCACCCAGCCCTGGTTGCTCTGTCTTCCATCTCACCAGCCAGTAATAGCTTAATGTAAAAATGAGTAGTTACTTACACAACTATTCACACAGATAATCAAGGGAGCTCATTGAATTAGGTCCACTGTTTGGTGACTAGGAATTCCTAAAAATTAGCCAATTATATCATGCCTGCATGCATGGAACCATAGAAGGAAGAGCCTGGATGCAGCTCATTATGAAAGTGAACATTTTGGACTTTTAAATGCATAGAATTAAGGTGCTGCATAGATGCACGTTCAACTCTTATCTTCTGAAAATGGCAGATGACATGTAGTGGCAAACCCATGGATGGATGAATTAAAGTGATTCCATGCAGGCAGAAACTTAATGGAAGATTGCTCCTGTTCAAGTAACCCTTTCTGGTGTGATCAAGAAGACAATTTTGAAGACACCTGATTATACCCTAATATTGGCAACTGTGATAAATTTAAATATGCACATCACATGCAAACTGATTCAGAACAAAGACACCAGAGAAATACTACAATACTAAAACCGCAACAGAAAATAACTCTGTGTCTGTCTCTGTATGTGTTTAACCTACGGTATACCCTATCTAGGTTTATGGAAACTTTTACTTTGAAAATTTTGAGGATCACATTCCAACTTCATGGAGTGAATTATAAAACAGCATACCCCACCAAGTTGCACACTGACTGATTTCCCTTGTTTGGGGAGGGGAAATTCATTTCATGTAATTCTCACATAATGATTGAAGTTTTACCCCAAGCACTCCTAAAAATGAGTTACATGAATTTTTGGTCTGGCTCTCTGCTGTCTCAGGCATGTACGAGTACAGGTCAGGGCTGCTGAATCATTTGTTAATTTGGAAAAATGACCTTCTGGCTTTGGGTGATTTTCCAAGGAAATCAAATGACAAATGTTAAAATATCAGTATCAATAACAACCAGGTACTTTGTTCTATAATATACAGCATTTGTAAACACGCCAGTGCTGAAAAACTCTGGAAAGAAACAGAATATAGAACTTCACCCATAAAAGTTAAATTACAGGCAGCTGGATGCAATGTCAAATGCAGTAAATTAACTGACCTACTATAAATCAATTTAATGGCTTACACTGTAAATGTAATTGGGTATTACTTTCTTCTTGTTAATGCTAACTAAAGTTTTATAAAATAATATTTCAATACACAAATGAAGCAGCTGAAAAAGAGTCTCTAAACATTATCATCTCATTGCCTTAAGATTTGCATCTATTTATTTTTTGCTTGTTTAAGGGGAAAGGTTAACAATAGGGGACAATTCAAAATTTGTTAAATGAAAAGCAAGAAGAATTCTTTAGACTTTACAGAGGTTATGGAGCTCAAAACTTACTTGTTGGAGAGTAAGCCCAACCTCTTATCGTAGCTGGTTAGTGGTTATCGTAAAACCTGCTTAAAACTGTAAATGCAACTGTTAAAATTAGCAACAATGCTGGCAGCAGTTAACATGTTGCTGATTTTTTTTTTTTTTTAGAAAAGCAGAAACCAGATACAAGTAGACATCAGTTTTAAATTTCTAGTATTGCTGTTTTTTCAGGGGTGAGGAGATCATGTGTTTCTTTTTTGTGTTTGCATTCGGGGACCACAGGGATCTTATACACAAAAGATTATGTTGTGTAAAAGTTCCAGCAGTGATTCCCCCACCAATTATTTTCCACCCATGATATATCTTTTAAAACAAGGTGCTTACTGCAACATAGTACAAAAACTTCAGAGCAATTTTACCTTCCTGGTCAAGATGAAGTAAGAAAAAGATGAAGCCGCTTAGAGTACATAGTAGATAAGCGGGGTATAAATTCAATAAATAAATAAATAAATAAATAAATAAATAAATAAATAAAAGAATGACGGGGTGCACCAACAGATTTCGTTTATGCAACAACAAGATCAGAACTTGAAAACATTGCCCCTCTTTCTTTCCTAGAATCCTTCTCAATCGCATTGCAGCAGATTTTGTGTAGAGAGATGAAAAGGTGAAAATGTATATAAAGACTATTTTTGAAAACCCAGTTTGAGAGCCAGTTGAATCTTGTGGGTTCTTCAGCAACTGCAGAAACAGCACTAGACAAAATTACATGCACCACATAGAGAAGACATTTTCACATAAAGTAATCAAAGATCGAACTGGAAGTATTGACATTGTAGTAGACTTACCATCTTTCCCCGAAAATAAGACACTGTCTTATATTTATTTTTTCCCAAGAAGATACACTAGGGCTAATTTTTGGCATAGGCTGTATTTTCGGGGAAACAGGAACTGCAAGCAAACATGCTACAAAGTATGCTAACTTTGGTGGCCGAAGCGAAGGGGGGGAAGGACCATGGATGGAAAGGGAGGGGCAATGTGCACTCACTCTCACTCTCTCTCTCCCCCCTCTCTCTCTGTGTGTGCGTGCGCACGCAGGCACAGCCATGCCCATCATTAGGTCTTATTATCAGGGTAGAGCTTATATTTAACAAATGCATAGAAAACCTGCTAGGGCTTATTTTTGGGGTAGGTCTTATTTTCAGGGAAACAGGGTATTTTATTTATTTACTTTGGAAGTATGACGTGCCAAACATATTGACCACCAGATCACATTTGTGATATATTTGCTTTGAGAAAAATAACACAGATGGTCCATGGATCTTTTTTCATGGGACCATCTTGCACCTTGCAAGCCTGTCTGTTCATTTCTTTCTGCAAACAACAGAACATTGAGGGCCATTTTGACAGGCTGGTGTCCAAATCGCAATGATAAGTACTCTGGCTTTCTGTTTCATCATTATTTTCAGGTTCTGGGTACATCTTGATATGAAATGATAAAGCAGCTACATTTCTAAGGGAAACTTTTAATTATCCCACTACCATTGGTCACAATCCCATGATAGGCAAAAGGAAGACTGTGAAACCTTTGTTGGCTAACAGCAATCAATCCATGCATGACACACTGATCATGTTCCTGAATGTACACCCCCATTACTCTCTGCCTTCCAAACTTGCTTCCATCAGACTTTTGGTCAAAAGTATAATGGACAGAATCCTATTACTTATGATCAACAGGATAAATCAAATGACCGAACACTCAGTGGCAAACTGTTGATAGCTGAGAACTGAAGCTGAGCCTTCTGTTTCTTGGCACACAACAATTGTGTGGCCTGGTGCATGGTGAGAAATACGTCTTACCTAGTGGCAACACTTTCCAGTCATTAATGTCATTTGACTTTAACCAGTAGGAAAACAGTAATAGGACACTGGCCACTCGGTTACAATTATTTTACACGTGATCATTTCAAAAATTTATATGGTTCCATTCGATACAGGAATATAAAAGAATTGTCCTTAAAGCCCTGTGGAGGCATTTAGCCAACTCAATGAGATTTCAATAATTATTAAATAATAATTAGCTGATGACTAAATCTATATTTTATTTCATTTAAAAATCTGACTGGAAAGATTTTTGAACAACCAAGAGTAGGCATCTTAAATATTATTCCAAATTTATCTCATCTTTAATCGGTGTATTACTTACAATGCAGTCATACAAATCCATGCTAAAAAGCCCCTCTACATACTCGTAGGATTACTGTCTTAATTGATTTAGCAGAGTATAATGCCTGGGTTTGTGTTTTGTTTGTTTTGTTTTTTCTTTTTCTTTTTTTCTTTTTTGCAAAGATGATGCATGAAAACCAAGCAGAACAAACTTAGAAATAGTTGTTGTGACTTTTCAGGCTGTTTGGCTGTGTTCTGGAAGTTTTTCTTCCTGACGTTTTGCCAGACTCTGTGGCTGGCATCTTCAGAGGGCAGGGAGCTCAGGGAACTAGGAGTTCTCTCTGTGCTCTGGGGTATAGAGCATAGACAGAGTCTGGCGAAACATCAGGAAGAAAAATTTCCAGAACATGGCCATACAGCCCAAAAAAACTCACAACTATTAGATCCTGGCCATGAAAGCCTTCAAGAATAAACTTAGAAATATTTATTTATTTACTATTTATTTATTTAAAATATTTCCATCCCACCTCTCTCCCCAAAAGAGCCCAAGGTGCCTTATATCATAAAACAATATTAGAAAGCTGAAACCAAGAAATATACAAATATTTTTAAAAGAATTAAACAAATATATTAAAATAGTAATAAGATTAATATTAAAACAAACTAAAAGTGGGACACATACATACATACATACATACATACATACATACATACATACATACATACATACATCTCCTAGGCCTAGGGATTAATTTGCCATGGATTCCATTTAAACCCTCATCCATTATGTGAATTAGAAGTGAAATAAACAACTGGCATCAATACTCTATTGCTATCAGCCTATGCTGTGTGTGTGTATGTGCGTACATGAGTGCAGTATGTGTGCATCTCTGGTGTGAGTGCGCTGGACAGTTTGTATTGATGCTGTCCTGAGGATCAGAGTCATCAATAATGGAAATAATTGCATTTTAATAATTAAAACCTCCCTATCATTTCCACAAAGCTAGAAATGATGACTGTGTTCCCTCCCTGCCGTTTATCTACCCTATAATGAGAGGGGCAGATTCATCAACCAACAGCTCATTTCTGAACACAATTATACAGAAGCAACTGGGCTTTTTGGTTTTCCGCCTTCAGGAAGTGGATGCATTTCCCTCCCCCCTCCACTGCACATTTTTCCAGTGTCCCTGTTCATCACAGGTATGTTTATATTCCAAATGAATATATATGAATATGTATACAGTGGTACCTTGTATAAGCTGCCTAGAAGCCCTAAGCACATCCAATCTCGCCTGATTTCGGAAGCTAAGCAGGGTCGGCCCTGGTCAGAACTTGGATGGGAAACCACCAGGGAATACCAGTTGCTGTAGGCACCTGAAGTAGGAACTGGCAAGGCACTCCAGTATTCCTGCCAAGAAAACTCCATGGACATGGGGTCACAAAGAGTCAGTCACTACTGTAATGACACAACACACACACCTTGTATAAAGGAATTAATTCATTCCAAATGAAATCATGTTAAGCAAATTTTCCCTTATACAAATTTCCCATAGGAATGCATTGAAGAAAATAGAGTAATCCCTAATTGCGACCATTTTTATGTTGTACGGATTTGCCCATAGATGATTCTGTTAACCAAATTTCCCCTATCTCTGGAATTTTTTATGTTGTACAGATTTTATGTTATACAAACTGTTTGTTATACCAGGGTCCACTGTATTCCAAAGATACCTTGTGAAGGTGCTGAAATTGAGAGAAAGCCCCTCCTGACAATCTTAACACTCAAGCATGCTCATAAAGGGGAACGTAGTCCTAGAGATAACTTGGACCCAAACTGTTTAGGGCTTTATAACCTGGAAAAAACACTCAGATGAGCAGCTAGTGGAGCTACTGCAATGGGAGGAGTTATGTGATCTCTGTAGCCAGCCCCAATGATCAATCTGGCTGCAGAACTGATCATTAGAGATGGGCACGACTCAAAAAAATGGTGTTTCGTTTGTCGTTTGGTCGTTTAGGGGTCCGTTTTGGTTCGTTTTCGGTTTTGTGACATTTTTTGCAAAAAAAATCGTTTTCGTTTCATTAGGTAACAAAATGAAAAAATGAAAACGAAAACGAAAAAAATCTGTTTCGTTAGCATTCTTTTTAGTTCAATGCATCTGCTGCAACAAAAACGAAAAACATGGCAAATTTGGTTGTTTCATTTTTGTTTTCATTTTGTTTTTAAAAAAATCATTTTGTTTTCATTGCATAACGAAACAAAAAAACAAAAACGAAAATGAAAAATCGCTCGTTTCGTGCCCATCTCTACTGATCATTGCTTTATGCCTGTTCCCCCCACCCCCCAGGTCAGATCAAAACTCCATATTAGACATTTTGAAAAAAATGACATTTCTTATCAGAACCTAGTATCATGGCTAGTCCTAGAGTATCATGAACATTCAAACAAATATGAAGTTTTCCTACCCTTTGTTCCCTAGGATTTTTTTCTCTTTTGACTAAAAACAGGGAAGAAATTGCTTTATTTTGAGCAGGGACAGGCAAAACTTTCACTTAATTTTATAAACATTTTCCCAAATTCACAAATTGATTAATTCTTCACATGTAAAATGAGAAGAACTTGAGCTTTTGGGGGAGAAGGAATGAATATGGGAGACTAAATGAAAGAGACAGATTTTTCTAAGGGCAGCAGAAACCTTGGTTTCAATTCTTGTGTGTTCAAAGGAGTTTTGGAAAACAGACACCAAACAAATAGCACTGAGCATGCCACATGTTCCCTCTGCCATTTCATTGCATAAAATGAGAAGCATCTACTCAGTCATGGATCCTGACATAAATATGAATCTAGTTGCCATTTCTCTGTCTGACCTAATAGGATTTGTTCAGAAAACCAACCTTCCATATTCTATCTTGGCTGCGTCTTGAGAGCCACTGGATAGCTCTTTGTTGTTGTTGTTATATCACCACTAAATGATGCCTGGATTTGCAGAAGGTAAACTCTCTCTCTCTCTCTCTCTCTCTCTCTCTCTCTCTCTCTCTCTCTGTGTGTGTGTGTGTGTGTGTGTGTGTGTGTGTGTGTGTGTGTGTGTTTGTTTGTGTGTTTGTGCATGTGTGCACATGCACACGTGCACACGTAAATTAATGTGTGAATATGTAAGCTCCATTTTATAATGCAAGATTATTGCAAAGTACTAATCTGAACAGTTAACAAACAAATAATAAACAAAACTTCAAAGGACAAGAACAAGGAAGTCAAAACAGCATATAAGCAAAACACCATAGAGCTAGAGGTAGAAAGAGAGGTAGAGATAATGATAGAGATACATTGCCATATATTACCCTGAATTAAATGCCTTTCACAGATTTTTTTTAAATACAACTTCAGAATCAGGATCATGTGATCTCAAATGTTTATATAAATGCCCTTTGTTCTTGCACTCTACCTTTGAGTGCACCAGGAACCAGTTCCCACATTGCTAAGACTGCAGTTAATTCAGTAACAGCTTGTGATTTAAACAAAATAAAATTAAAAATAGTTATAGACTACTTCCTCCTAACTGAACTGTTCCCTTAGATGGTAGTGAAAGAGAACAATCGCAGAGGGGGGGGGAATTGAAAATACCTGCAGAGAGAAAAAAAGAGAAAGAACAGGGTGATGGGGTAAGATGGATTACTTGAATTTTCCACCAATCACTGAATAACACATTGGCTAAAGCATTGATTGATGAAGTATTTAAGTCGTCAATCTCGCATCACAAGCCTTTTTACAAATGGCCGTAGAAAGGGGCTGACAAGACGGTAGTATCAATGGAAGTTGGCTTTGCTACAAAATATAAGAAAGACCTCTACTCCACAATTTGCTCTCTGGCAAGATGTTCAATAACCACTTTCGACGGCCACTTTGCCAGCAAATGTTTCACTTAAAATGTCGGTATTCTTTACTCGGGACTGCCGTCCACCTCCAAATTTATAGGCCTTTAGGATGAGGAGATTTACTTCCCTTTAGTTTTGGATTGGATGATGTTTCCTACCCTCACAAGGTCTGCTTTACCTTTTCTTTCCTTTAAACAAATAATTAAAAGTTTCTGTACTTTCAAATGTCTTTGAATATACTAAATCAATCTCTGCCAGGAATCTGCTTCTTCCTCCACATGAAATTAGTATGTTGTACTGCTCCTTGTTTAACCACACATAATAAAGGAGAGAAAAATAAGAAATGAACCTCCACACAAGACAGTTTAATAAACAAGCTGAACATTCCTTTGAGTGTTTCTAGGGATGGGAGCCATATGGAAGAAGCAACATTTGCTTCAATGAAGCATGTAGGAAGAAGCCCTGGAATCAATGTGTGTTGATTATGATGGACAGATTAAAAAATAAAAATACAAAATGGCACCATCAGTAAATCATAAGAAAGTCTTGGTAAAGAAAAAAGAAAAGAAAAAAGATTAAAAATGTAAAGCAAAACATTTTATAAAACCTTATAAAACCTTCCTTGTGAGCTTTGTGGGATGAAGAAGGTAAGGAAGCTTCTAGGTCAAACATCTGCTGATGGGCAACTATGGATTGGTCAGCAGTCAACAATTTCTTTACTGCATGAAGCTAACACTGTAGTTTCCACTGTTGCCTCATCACCACACAATGTCCACCAGTAATGGCATCTGTTTCACTTTCTCTCCAGTCAGGACTCAGCATCCAGTATTATCAAGTCCATAAAATCTGGAAAGCATTAATAGTATTAACTACTAAGGGAAGAGTCAACAACACTAATGTAACCACAGTCCAGAAATACATCATCTGGAGATTGTGCAGAATTACAGTAGAGGCGATCAAGTGCAGATCATGCTTGATGAAGCAGTGATATGATAACCAAATCATGTAGTTCCCCGACCCCTTAAACCACACCTAAGATGTATCATATTAAATCAGAATTCAACTCATTACTGCAGTTTGTGACCAGTTTAAACAGTGTGCTTCTACCTCATTACATGACAGTGAGCAATCAGTTGCATAAATCACATCCTGGAAGAAGTCATACCTTTGAAGTATTTCATGTACAGTATTTCTTAAGCCACATAGAAACCATAAGAGGAATTAGAAAAAGAAAGAAAAGAGGATGAGAAATTAGTTAAGAAAAAATTTAAGAAAAAAAGTTAATTAAAGTGATTTTATTGCATTTAGGGTATTTATTTGGAAATTGGGCTGTTTTATTCTTTTATGTGATTTAGTATGCTTATGTTGTGAACCTCCCAGAGAGTGCTTACATTATGGAGTAGTAGGTTTAAACATTGAAACTAACTAACTAACTAACTAACCAACCAACTAACTAACTAACTGAAAATCAAGAGGGAGGTGCTTTGAATAAAAAAAGTGGGGTTCCATTATTGCTATTGTTGTTATTATTTACCTTTATATTCCACTTTTCCACTAAAATGAAATGTTTGAGATGGTTTTAATTTTGAAATGAATAAAGACCAATTTAGGGAGTTGGAACAGAAATCTTTGATTAGGAAGGCCTCATTAATTTTCTGCATTTATACACGAAAACTACAACACAGTAATGGCTAGCATTAGGAAAAGTTATTTTCTATTGAAATATCCTGGTTGGGAGGATTCTGAGACTTCTTGCAACTTGGGTTGTGAATGGAGGGGTTTATCCCAGAGAACTGCCATGAGATGACCTCCCTCTGCTCAGCTGACAAGCTGGTTATTGCATAAAGAATACCTTTCATTCCATTGTCTGTTTGGCTAAACCCCAAAACTGATGACCTAAACAACATACTTCAGTCAAAAAAATCCAGCAAGACATTATGAATGATCTTATAACTGCAGAGCTAGGAGGGACCCAATGGGTCACCAAGTCAAGGCCCAATCAGAGAAGCTGAGCGGGGATTCAAGCTCCCGTTATCTGGATCCAGCCACAGATTCCTAAACCAATGAGCAACAGCAGATCCCAATCCTGACATTTTGCCTCTCTTCTTTTTATGCTATGCCGTCAAGAACACAGAAATCTCTACAGAAGCAGAATTCCTTTCTGCATCCCACACCGAAATGTTTTAAAGACTTTTTAAAAATCCAACTGAGCAAAAATATATTGATGCAATTACGTCTCACTTCCTTCTCAAAACAGTAGAAGCAAAGTACTATGTTTAAATTACCAAGAATCTCTTTCTCTCATTAATTCAGTCTCTTTAGTATCTCCTGTATATGCCTGAGGTGTTTTTTTTATTCTTTTCTGCCCCTGAAACTGGAGAGCTAGTGCATAGTTTTGTAAAAGGAAGATGTGAGTTATTTGCATTCATTTGTGAGAAAAATCGCTGTCAGCATAAAAGAACCCCACTTAGTTCCAAAGTGAAAAGCATTTTGGCAGATGAGTGACCACAAGAAGGGAAAAAAAGATCTGGTTTCCGGGGGCTGTCTGTCTAAAATTTAGTTACAGGAAGGTCAGAAAGAACTCAAGTGATTGAATGGTGGTCGGCAAACCTTAACTTGACTACAGAACCTTTCATATCATGGACATCCTCTACTAGGATTGCTCAGCTACCATACACTGACCATTTGCCAGAGGGCTGGACTGCAAGGCTTTCATTAATAATTCTTAAGTGGTGTGGGAATGAAAAAGAAAAGGATTTATTTATTTATTTATTGCAGGAAAATGTGACCAGAATGGAAGTTATTCTTTCCAGATCCAGAAGCTGGGCTGATGGTTCAAGTGTTGGATTCTTTCTTTTTTCTTTCTTTCTTTCTTTCTTTCTTTCTTTCTTTCTTTCTTTCTTTCTTTCTTTCTTTCTTTCTTTCTTTCTTTCTTTCTTTCTTTCTTTCTTTCTTTCTTTCTTTCTTTGATATCACACCCTTCTAATGGAAAGCCAGTACTCCTGTCAGTCAACAACAAATGAAAACACATATGTACCCCCAAGCACAACCCCCTCCAAATCATTTCCATATCAGCTTAAATAAATAATGGTTCATATGAAATGCTCCCAAAATGTTTTATCACACAGAAGAAATCATGAAGTACAGAAGAAATCATGTTTCATCTGACAAGTGGCTATCTCACTCATACCTACACTATATACAAGATGCAAAAATAATGTTGTTAACCTATTAGCACATAGATTATTGCCAGAATTTGTTGACTACCTTAAATCTTGCAACCAACCTCCATATCACCCATGTTCTGTATCTACATGTGACACCTGTCCAACAACTGAGAAATCAAAATCAGGCTGGTTCATATGGAGGAGAAGGTGGATATAGATGTCAACATGATTGGAACAGAATCTCAAAGAACTATATGGCAGTGAAGTCAGCCTTTCCTTAGCAAAAAACTTATCAAAAGCAAAGTCAATATTCTGAGACTCTCTTACTGATTTTTCAGAACAATGCTTGGTGGTTAGAATTCTATCCATGCGGAGAACTGCTAGACTGCCATTTTGACAGCTGATGTTTATTCTGAAGCCAGTTCACAGAAGGAATTACAGCTTTTTATCATTTGTCACTGATTTACAATATGACGGCTGTCATTTCTTGTTTGAAGTGGTACTGTGGTTGTTTTTCTGGGCATTCAAGGTCACAAGCATGCTGCTGAAGTCTTGTGAAGTTTAGTTGGTGCCTGGTATCCAAAAAGGCCTCACATGCCACTAAAGGAAGATTTATCTCTTCAGCAACCTAATGTGAAATAACTTCAGTGGTGCAAAAGAAGGCAAATGTTTGCTTGTTCAAGTAAGACTCTTATGAATTGCCCAGCTGACTAAATCTGTGAAGGTAAACATAGCATGACATGCCTGGCCCAATAATGATTACATGCCGTCTCTGAATAAATAGTATAATATTATTCCTCCTTGTTTTTCTGAGCATTGGCAGGTTATGCAAACAAACCAAAGAACAGTGCAGCTCAAGAAATAGCATATATCATCCCAATTATTGTTAACCAAGTGGTAGAGAAGAATAAATTATTCAGAAATCAAATCTGGAGTAATATCTTGGATTACAATCTTTTTGCTTCCTCTCACATGTTGACTCTGTCCATGCCTGCCTGCCTGCCTGCCTGCCTGCCTCTCTATCTATCTATCTATCTATCTATCTATCTATCTATCTATCTATCTATCTATCTATCTATCTATCTATCTATCTATCTATATCTATCTATCTATCTATCATTTCTATAACACTTCTTTCCAAGGTGGCTTACAAGAAAATATTTATAAATTGATCAATAATTTGTTAGTTTTATATTTAATTTAGTAATTGATTACAACCATGTCATTAAGACTGCCTGATGCAAAATGCAACAGAGTGGTTATACTCATATAAATAGCCTAAAATGAATTCAAAAATAACTAATTCAAGAATTTATCTGCTAAAAATCTAGTACAAAGACAAATAGCTATACAAATATGCTATTTTTGGATTTTAAAAAAAAATCCACAAATGATTAAAACATATTAATTGAAATTTTAGAACTTTTATCAACAAATATTTTAAAACATCATTAAAAGTGATAAAGCAGATTTTTAAAGCCCACTAAATCTACATGTCTCACTTGCCTACCAAGTTCCCCAAAACCCTTATAAAGAGGAAGTGTTTGACTGAAAGTAGCCCCAGTCTCATTCCTCAAGGTGTTTCCACATGCAGAGTCCAGTTCACACTGATGAACAGACTGTACAGTAGCTACAAGGGTATAGATTTTACATAGAGTTTTAAAAAGTTACTATTAGAGATGGGCACTAAACAAAAAACAAAACGCTGTTTCATCGTCTTATCACATAACCAATTGTTTCATTACAAAAAACAAAAGAAACTGTTTTGACCTGAAACAAACTGAACCTTTTTTTTTCAGTTTCAAAACTGAACAAGGGGAGCTTCCTTGGACTCTTACCTGGAAGCTTCCCAAATTTGGAGTGGTTTGGGGTACAGGGGGCAAGTTATTAATCTCCAAATTGGGTCCCTCAAGGTAATTTTAAACGTGTGTGTTTTTCTTTAAAAGAGTGGTTTCAGCGGACACAATTACTCATCCACCCTGCAGAGAATTAATTGCTCCCTCCTGTGTAGCGGTAACATAGTGCTCTTAGCATACTTTCTGTGTTGAAGTTCAAACCAGAAAGTATGATATGATAGAAGCAGTATCATAGGAAGCTATTAATTTTCCAATCTGATAAACATAACAAAACATTATGTACTTGGAAATAGTGATTGTAGGCATGTAGCAGCATCAAAATCACAGGGGAGCTTCCTCAAGCTCTTCCCTGTAGGCCCCCCAAATTTGGAAAGTTTTGGGGTTCAGGGGGCCTAGTTATTAAACTAAAAAAAAACCAAAATGAAACTACTACAAACAAAATCAAATGAAACACTATATTTTTGTTTTGCGCCCATTTCTAGTTACCATATTTTTCTCCGTATGAGATCCCACCATGTACAAGACAACTGTTTGCAGAGACAAGGTTTCGCACAATTCTCTTCTTGGCTTACTTTTGTGCATAAGACAATCCTCAGTTTAAAATATAGTCTTCTACATGGAAAAATATGCTAGTTATTTATTTATTTATTTATTTATTTATTTTGGACTATAGCCCCCATTACATTTTTTTTTAACTAGGAAGCCCTAGTCGAAAAAAGAATATATTTTTTCAAGGCTTTGCTTTTACATGCAGTGTATCCTAACTTCAATGAGGTCCAGTTCCAAATAAAGCTAGAAACACCCCACCCCCCTTTTTTTTCCTAAAAGGAAGCTAGGCCAGAGTTCAGCATATCCTTGACCATGAAGTTTTCCAGTCTGGCGTTTCTCCAAATAAACACAATTCAGGTGTGAATCCAGCATGTAGAATTCCCAGAAAGGATAATTCTGGGATTTGGAGTCCAAAAGAGAAAACAAAAAACAACCACAACAACAAATGATACATCCCTAGTTTGCTGTAAGTACAGCCAAAAGAGAACTGGGTTGCCAATGATCTGTTTCAATATCTTGTAGTTTCCTATGATCTGCAGATTTGGATGGGGGTAGGGATGCCTAATTCTAGTTTACCTCTCAAAATGCTTCTTATGAGAGACATTACATTTGCAATATGGCAAACAGAAGACAAAATCACTGAATTTCCAAGCAGTTAAGATGTTATAATGGGTCTTGTAAACATGATCGGGAAAACAGAAATCAAAGTTAATAGAGGAGTTTATTTTCATGAAGGGGGGAAAACAAACTATGGGTACAATTGAGTTTACTCAGATAAATCAGGCTAAATCTTCCATAAGCATGGAGATAATCGATGTGCAATAAGACCAGCATGCCTTCTTGACATTGGTGCACAACCTATCTTTTGAAATCTGTTTTACAAGTCTAGATCAAATGTCATAGGGAGTGATATTTAAGAGGGAACTATGCAATTTCTAATGAGGGTGCCTGTGTATGTACATGCTATCCAGGCTTAGCAATTATATAGACTGGTACCAGAACCTAGCACACAGTAAGCAGAGTGGCCAGATGACACATGTGTAAAGAACCCCAAGTACAGTTGCAGACCTACATTTGGGGGCCCTGAAGCTTATAGGGGACCTTTGCAACCAGCAACAAGGTCTGAGTAAACACTATTGTCTTCTTCAATAGGGGTTGTTCCAGGACAGAGCATCACGTTAATAAAATGTGGACTAATGTTGTTTCTCGGCCCCCTCTGGGATTAAGGGTCCTGAAGCCTAGGCTTTGTTAGTTTAATGGTAGATCCATTCCTGCCCAAATGTAATGACATTAAAAGAAAGTGATAAATATGAATATGTGAAGAAATTTTTACCTGGTTGACTATTTATTAGTGTTGGCTGGTTGGTTGGTTGCTTGCTTGGGTTTTGTTTCTTACTTCCCATCAATCCCTGTGCTCTGCAACATAGGTTTACCATTTTACATGATAGGGATTGTAACTGCCAGCCCACTTACTGCAATGATTACCTCTCCATTTTGCCATGCTGCATGTTAAGTGACTCTGGGTTCACAAACCATTGTAAATAATGCATGGACTCTGTTCCTGGCACACTGGTTAAATGCCTGTACTGCAGCTTAAATTGTGCTCACGATCTGGGGTTCAATCCCAGGTAGCCGTCTCATGGTTCACTCAGCCTTCTATCTGTCCGAGGCTGGTAAAATGAGTACCCAGCTTGCTAGGGTGGGGTGGGGTGGGGCAATGTGTAGCCTGTATAATTTAATTGTAAACTGCCCAGAGAGTGCTGCTATGGGCGATATATATGCAGAACACTTTGCTTTGTCAGAAACAGACTCGACATCCAGATAAGGCATATTTGCAACTGTGACACAAGTACACTTATTTCTGCCTATATGTGCACAAACCACTCCTCTGCATACAAAATCAGCATGTAAGCAATGGTTGTGATGGCGATACCCCAGTGGCTTGTGTCATGTATTCTGTACTCAACACATCTTTATCCTACAGAAACATTGTGTTTTTGTTCAAGATTAGTCTTTTCTAGCATAGCCACTGTGCTTAATCTTTCTTTTTTAATGCATATTTTCTATAGTGACTTTCTAGTGATAGTGATATGTTTATCTCCAGTGCTTGTCAGGGCATTGCACATTATTCGAATATCCAGGATCTTTCATCACTGGTTATAAGCTTAGCATGATCCTGTTTATTCCACTTATGGGAATTCCTGTCAGAAGAACAGTCATCTTAATAGTAAGATATATATCCAGTTGCATGGGATAGAAACTTCATATTTTGCATTCTTTTGTTGAACACCAGGAAATGAATTACTCTGACCCTTTTGAGCCCTTCCTTTAAGAAACTCTAGATCTTAAAGGAAGGATTCAGATGCAAACTGTGTTTTTAAAGCCCCTCCTCCACTACTGGTCAACAGCATTAATCAGCTTTTCAAAAGTGTCAGATCATAACCTATTTTGTAAGATTAAAATAGCAACTGTTTCAATAAAGCATAGACCAAGACTTCTTCAATTACATTACACAGATATAGATACCATAAGATTTGATCTAAATCTCTGAACAGAAATTCATAGATCTCTGTCTACTTATTTTTTTTAAATCATGTTTTTAAATCATGTTGAGAACTTTGGGTTCTCAAACGGGGAGAAAGGGGTTGGAATTTTATTTGCAACTTTGCATGCTGCCTGTAGGATATGTGACTGGGAGGGACTTTTCTGGGCTGAGGTGATTGCCCATCCAGCACTAACCAATAGTTCCGTCTAAGGATGGGCACCTTAATGAAAATTAAATTCTGTTTCATCATTTCGTTAGCTTATGAATCATTTTGTAAGCTAACAAAATGAGAGACCCTGTTTCGTTTCAGATAGTAACGAAATGGTCTTTTTTTTTTGTAAAAATGAACCATTTTGTTACTATTTAAAAAGGGCTCCCCAGGGTCCAAGGGGTACACAAAAATTTGGTAGCTCCCTTGGACTCTCCCCTTTAAACCCCCCCCCAAATTTTGAAAGGTTTGTGGATAAGGGGGCTGAGTTATTAAGCTCCAAAGGGGGTGCTCCAGGAGCCTTTTTTTCCTAATTGAAATTGGAAACAAGCCAAGCTGCTGGGACCGTGGAGGCAATTTGAGAGTTAATTCCCTAGAGTAAACTGCCTAATACCATAGAGTAAACTCCCTAATTGCCTCCACTCTCCCAGCACATTTTGCCAATTAACTACCCCAAGCCCCTTTAGAGCTTCATAACTAAGTCCCCTTACCCCAAAATCTTTCCAGATTTCAGGGGGTTACCTCAAATCACTTTGGGAAGTTACCTCTGCTACTTTGGAGCCCCAAGGTAAATAAATTTTGATTACACATTTTAAAATAAATTTCGAGTACAGATTTTTTAAAAAGTATGCATTCAGAAATTACCTTGGGGCACCAATGTAGCAGGAGTACCTTCTGAAAGCAATTTTAGAGAATACCCTGAAATTTGGAAACGTGGGGGTAAGGGGCTGAGTTACTAAGCTCCAAATGGGGTGCCCCAGGAGCCTTTTTTCTAATTGGAATGGGAAACAAAAAAGGCTCCTGCGGGCATCCTGTTTGGAGCATAATAACTCAGCCCCTTACCCCAAATGTTTCCAAATATGGGGGCTGAGGTAAAATCACTTGCTCCCCTGGGTCCTTTTGGACCCAGGGGAGCATAGCAATTTATTTCTGTTTTGTTTTATTACTAACAAAACTACTTTAAAATTTTGTTAGTAAAAAACAAAACAAAATGGGGATGGAAACAAAATGAAACAGTAATTTTTTCATTTCATGCCCATCCCTAGTTCCTTCCAGTCTTTACACTCAACGAGAGCTCCATCTCTCTGCTGTGTGCTTTCCCCCTTCTTTTTAGTCTGTTGGAATTGGCTGTTTGTTTGCTGTTGATTTGTTCAGTTGGTTGGTAAACATATGCAATAAAGCAAGCAGTACACACAAGTTTGTAATTTCAAGCAACTGTAAGTAATATGTTTAATTATTTATATTACAAATGTCTCAGAGTGAGTTATTGAGATTTTAAGTGCCAATTAATAGGGAAGAACTGGACTCTGGGGAGCAGGAAGCTATTTTCCTTTGTGGATCTCTGTACTTCTACCATGTAGCAAAAGAGAATTTTTCCAGAAATTCAAAACTGCAACAAAAGGTAGGCCTTTAAGTGCATGATGGTACTTCCATTCAAAACTGAGGTTCCCTCCATTTAAAAAAGGCATCAGGATTCAGCAGAGACTCCCTTCTGGATGAACAGAGCACGAAGGCCTTGTTTGTGGATTGTTCCTTCCTTCTGCTGTTTTTCGTGTCAACTCTCATACTGCTTGCAGGGGGTCCAGCTCTCTAGATGCACAGGACTACAGAAACAATGAAGACTCATGAAAATTGACTCCCCACACTTTTCCTCCAGTGCGAGTACAACTCTGCTAACCCAGGAATTAATGCATGGATTGTTCTGAGGTAAGTTGTTCTGATTTATTTATTTATTTATTTATTTATTTATTTATTTATTTATTTATTTATTTTCACCTATTTATTGCAATACCATCTAGCCCAAAGACTACTCTGGGTGGTTTACAACATATCAAAATACAAAAATATATATAATATTCAAAGAAAAAAGATTTCACTCTTCTTGTATTTCCATGTAACTGTTTAAGCTGCATATGCATGCCCATGAGGCAACAGAGTCTGAATTAGTAAAGGTCCTAACAAGAATATCTCACATACTGAAAATGTTAAATATGTATTCCAGTCCCCAAAAAATGAGAAATGAGGAGTGCAATAATAACATTTATTTATTTATTTATTTATTTATTTATTTATTTATTTATTTATTTATTTATTTATATTCCTATACTGCCCCCTTAGTGCACTACCTGGGGCGGTTTTAAAATGGTCAATCATAAAATATAATTTAAAATACAATTAAAATGCAATCAAAAAGGCATATAAAACACATTTAAAACAGCCATTAATGAAACCTATTTGATGCCAAACACCTCACCCATAAGAATTTAAAAATGTTGATGTGCCTTTAAAAATGAATCTTCCCCAACTTTCAGGAGGCCGAAGATAGAAACCATAATAAAATGTGCTCCCTCTCAGATGGCTGGTGGAAAGGGGAAAGAAAAATAAACAAACAAAGCACTAACTAGGAAAGGCCTCTGCAAATAAATAAGTCTTCAGGGCCTTTTGAAAGGAAATTGGGAGCATGCCTTATCTCTGCTGGCAAGTGGTTCCACATTTCAGGGGCCACCACCAAGAAGGCAGAGCATCTTGTTAACAATAGGACCATCAGTCTAAATTCCTGTACAAGCGTGGTGATGTTCAAGGTGTTGCCACAAAGGGTGAAGATTCTCAGTCATCCAGGTGAGATTATCCAGGAGTTGAGCCATGGCAACTGGACTTATTTTCTTGCCAGATTGAAACATTTCACTACTCATCCAAGTAGCTGTCACGTGCACAGTTAATTACGCTGCCACCATTTAAATTTATCCCTATTTGGACTAAGAGTATTACTTAAAATTATGGAGCCTCACATACTCTTTTCTTTTAAAACAAATAAGAATAGTTTATTATAACATCAAGGATAAATACATTCAGGATTTCAGGTGTTAACTTCAGTTACTATTTTATATATATTGGGCATTTAACATACTGCCAGGTCCTGTCTCTACATTTGTCAGTTCTCAAACTGTCCTCCACATCTTCCAGTCTCTATCTCTGAACTTGAAAAATCCCTACTGAATTTCCGGAAGGCTTGCACAGAGAAAGATATACGTGTTGACTCCGCTCACAAGCACTTCCATTGGAGTATGCAAATACAACCTCTTTTCAACATTCTAAACATTTAATAGTCATGTGTTAGGGCTGCATGCCACAGCAGCTTCATCAGTCAAATCAAAGTAGGTGCAAGGCTTCCCATTTATAGTTCACCTGAGTTTCACACCAAGGACAACTGCCAAATAATCAGAATACTGAGCAATTAAGAATTTAAATGATGAAAATCAGAATACTGTAAGGATGTCTCACTAGGGACCAAGGCCAAGATGAGTTATATCAATATATTCTTGATAACTACGTAAGGATGTGAAAACTGGACAATGAAGAAAGATAACAGAAAAAATAATAATTCATTTGAAATACAATGCTGGAGGAGAACTTTGCAAGTACCCAGGACTCCCAAAAAGATGAACAAGTGGATGCTAAAACAAATCAAACCTGAACTATCTCTGGGCACAAAAATTATGAAAGTGAGGCCGTCATTCTCTGGGCAACTAATGAGATGTTTGAAAAAGACAAGAATACTAAGAATGACTAAAGGGAGCAGGAAAAAAAGAAAGACCAAATATAAGAAGGCTTGACTCCATCAAGAAAGCCACTATCCTTCATAGCATTGCCATAAAGGGGACATGACTTAACAGCACAGAAAAGCAACAACCATGTCCATGATAGGTTCTAGCTGAAAGCTATAACAGAATGCTTTTAACAAATCGCCATCAGGGCAATGATGTAATGTTGTCCACAAGGCCACACTCTGGTACAATACAGGGAGACTTGTGGACTGGGACAGGGATTTTATTTCTTTGGGGACAATGTAGCGCTCCATACCACCACCAGTCATGAGTCATCATACCATGAGCTGACAACAGGCACCACTAACTTATTCAAAATGGTGATCAGGAGTGCCTTGCTACAACATTTTATGATAGTATACTCTTTGCAGCATACACAAGAAATATATGCTATATTGTAAATATTGTAAATTCAGTCTTTTACCCCAACTCCTTCCTTCCTATATTTAAAACAAACAAACAAACAAACAAACAAACAAACAGTCCTTTCCAATTCTACAGTCAGCCTTGTCCTCAGACATTGATTCAAGGGCTGTTTATACATCATTGGAGCTGCCATTTTCAGGTTGTTTTGAACCGCTCCGTATTGGCACTGTGGCTGGGGGCAAACGAATGTCATGCAGCAACTCCCCATGATTTCCAGGCAACCTTGCCATAGCCCAACAAACATCCATATGGACAGGCCTTCTCAAGGCCCCAAGGACAGTCTACATCAGAGGTGAGAAATGCATGTCACTTCCTTAGTAATAAGCCTCTTTGATTGCATCTGCTTCTACCATCAGTGTACCACAACAGAAGTCATGATCTTACCCTGTCACTGCTCACCTTGGGGACAATGCTTTGCACATGGCTCAGCAAAGACACTTTCATGACAACAGTAGGATAGCAACAATAATGAACAGTTTAACAGAATTACCTAAGAAGTACTTCCACCTATATAGGCATAAATGCAACCCATGGCACTGGCCTTCTCAATGTCCCTGCTGCACTGTATAGCAAACAACAGGTGCATACAGCAGATGGTAGGAGCACAAGGAAACAGCAGACACAACATACTATTTGCATATCCATTGGCCAGTGTTTGATATCTTTCCAAAATAACTATTTTATATGCTCTTTTAGTTTCTACTCAAATTACATTGTCTTCCTAAGCATTTTAGGACCGAAAAATCTGGCACTAGCAATGGATAAATCCCCCAGAATCGGAGTCAGAACTGGACTCTCTGAAAGCAATTGTTCCACCTCACCAAACACACAATATAGTTTAGTCATCTCAAACCTAAAACGTTTATATATTTTCAGCACCAGAGTCAGACCCTTTTTGAATCTCTATATAAGCATCCCACCCCCCTCCATTTTTCTGCCCACTGGCCTCCCTGCCTCTTCTTGCACCACTGCCTTTGGCTTTATACTTGTTCTAAGGATGGAGATGATGATAGAGCAAAGAAAGGTGTCCCTCCCTCTCTTTACTCTTTACTGGCACTTTGCACATGACTCCATGACGGATGAAAGAGTGCCAGGTAACATTGTGCTGCCAGTGCCGATGATGTGGGTCAATAACAATGGAAAGGCTCCATTAGCAAAGCTCCTATGTTTAGAAGACAGTGCTATCACCTTATATAAAATAGAAGAAGGGGGGAAATCATCTGTTTTTGTTGTTTTCCAAATCTAGTACAAAGAGGGAATTGGATGGGGGGGTCAGGGGGTAGAGTGAGGGACTAGATTTGTCTTTTGTGTTGTACTGGGATAATATCCAGATCCATCAGGAGGTAGTACACAATATGAAATAACAAGTAAAAGTTTAAGTTTGGATATTAGGCTTTTTTCCTCTTATAAATTAGCAGCGTACTTCAAGTTTTACATTAAAAATGAGGACTTGGGACAGAGGAATATGTCTGTGAAGATTCTCAGTCATCCAGGTGAGTTTATCTGGAAGCTGAGCCATGGCGACTGGACTTTTTTATATTTTCTCAAGCAAAAAGAAGTCCAGTTGCCATGAGTCAACTTCCAAATTGAGGCAGAGAAGTTTTTGATTCAGGCAAGAGCCAGACTCTCAAAATGCCATCAAGTTATTTTTCAAAGGCCTTTGCAATGTCTTCCAACTGGAAATATGTTAGAGGGGATTTGCGATTGGTGGTTGCAGATGGAATTAAAAGGGGCAAAGTGCATACAATACCAATTATGAGTCTCAGTCATGACACAGTGGTTAAACTGCAGCACCGGAGCCACGACTCTGCTCGTGACTAGAGTTCAATCCTGATGGGCTCAGGTAGCCAGCTCAAGGTTGACTCAGCTTTCCACGTGTGTACCCTGCATAATTAAATCATAAACCACCCAGGGAGTTTTTAAGCACGGTGGGGTGGTGTATTTTACTTTGCTTTCCTAATGACCCCCTCCTTTTTGGCTCTCCCAGAAGCTGCCATCTTTTCCCACATTTCATTGGATGCAGTTTGAGGAGTCCTTGAGTGAGCCATTTCTACAGTGCCTGGCTCAGGGATCTCTTTTAATCTGGCTTTAAACCTAGTATGGAAAAAGGCACAGTACTGAAGATAGCTGGGGGAGCTGGCTGGAGCCTCAAGCTCTGATTGCTTCTGCTGCTGCTTTGTTCTTTACTAAAGAGGAGGAACCCATGATTGTGGCGGTGGCTGCCAATGTCAAAATCGAGCTCTTGAGAATTGTCAAGAGCCCCTGACCACTCTCCAGAGCAGCCAGAGGAGTGGTGAATCTGGCATCCTGCTGGTGGAAGCAACTGCATGCATTGAGCTAATGGTAGGGCTTTCCCTTCCAGGAACATGAACATAAGAGAGACAAAAGTAGCCCTAAGCAGCTTAGGACCTAGATACCTGAAGGACCCTCTCCTTCCATATGAACCTACCTGACAATTAAGATCTAGCCAGAGGGCCCTCCTGAAAGATCCATCCCTCAAGGAATTGAAAGGGATGGCTTGTAAGAACAGGGCCTTTTTGGCAGCTGCCCCCAGATTGTGGAATGCACTCCCAAGCGAGACCTGCCTGGCGCCAACATTGATGACATTCCGGTGCCAGGTAAAAACATTCTTGTTCCAGAAGTCTTTTAACTGATTATTGTGGGTCCTGATGGTGATTTATACTGGTGTTGTATTTTAATATATTGTAATTGTATTTAAATGTTTTATTGTTTTAATTTTATTGCAAGTTGATGTTTTAATTATCTGAATTGTTTACTTTGATTGTGAGCCACCCAGAGACCTTTGGGTAGTGGGCGGTATACAAGGTATATAAATAAATAAATAAATAAATAAATAAATAAATAAATAAATAAATAAATAAATAAATAAATAAATAAATTTAATTGAGTGCTTTCAAAAAAGTTTACTGCTTATATACTGCCCCATAGCATTCAAGCATTTTCTGGGCATTTTACAATTTAATGATCTAGGCAGCAGTACTAAATTTATCAGCCTTAGAAGGATGGAATACTGAGTCAACCTTCAGCCAGCTGCCTGAGCCCAATGGGATCCAGCTCAGGTCATGCACAAAGCCTTGAGTGCAGTACTATAGTTTAATCATTGTTACACAAGGCTCAGTTTGTTTTGAAAGATATAACTGTGATGAAAGCAGTGCTCTGTGTCATGTATATCTCCTTTGCCCTAATATTTGTATAATATTTCACAGTGCCAAATGACACTCTATTATTTTGAGGAACTTGGGGATAGTCTATGAAAGCTTTGCATCATAACAAGACACTTTGTTGTTCTTACATTTTTGTTGTGATCCTGAAAGCTTCACCCAGGGTTACCTTTGCTGCTATTACGAGAGCCGAGGGTTGAAAGAACACGCCAAGGTTCAAAGGCATGGAGAAAAGGCTTTAATTTGCTGCAGCAAGGCGCCCAACCGAATTGCAGTCGGAAAACTGGGGCACTGACCAAAAGAAATCATACAGTCTTTATAGAAAAACATTCCTCTATGTCCCATCTTTATCAGAAAAAAACAAGGATACATCTGGGTGCCGTAAATCACCCACAAAGAACAAAGAAAACTTCAAAAGATACATAGTTATCACATTGTTACGGCCAATTATCAGGGGAAACACGCACTGGACACCATTAATCTTGTTCTTCAGCGCCCCCTGCCATGCAGTTCCCGGAACTCTATACTGTTTCGCGGAAAGCGTTTGACAGCTTTGTCGATGCATCGATATTTCGACGGATGTCTGGCTTATCTTTCGCGGGGGGGGGCTTTTTCTGGCGACCTTCCCACAAAGATAAGTGTTTGTCCGGTAATTTTATGGCCTGTTATCTCATGATACAGGCTTGGGGAATAGTGTGGTGCTTTGTGCTACAGTTTCGTGAGGGGAGAAGGGTGAATTAAGGGACATATGGCCGAATTAATAATGTGGCTAGAATACTGTCATTTTATCTACAATGACAGCTTATAGACTATAGAGTATATTAAAAATCACTTCTATCAATCCGAACGTACATGTTTGTGTGTGGAGGGGGGTATTTAGGAGATCTGGCTAGGGTCACTGGTATTTGAAAGCAGTGTAACAGGACATAAAACAACAAACAACTAGAATGGCCACAGCTTTGGAAATGAAGATGTATCCCTGTCTCTCATCCGTGTCCCACTCCAACCCTCATACTTTCAGAGGCTGTGATTGTGCCAACATGTGTAACCTCACACATGTGTAGCCTTTGCCAGGCTGTCCCCCCACAGCTCAGCAGTTCCGGACTGGGCCCTTGGTGCTGGCTATAATACCACAATTTTGTACACATGAGTGGAGGATTAAGAGGGAGGGGGAAAGGGTGAAATTTTCAGATTTGATTGTTACTTCCTGTCTTTTGTTGATTGCAGACATATATTTAGTGTTACTTCAGTGCAGTGGCTTTTGTGTATTTAATAACTATTAGGCACTCCTTATGACTACTGGGATATAATAAGTAATATTTCAGTCATTTATATTCTAAGAGCTTCATGTCTGGGTAACAAGCTCACCCTCGGCTGCACCTTTTAAAGCTTTCATTTGGTCAGAATCACAAAAGCTTAATGTCAGATTATTATTTCTGGCATTCAGTCATCAGCAAATAACATTTTTACCTTAAGATGTGATCCTCAGATACTAAACGCTAGAAATAATTGATCATCATGACATTCCTTTGTGAATTTCAACTTTCATTTTCTTCTCTGAACAACACGTTTAGTCAGTTACATGTACCAATTACTGTGGTACATAAAAACAGGGTTGCTCTTGCTATTGTGTTCTTCGATAGAAGATTTACTCTCAATGCCCTTTTCCATGACAAAGCCAGTGAATTAGAACTTTTAATGCTGCTCTGCCCTCTCCCACTGTGGCTTCTGATTTGGGCTGTAGGTTGAGATGTGTACGTCGCAACTGCTTGCTAGAATTTTACCATGATTTTCACAGGGCCTCTGATCCCTTCCATTCTTCACCCAAAGCCATCTTACTACATCCCTTAATCAGCCAACAGAGGCTTTCAGTCATGGAGAATGAAGTCGGGATTAAATAAGCAAGTTAATTAATTTTTTTAAAAAAATATGAGCCAATGAAAATTAATTTTTCAAAAGCATTTTTAAAAAACTTGGGAATCCTTAATGGCACAAGGATGAAAAGAAGGCAGAACAAAGGGCCCAGATTCAAGAGTGACTTGAAAGATTTAGAAAGCATTCTTGCATAGAACGGAGAATAAAAGCACTTGAGCAGTAACTGGAACAGAAGGCTTGGTTTTGCCTACTGCTGTGGTCCGTATATCAGTGCCGAAATTGGACATTAATTAGCACTTTATTTGCTGTTGTGCTCCTTTTCTTCCAAATATTTCCTTTGGGGCCATGACAGCCATTTCCTGCCCTTTCATCTCCCCCCCCCCAGTGATTGAACTATTAGCCTCCTGTACCTGTGATAGAATATTAGCTACTTATGGGAGAACCAAAGAGCTAAACAGCCTACACCACATGGAGGAATAAAGGATGCAATGAAATTCAGGTTGTGTCTGTAAGGCCTTAGGGAGAAAAAATATCAAACCATTTAAAAAATGAAACGAAAAGAAAAGAAATGAAACGAAAAGAAAAGAAAAGAAAAGAAAAGAAAAAAAGAAAGAAAGAAAGAAAGAAAGAAAGAAAGAAAGAAAGAAAGAAAGAAAGAAAGAAAGAAAGAAGTCAACCAGAATCGAAGTCAGAAATGGGCATTCGTCATAAATACTAGTATAGTTTAAGGAGATGGTTAAGTTCTGGTTGAGCTGGATTTATTTATCATTTATATAATGGATTTTTTAAAACCAGATCCAAAAAGAGTGAAAATGAAAAGCATTTACGGCTGTTTTCTTGAGCCAGGCTGCAAAGTGCAGAGCGTTGTAGCATATTCCAACAAAGCACTTAACCATGTAATTAAATCAGAAGCATTAGAGTAGCTCGTTTGAAATTAACAGGAGCTGCTTAACTGCTAGGTCTTATTATTATTATTCATTTATATAGCACATTGAGCTTTTGGAGTACTATACTGCCCTTATCAGATTTATCTTTGTAAGGTGGGTCATGATTATACTATATTATCCCTGCTTATACTTGAATGAAAACACATCTAGCCACCAGCATCCCATTTCTTGAATCTATCCACTGTGCATTGGCACATATCCTTAAGTGTTCTGAGTAAGAAACAGCAGCATGCACCATTATTTCTTGTATCAAATGCCAGCAAATCATTTTGAGGAGGGCATGGTTTTTACAGCAGAAATGCACAATATTTCTGGCACTGAGACCTTCACAATCACAAGGATGATGGCATGTATACATATCCATGTGAGTTACTTGCTTGGTGGAAATGAATTATGAGCCTCCCTGATACTGTACTTCATTGCCTAATTTGACTTGCATAACAATGACCTAAATTGGAATATCTGGGAAATGAAGTAAAGAAAACACTCTACCTTTCCATATCAGACATTATCCTCTGTCATTGTGGGGAAAGAGAAATCTGTACCCCATATGACCAGCTTGAAGTCTTTAATTTTGTCTGGTTTCAGAACTTAAGCAGGATCAGACCTCCTGAGTAGAGATGGGCACGAATAAAAAAAATGGTGTTTCGTTTGTCGTTTGCCATTGAGACGTCTGTTTCATTTCGTTTCCGTTTGTCGCTAATTTTTTGAAAAAAAATCGTTTCCGTTTTTGTTTTTTTGTTTGTCATTTCTACCTGCTTTTTGCGCAGTTTTTAAAAGCATTTCCGTGCATGGGCGTCCCCCAACACCCCAGACCAGAGGGAAAACACTAAAAAAATTGATGCTGGCAGAGACACAGTATAGACTAGGTTCACAGGGACACTGCAAAGGCAGCAGTGGGCGTTGCCCAGGGTGCAAGGCAGCCGCAGAGTGACTGCACTGCGGGGCAGGGGAGGGTACTCACCAAGAGGTACGCACACACGTACACAGGGAGGCTGCAGAGTGAAGCTAGAGTAGCAGAGACAGCAATCCCACCCTAACTCCCACTGGAGACTGCAAGGAGGATGGGGGCTGCCAGAGCTTTTTATGCCCTCTGTGGCTGCCAGACCTGCCTAGTCTGCAACTGGGCATGCTATTGGTTGAAGTTGTCCAAGAATTTACATGATTCCCTTCACATTGCTTGCCTCCATGTTGTGGCTGGAGTGGCGACATCCATTTTGTCATCCATAAAGGGAAAATAAAAATACATTGCGATGGGAGAAAACAAAAACAAACATTTTAAGGACCCCAACCCCCTGGTAGGTAATAATTTCAAATATTATCACATTAACACTGCATTTTTGTGGATGTCCAGGGCGTTGTAATACCCAAGAAATCAATATTAGGCATCTGGGAGCCATTTTGGGTTGATGTCCCCTAACTCCCCTTAAAGGAAAAAAATACAGCAATCTGAGAAAAGACATAAATGCACGTTTTAAGGACCCCACCCCTCGGTAGGTATTATCAGACAGTATAAATAATTATTGCTGCATTTTTATGGATGTCCAGGGCATTTTTTAACATTTAAAACAGCTCATTTCATTGCACACTGCCAGTAACGGAAACAAAACATAATGAACAAAATTGTTGTGGTTCTGTTCATTTCATTTCATTTTCATTACAATTTTCGTTTGTCGTTTCATTACTTAATGAAACGACAAATGAATAACGGAAACAAAAAATTGTTCATTCCATGCCCATCTCTACTCCTGAGTGTTAGATGAGACATCAGCAGTTAATTAATACCAGAGATCTCCTTTCTCTAGGGAGGACTGAAATGCTGCACAGCTCCTGCCAATCATAGTTCATGACACTGGGTTAATGAGCCAATGGGATGATTTGGTGTTAAGGCAAGGCAACTTATTTGTTCCTTCTATATGACAATAGAGGATAACAAATGGGGAGAAGGATTCAGTAATGGCTTAGGAATCAGGTTCTCCACAAGGGTTTGACTTAAGGCTACGTGTGGGTGGGGTTGTACCTCTTTGTAAAATATTGGATCATATGAACATGAGAGAAAAGCAGGATAAAATGAAGCCAACAAATATAAATTACATCCAAAGTGATGCAAGGTATAACCTGACTTCAAGGTTCTGATGTTAACATACAAAGCCCAATGACCTTCAGGTAGTGGCTGGCATATAAGCTGTAGAAATAAAATAAATAAATAAATAAATGGTTTGGGACCTCAGTATCTGACAGAATGGCTCCTCCCAAGAAGAACTGCCCAGATTATTCAATTGATCCATGCTGGTCATCTATAGGTGCCAATCCTAAAGGATGCCCAGAAAGTGGTAACAAGGAACCGGGCCTTCTCAGTGGTCACAAGAAGCAGGTTCCACAAGAAATTCATCTGGCACCCTCACTACAAGCCTTTAAGAAATTACTGAAAATCTGGCTTTGTAGATTGGCCTTCCCTGGCCATTCCATTCTAACTTGTTAATATAAATAGGATGCTACTCATCCCTGGCCATTCCATTCTAACTTGTTAATATAAATAGGATGCTACTCTTCTTTTCTGCCTTATGATAATTCTTTATCAGCCCTTTTTCTTTTCATTTGTATTTTATTTTGAATTGCTGAATGGTTTTGATTGATTTGTGTTCACTAGCCTTTCTTTGATTCATGTCGTGTTGGTTTTGATTGATTAGTCTATTTACTGTTTTAAGTTGTAGAATGTGTTTTATTGTATTTGGTTTATTTTTGTAAACCACTCAGAGTAGTTTTCTGCTAGATGGTTGCGGTATATAAATCTAAATAAATAAATAAATAAATAAATAAATAAATAAATAAATAAATAAATAAATAAATAAATAAAATGAGGGAATCCCAAGGGTGGCAATGGGGTTGTCAATTTTGCCAATTCCTCCACCTGCCTATGGTTGCTACTGCCTATGGTTCCTCAAATTGTAGACCTTCTAGAACAATATTTGAGGTGGCATTAGATTGGGAAGAGGCTGTCGAGAGCAAGAATATTTGGTGGCAATATCTTGCTCAATTCCTCCTTCAAGGCGCTTCATCTAGACCCCACTTCCTTGCACAGACTGTCAGAAGCAGCAGGTGGGAAACTTAAATGGTAGGGGCAGAAAAGTGTTGGCACCTGCCAAACTGCTGAGGCTCTGGAAACGGATCAAGAGAACCAAACACCGATGCTCAGGCTGGGTATACGTAAACACTGCATGAAGGGATTTCCCTACAGAACATTCCGTTCCCCGGTAAGACCCAACAACCTTGGTTAATTGAAACCTTTACAAAATTTGCCAAGTGTTTACTTTTTTAAATCAGCTGTTTGCCTATTTATGAATTAGTTAGTGTGACAGTACAGATATATATGTCAGCTGTTGCTTTTGAATTACCTCACTGGATGGTGGTTGTAAGTTGTTCCAACTGGATTGTTCAGCATCTTCTAAACTCTCCTGTTTCAAACGATGTTCTGCAAACTGGCTTGAGGGCCCATGGAACAACAGGGTGTGTGGACTGCCCCTTTTGCTAGCCATTATGTCTATGATTCCAGAAAAATATTTTTCTGCTGTCATCTCTGAACTTTCGGTCTCTCATGTAGTTCATATGAATAGATCGCCTGGAATGAGAGGTTTTGTTTAGGTGCAGAGATGGGAAATTACTTTTCTAGACTTTCAGCTCCTAAAATGTTTCAGCCAGTATGCTGTAAAATTTTGTAGAACAAAAAAGAAAAAAGAACTTTCCCTGTCTCTGATATGCAGTACTGCCTTATGTGTAAGAATCCTATGTCAGCAGCTCATTTTAGTCACATTATTACTGCCGCCATTCTGCATTGTCACCAAACCTCAGCTAATGATGCATGAGTTTCAGAACAACAGACTTCATTTTGATTTTCATTCCACCCCGCCCCCGCCCCCCGTTATTCCTGCCTGTAACTTGTTGTCCTCTGTGGCCCCCTTTTTGCAAGCAAATTCCAAGATCCTCATCTGAGCGCCATTAACTAATTTAAGCAAACTCGGGGGGGGGGGGCTGAACAAAATAATTGTTCCCAATTCTGCTGCTTCCTGGATGAAAATGTAAGTGGAGAACTACTAAAATAGAACAAAATGTGTATTTTGCCTTTGTTCCTGTGTGCTCGTACGCTGTACGCAAAAGCCCTTGGAGGAATTTCAAGTAGGTGATTGTTGATAATCATTTTGTTTAAATGTGCAAGGTTGCACAGAACCTCAGTCTACTAGGATACAAAATGTTCTTGCTCAATTATATTAGCAATCATTATTTCAGTAGTGGAAAGTTCCACAGTAAATAATACAGACTCTTTATCATGCTTAAAAAGAAGTGCTTCTCTTGGAAAAAAAAATCACAGGAGATATAAAAAGTCAGAAGGGAGAACAAGATATTCTGTGTGCTCTCAAAACAAGTAAAATTAAACTATTCTCTTGTCCCTGCTAGTGTTTTATTTTATGGCTAATCCAGGACAATGCAGTGGCTGTCAAGGCTAAAAAGCTCTGGGATGATCTTGTAATCATTATGTTCATATACAACACAATTTGCAAATATGTTTTTGAATGACAATTTAAAAGGAGATGTGCCATGGCTTATGTGTCCCTCTTATTTTTTTTCTTAGCAGGAGGCTTCTGTTCATAGAATTACACAGTGTGACTCCCAGGAAAACAGCAAGATTTGATAAGTATTTGTTTCAGGGGAAGAATATTTACCAGGGTCCTTGGGGATATGTCCCTTCTAATTTTTGACATTCTGATTAGGGGCTATTCCTGACTAAGGTTTATTGTTTTGATAAATCCTTCCTTTGTACCTTCTTTCTGTCCACAGGGTAAAATGATATCCCTGGGACTAGATTCTGCTTCCCATAATGGTAGTGTAAATTCTGGGTGGCTGTGGTTAGGTTTGGATTTACACAGAGTATCTGAATGCAAAGCTTTATAGTTTAAACTGGGTTGGTTCTGTCAGTTAAAACCAACATTATTTTTTAAAAAACTGTGCAGCACAACTCCTGGAGTTCATGAAAGTGCAGTCATTGATTTGAAACCATCAGGGCCTTTCTTAGGTGCTGTTGGCTGAGAGGTGATGGAGCAAAAACCAGCTTCTGAAAGCCAAGCCAATTTCGACCCTTGCCCTGTTCTCCCTACTATGTATTTATCAAATTTTGCTAAGGTCAAAGGGGGCTTTACCCAAATCTTGATCAGGGAAGTGTGTTTCTTATATGGCAGGAACCTGTATCCAGACCTAGTCCTACTTAGAAGAGATTCATTTAAATCAAAATAAAACACTGACTACAATTAACTTAAGTATGTTCAGTTTCTGCAAGCCATAATTAAGTACAGATCAAATAGAGGAGTCCTAAGACCAGTTTGAATGGGCTGGTTGTCATTTAGCAAAAACAAACTTTTCCACTGACCAGGCAAGACTAGAAGGAAAGGTTCATTGTATTTAGATCAGGCTTTGCCAAGCAAGAATTTTCACACTGCCTGCCAATCTTAGTGCGGGTGTTCATAGAACATAACTTGTTACTACTATTCTAAATAAAAGTCCCTGAAGGTGCATGAAAGCTCACTTGATTCCAGCCTCACTCTTGAGTTTCCCAGTTCAAGACCAAGATTCCTTGGCTCTGTAGACCAAAGTCCTTGCCATAAGAGAACTTTGGTACTTGTCTGAATATAACAGTTAGAAGAAGCCCGGGTCACTGAAGCATTCACTAGAATTTTGATGGAACATTTGCTGGAACTAAAAAGTCATGGGTTATGCCACAGCAACAGAACATGTCTGCAGTATCCAGAAACAGAAGGATGCAGCATGCAGAAGGGAAAGTCTGAAGTCCAGCAGAACTAAGCCACATGGGGAAGAGGCACAACATAAGTCACAATTACAGAGTTTGCATGGCAAAAACTTCAGGGTGACAACAAGCAGTCTCAGGAATACAGGAAGAATTCAATTCAGTGGTTTGTTTGTTAATGGTACATGAAGACTATGGAACAGGAAAGGCTGGTTATTCCAATGAAACCAAAACAGCAACAGAAGAGAGTACAGGCGGTCCAACTGTACATTCATCCACACAGTAAGCAGTTAGATGTTCTTGTCTGACTAACTACTTTCCTAAACAAGTTAAAGACTGTATCTCAAGTCTTATTTTTCAAGATGGTGATCGTATGTGAGAAAGAAAGTATACCAGGAGTTACAAAAGCAAGTGGTCTAATCAGGAAACTGTTAACAATGAGGTGGAAAACAACAGCAGTTCAATTAAAACTATCATGAGCAGAAACTTGTACTGTGCAAGTAATGTTGATTAATTAGCTCTGATTCCCAAGTATCAATGATGTTCATGCAGGTTTCTGAGATCCTCCCCACTTAAAATAACAACAGTTGGAAGGAGATCCACCTTGGAGATGTTTTTGACTTCTGAAGAATCGAATGGACACACACAGTCAAGTATTTGGCCTATGGCAAAATAAGGTCATAGCAACAGAGAAGGCATTTTCCATGTATGGATTGAACTCAGGTCATGAGCAAAGTTTTAGCTGCAGCACTGCAGGTTACCCACTAGATCATGAGGCTTTCTGACTCACACAAATTCCTCACTTTGCTCTGCAACTCTACAAAATGATTTGTAAGCTGCAAGGGCAATATATTAGTCTAGATCAGTGGTGCCGAACCTTCAGCATTTCAGATGCTTTGGACCACAACTCCCAGAATTCCGAGTCCAGATTGCAAGTGACAAAGGACTGTGGGAGTTGTGGTCCAAAACATCTGGAATGCCCAAGGTTCACCACCACTGGTCTAGACCCTCTTCATTGCCTTGGCAATTGGAGTGCCCAGGGGAAATCTTGTCCTCTCCTGGGGACTTCAGCATCTCACACCTTCTCCTTTAGCAACAACTGCTCCGTCTACTGATGCATGGCTTTGTTCACATAGAAGGCCATTTCTGGTCACACATGAAAGTAGCAAGGAGTGATTGCTTCTTCCTTGACACTTACTGAAGCTGCCAAAAATAATCCGAATTTATGAAAGAATGATTTGAGTATAAGGTATGCCTCCAATACTAATGGGCATCTGGTTGTGGAGAAGTGTGATTGATTTCCCCACTGTGCATCCTAGAAGAACCAGGGTACCATCCCCCCCAAAAAAGAACAAAACAGCAAGCCATTTCTGAATACTCTCTACTTAGAAAACCCTGAAAAGATGCCCGTAAGTCAGAATTAATTTGATGGCACACATATTTACCTATCACAATTAAAGATACCCCTTATGCTTTTAAGTGACACTTTGTGGGCAGATATATATTTTTCACACTTTTCCTTCAATTTCAGAAAGCAAATTCCATTTATACTGATCACGTTATCACTTTATCCTGACAATTGCTTGATGAGGAAGGTTAGTCTGAGGTCTGATAAATTCCAGGTAAATTTAGCTATGCTGATATTTTACCTTCGCTTTCCTCATCCAGATGCTACACTGACTATTACTCTGATTAAACACAGACCCAAATGCCCTCCTCTGAACCCAGCCAGCGCTCTGTGACATCATAGTGCCAGACAATGGAATGGCATTCAATGACTGCAATGTTGCAATAGATCAGTTACTGAGACACAGGTTGTCCCATTACTGGGTAAAACTTTGGCCACTACAGCTTGTTCCTATTAACTACTACCTCAGAGGAGACAGGATGCTGCTCATGGAGTCTTTCTGTGCCATCTGGAGCCCTGATTTTTCAGGATCCCAAACTGCTTGCAGAGATCTTGTGTTAGCAACAACTTTCCTCTTCAGACAATCTCTCATCTCTTTGTGACAGCAACAGGCAGATCAGGGGTTGAAACACCCTGCTTCCATCTTTGGATTCATCTTCTTGATGAATCTCAGTAAGGCTGCAGTGTTCCATTTATATAAGCAGTAGCTATTTCAACATCAAGATTGGCTCCAGGATCTCTGGCTCAACTCTGCAGAGATCCCAGCAGAAATGATTATCATAACTTACTGCATGATTCTTTCTTCCTTAGCTTCAGGTGTCAGAGATTGACTTTGAGGGCTTTCTCCATGCAGAGAAGTTTCTCTATCTCTATTTTTTACTGTTCCCTCTATTTATTATTATTATTATTATTATTATTATTATTATTATTATTATTATTATTATTATTATTATTATTATTATTATTATTATTATTATTATTATTATTTCCTCTGAAAAGTCTGGGAAAGTTACTTATAAATTACCAAATCCATACAGCCACCGGTTATGCTGACAGACCATTTCTGGGAGTTTTGTAACTGAATTTGTACTAAACTCTGCTCCTTTTTCTCCTGCTAGCTAAACCTCTGTTGTTGTGTTATAGAAAAGGTTTTACAGAAGTGATTTAAGTAATACAGGGTGAGAGGAGTGCTTCCCCCAGCCCTCCCTTTTCCACTGCTTATCTCTTTGTATCTCATTACATGTATTGAACTATAAGGATAAAACAGCAAGTATACAAGGGGAACCCTTTGCAGCCTCTTACTGGTGGCTCCTGTCTTTGATGACAGAGAGGACAATATCATCACAACCCTTTACTACATTTGGAGGGGATGTATGGAGCAATTGTGTCACTCAGAGCCCAGTTCTGCAGGACTCTCCCCCTCCCGGGCAGCTTCAAGTCAGTGGGAGTTTGCATTTCGCTGGGCACTCATCCTTCCTTCCCCAGTGCTGAGGCGAACAAATGGCATCGCACTCTTTAAAAACTGTACTTCCTAGCAACATGTTTGAAACTACAGCTGCCTGATATGGCTAATGAATTTTACAATCAAAAGCTAAAGTGAATTAGCTGTAGCAGATGTTTTTTCTCTGGGAACTACCAGACCTTTCTGGCCGCTCATTTATCCGTCAAGAGGATAAAACTTTGCACTTCTATTATGTGTTGTCACTGGAGCATTGCACAACTTTATCAAACTTTTTTTCCCTTTAAATCCTGGAAGCTGAATTAATTTTCAGTAAAGTCGTTTCTTAAAATATGTGTCCCTCTTTAATCACATTTACGGGCGAACATGTGTACTGTAAGGTTGGAGAGCAGATTATGGCTTTCAGAAAGGCCATTTTCAAAAGAAAACTGCCCCCCCCCCGGGCTTCCATCTGAAAGTCCTCCAGTTTTGTGAAGAGGAAAAAATTAATTACTATTTTAATAATGAAGCCAAGCCTGCTGAAAATCCTCTTAGAAAGTAGCTGTATGATGTAATGGCTAGCAGGGGGGATATTGAAAACAGTGACCACACAGTCTGCCTTTCGCTTTTTCTATTCAATCCCTGTAAGATGATACGGACTGCTGGATCACACATTAGGGAATTAAAAGCATAACACTGCCTGCATGGCGAAAGGGGTGATACAGAGATAGCAGGTCACTCTAATATTAACATTTGCTTTAACCTTGCAAGTGACCTGCTGTCATCATAAAGGGGAACAGCAGGGGTGGGGGGGAGAGAGAAGACAATGATGGAGTCAGAGTGAGATGCAGATGACAAAGGGACATCCCTATCAGTTGTGCCTTTTTCTTATTCTGGAATTCTCCGGGATGAAAAAGGATACCATTAAAGATGAAAGTGAACCATTTGTGGATTGTGAATCAGATTGCTCAGACTTCACTGGGCCGACCAACAAAGGTTAGAGTGTTCCGTATTCATTATGGTCCCAGTGCATGCATACGAGCAAGAGTGTACCGTACGTGTAGGCATCTGTTTGTTTGTGTTGGTCTCTCCAAATGGAAAGCACTTGTCTGGCAAATGAAATGATCATAGCAGACATGCAGAACAAGAGATAAGATCTGTGGAGCCAGAAGTTGTCTTATCATCCTTGTGAAATCATAATCCTACCATAACAAGCCTCCCTTTCTCAGGATTAAAGAAACCCCACTGATACACATGCTTTATACTGTATTCCTTTTTCTCTTTTCTTTTTCTTTTCTTTGTCTTTTAGGTGGCCTCTGGATTCTCAACATATATCTCTGGATCATTTTTTTTTCAACAAACAATTGTGCATACATAAACATATGCAAAGATCAATGTTGTCAACAAAGGAAAGATAAGTGTTATCAAGAATATGAACAGCTAGAAAAAGAAGTCAGGCCACAAATTTAAATGAATTGGAAAGTAAATACTCAGAAGCATAATAATAAACCATGTTGAAATCATTCTAGGTGCTGAGACTATCTAGCAACAAAAGGAAAACTAGGTTTATCAAGATCACAGTTCCTTCCCTTCAGTACACCATTCATTAGGGAAAGGCCCTAAGGCAATGCTGGTTGGCACCACCCAAATACTGTTTATCTTATCATAAGACAGCCTATTCCTACTGTCATCATGGGTTTGTTTTTCTGTTGCCATAATGACTGAGCAACAATCAAGGTGGCTCTATAGCGTGACCCAGCAAAATGGTCATCTCAGTCCTTAGAGGCTGGGAGACAGGAAGCAGCAATAGCTGATCTTAGAAGACAGAACTTTGTGCACTACAACCCAGTTCAGGCCAATACCTGAATTGAACTTAATAGTTGCTAAACAGGGTCTCTTTGAGGTGTGGCATGTCATTTTTGGTGATCCTTGTTGCCACTTCTAGACCAATTTCCCCCGTACACATTGATTAATGGCAGGCTGGTTTGTGATGGTGTCAGCCACTAGTCTAGGGTCCTTATGCTAAGACCACACAGCATAATGGTTGACTTAGTAGTCAGGAAAATAAATCTGAGTTAACAAACATTGGTATCCTTAGTTGTATTAATGCATTTCAAAAGGGTCATTTCCCCCAGACAGTGTTTAACATGGTACCACAATGGCAAAGAAAGAAAGAAAGAAAGAAAGAAAGAAAGAAAGAAAGAAAGAAAGAAAGAAAGAAAGAAAGAAAGAAAGAAAGAAAGAAAGAAAGAAAGAAAGAAATGGAAGAAATGGAAGAAATGGAAGAAAAGGGAAACCTTCATATTCATTTCATGTTCCGTTCTTGTTTTTCAGACTTTAATACAACAAATTCAAGAGTGGTGCACATTACTAATCAATTAAACAGGAAAATTTAAAAAGCAAATGAGCATGTGTTATATCATAAAGATCATTAGATGATGCAATTATACTTATTTTTATCATCTGACTTAGCTTTCACCTTGAAAATCCTGTAAATCTAAAGAATGAAGATGATACAATAATGAGTGATTTTTTTCCAGATAAGATTATGAATTTTTGTGACAGTTAAATTGTTTTGATATCAATATGGCATTTTTAATGAATTCCAGCAGGTGAATTTAAGTAGAAAAAGGTTCTATAAAATATAAATGATCATTATGCAAGTTAACTAGCCCCAGGTTATAAATGTGTGCATATTTTCTATTTCTAAAAATGTTTGGAAGCTTAAAGAGTACTATAGATTGCTAATATATAAAATATGAGCATTTATATGGCAGAGGATGGCAGCCCTTGGTTATACCTAACACACTGCATTGAATATTTAGCTATATGTGGTATAATCTGGGTGGAACCCCTGCTCCTTCCAATGAGTCAATAAAAAGCATTTCTGTCATTGAACCACCTAGACCAGGCATGTCCAAACTTCAGCCCTCTAGATGTTTTGGAACACAACTCCCACAGTCCTTTGCCATTGGAAATACAGGCTTAGAATTCTGGGACTTGTGGTCCAAAACATCAGGTGGGCTGAAGTTTGGACATGCCTGACCTAGACTGTAGCCACATTGTTTCCAGGGCTAAGCACAACTATAAGCGAAAGCAAGGCAACCACCTCAGGTGGTCCATGCTTGGGGGAAGCAGACGTAGCAGGCTTTCATCAGTTCCTCCTCAGTTCCTCCTCAGTTTCTTAGCTCTTCTTTTCTCTTCGATGTTAGAGCTGACAGTACCACAAAGCCCATCTCGGACTTCTAAACTAGCTTACACCTTTTAGATGTGATGAGGGATGCTCTACAAAGTTGAAGAGAGAGTCAAATGCTAGTTCAACAGTTTTTGGAAACAGAACAGCAGGGGTGCAAGTCTGTCGGAAAGCAAAATGCCGACTCTAAACGTATCAGCTTTTCAAGGATCAGGGCAATGTTTTTTGGAAGTTCAAAAAAATTAAAATAACAAAAAACCAAGCCAACAGACTAGTTCTGCTGTTGTGTTATGGCGGGGGAGGGTTGCACATCTAATTGGATTCAGGTGCATCACGTGCAGGCTCAGGCTCACATAGGAGGAAATCTGTGTGATGGGGGGGAGCTAACAGATCTCCCTCATTTTATTATACTGCTAGCTTGGCCCAAAGCATTTATGAACCAGGGACCAGTGTTTAAAGGAGAGGTGAGAACATCCCACAGCCATAAGAGAAAATAGACTTTGCCCACCAGTGGGTAATAAACAGGTGAGACACAGACATTGGATTAAAAGTTGGGCCACAAGTTTATTACATTACAGTGGAACCTTGACTTACATCATTAATCCGTTCCAGTGGTCTAGATTTAAGTCAAACATGACTTACGTCAAACGAACGTTTCCCATAGAAAGTAATGGGAAAGCAGATTAATCTGTTCCAGATGATGAAAAAGACCCCCCAAAACAGCAATTTAACACAAATTTGACTGGGATAGGAGATTCCTTCTGGGGATGTAAATGAAATGTCTCTTCAAAGAGAGGAGGAGGCAGTGGAATTATAGTACACAAGTTATATGCCTCCACTTTTTAATGTTCATAGCAACAATGTCTAACATCTAGGTTTTACTGATTTTTAACCTGACGTTCCAAGTTCTGAACAACTCTATGCTTACCATCAGAGTCCCACAACTGTACAGCTCCCCAACTAAAATGCTTCCATTGTGGACCAGACTTCTGCAGCCAGATTTTTTACAAGACTGAGCCGACTGTCTAACCAGCGAGGCCAGCCCCGAGCTCCCGGCCCTTCTTCTCCTCCAGCAGCAGCGGCGGCTTTGGTGAGGCCGAGGACCAGCTCCAGGTGCTCTGAGCTGGCCTCGCCGAAGCCGCCGCTGCCAGAGGAAGGGAAGAAGGCAGGAGCAGTTTGGAGGCGGCAGACACGATGCTGGGTTGTGGCTGCCACCCAATTCCGGTGCCTTGCACCGGGGCTCCGAGATGTAAGTCAAAGCCTGCGACTCAAGTCAAACAGGCCCCTTCTTGATGCAAGTCAAATACGATGCAAGTCAAGCAGTATGTAAGTCAAGGTTCCACTGTATTTCATGTTAAATTCCCCGTTCACAAGGTGGCCTACTCAGTGCAACTACCCTGCATGCCAAATGAAGATGTTCCACTGCTTCTTCAAGCTATATCAGGGTTACCTTGGCACAAAGCAACGGGCTCCAAATCCATAACCGTGTGTCTAGTTTTCCTTAGTGAGGAAACTGCTGGCCTGTGTCCAATCAATCCCCAAGTAAATTAGCACCATGCACAGCCCCTTGGTTTTTGTGGGGGATTTGCTCGCTCTTGCATTCATTCTTAAAGCCCCCCCCCACTTATTCATTTATGCTGGGCAGTGCCTTGCTTTCTGCAACATGAACTCATCCCAATAATGGACCAAGCTCAAAGTCCTTGGGGCGAACATGCAGCAGATGATTTGCAGGCTTAGTGTCACATTTAGCTGGCTCTGCAGCTCATCCAGAATTTGTGACCATGCACCCAGTTACGTCGAATGACGCATACCACACTGCACAATTCTTGGGGATACGGTCATTAACAGACTTACCAGCCAGGTAGGACAGATGATAAATCAGCCTAAATTCACTAGGAGCCCTCCTTGGCCCAACTCTCAAATGGACTCAGCACTGGTTGCTTACTGAAGGGGCCAACTGCTGTACCCTGGGGTACTGTTCTTCATCATCTTTTCCCATATCACATCTTCAAACCCCTGTACAAATCTCAATTCCTCACTCTACTGAAGTTCCTTATCCTGCCTCAATTTGCTTCCAAAAGTTATACAAATTGCAAAATTGTGCAATAGAATTACAGTCAATAAATACCTGTCAGCACAACTTAAATGCTCTGGATATCAACAGGGGTAATCTTTTCTTTCTTTCCAAATAACATCTTTCAGACATTGGAAAATATCTTAACACCAGACCTAGACAAGTACTTCAGTGGTGCCAGTTTTATGTTCAGTATTCAGAGCTGGGGAGGAATAACTCTTAGTAACCTTCTTTTAGACCACAGTTTAGGAATTACTAATTACAGATCATACTTGTCATGTTTGAATAAAAGTAACGTAACAAACAATCACAATATTACTTTTAAACATAACAAAGAACATGTAGGAGTTTTTAGTGTTATTTTCAAGAGAACTTTTTAGAGGCCCTTTGGCCTTACACCATCTTGTTATCAACCTTAAATGGCAGGGTAAGTACTTTTCAGTTTTATCTCTTGTCTTGTTGTGAAATATTTCCAAGGTGCAATATGACAACAGAGAGACTACAGAGTATTTCCATGTAGTTTTCTGATTGATTGTCATGGGTTGATGACATGTAGTACAACAAATCATTTGTAGAACTGGACCCACCCTAAGTGTAAAGGAACCTGGCTGCTGAGAAATAATTGGTAGATTAATGTTATAATGTTGTAAATTATATAACATTAATAGGTATATTATAGTGTACATGATATTTTAAAATATAATGTTCTGTGTTCTTTTTTTAGATATATCTCTATTAGAGATGGGCACGAAACAAACAATTTTTCATTTCCGTTTTTGTTTTTTCATTTTGTTACAAATGAAATGACAAACGAATTTTGTCTCTAAAATGAAACGAAATGAACAGAAACACTGGAAATTTTGTCGTGCATTTCATTTCCATTACTGCAATATGAGTGACTTGCTTAAAATCCTAAAAAAAAATCACAAAAAATTGAAATAAATGGTAACAAAATGGTAACAAAACAAACAAAAATGAAAACAATTTTTTTGCAAAAATTCACAAAAAAACAGAAACAAATCGAAACAGACCCTCCAAATGACAAATGACAAACAAAATGCCATTTTTTTTATTCGTGCCCATCTCTAATCTCTATTATATATGCAGGATATAACAGTTTGACAGTAGAAACCATGAGACCATTAAAAATAAGAGCCAATGTTCTTTACAGTTTTAAAGGTAGCTGCTGGATAGTTTAGTTAGTAGTTTTGGAATCTAGTTGAGGAGCCAAAGGTTGGGAATTTAATTCCCTGCAATGCCTCCTTGATAGGGACAACATCCCTCCCAGCTCTGCAGTTCTCATCAATCATCATCATCATCATCATCATCATCATCATCATCATCATCATCATCATCATCATCATCATCATCATCATCGTCTGCTGTGGGTTGACAGAAAGGAAAATATTCCTCCTTGCACTCCTCTTAAATTGTTCTTTTTAACTGTCTGTATTTCTCTGGGCTTCAAAATATTTCATATTTCCAAATTTGTTGAAAAGACGCAATAAATTGACAACTAAAGATGCAGAAATCATCTTTATGCTTATAAGATAAAGGTGGTTTATCATCAGCACCATTTCAGATACCATATGTATGAGCAGGACTCTTTGATGAACAGCCAAAGAGGATGTATTGTTTTTTGAAAGCTTTAGATGGATATCAACCTTGTTTGCCTTGATTATCAGATACGATACCTAACAGAGGGATAATACACTTTACTAATAATGTTACTAAATGTCATTATTGGATATAGAAACATTTTTCCTCAGATATAACAACCTCACTTTAGCAAATTAGGTCTTGTGGAGAGCATTTGTACACATTGCTTTGCATAACTTATTGCCTCAGGAGCCCAACATATAATGAATCCTTTTGGAGCACTGGTTCCCCAACTTGGGTCCCCAGATGTTGTTGTTGGGCTAAAACTTTCAATCCGAAAACACCCAGGGACCAAATTTTGGGAACCACTCCTTTTGAGAACTCAGATTCCCCTGATTCCTCTACCACATACTGCAATGCTCACCACCTGGTGGGAACAGAAATCACAATCATCATCATCATCATCATTGGGAATCATAATGAGAATGCAGAGCAGATATTCCCAGGCATTGAGCCTTTTCCCCTTTTAAAACACAGCAGCAATCAATGTGAATAATAGCCTGAGTGACATTCAAGTCCTCACAGAAAGTTCTTGCACTAGCTTTGCAAAGTTTTCCTCTGATGGCTGGGTGAACAGAGCACTGTCTCTTTAACTGGTTTTATTTTCCCCCCTCCTTCTTCTCTCTCTCATTCTCTTTTCAGTTTAAAGATTACATTTAATATCTATTTCCCAGCAGTGTACAAACTGACATCATCTACTCATAAAAGTGGAATGCTTTGCTTTTTTAAGCTTCAAGCTGAATAACAAATTGCCACAGATGACAGCATAAAAGAATAACAGAATGGAATCAAAAGAAAATTCATTGTCAACAGAAACCCCCTGCTGAGGAATTTCAATTTCATATATCTAATTATCCCTGTCAGTTGGAGGAACTGACAAAAAGCATTCTTTGTTCTCTCTTTCTGCCTCCCGCATCTCACTCTCAATTAATTCCAGCATACAAATATGACTAATTGTCTTTGCAGTGCTCAAGAGCTTTGTATATAAATGTTCATGAACTGAAAATGATTTGGAGGGTATTCATGCATCGATTTATGATATTTGAACACAATAGGCATGCATAATTCAGGTGACCATGTTAGCACACTCACAAGCCCTTATTAGAGAGATTAGGCAGGATTCTCACTTCATGCCCTCCCCCACCCCAAACCCCTTTTTGTATATGCTTTATGACAATAACTCACTTTGCACCTATATAAAGAGGAAGAATTGTACATTGAGTGTGGCCCATTGAAATCGCCATCAAACATCTAAATAACATCGGGAAGGGCAGAGGAAATGAATATTAAATAGTTTGACAAGCAGGATGGGTTGAATCAAAATAAGGCTTCTGGTCCCGATCCAGCAGCAGATGATAGAACCTGCACTCAGCAGAGAGTGAGGGACTCACCTGAGAAGCAGGGAGTTGGCTTCCTCAGATCTGGCAGCAATAAGGATTTTCTGGGCCTGGACTAGAACAGTGATTAGCATATTCCATTCATCTCCAGAAAGATTATCAGCATGTCAGAGGTGGAAATTCTAATCTTGCTTATTTGCTTTTTTGTATAGGCACTAGATTGCTCCATATGCATTCCCCCCCCCATCACACTGTGCTGGTATGGATATGTGAACCCCCCCTACAGAGATGCATGTGCATGCATGAACACAATGCCCACAAAAACCTCCTGAAAGCAATCATAATTCTAAAGTCTGCTTCTGGCTAAGGAATCACTGGATTCCGGGCAGACAGATTACAACAGAAATGTCACCCATTTGTCCAGAGAGAATATTAGTACCACTAATGACAAATTTCGGGTGCAAGTTATCAATCTTACAACAGAGGAAGATTCTATTATAAGAATTGGCTTTGATACCAAACAATTGACTAAGAGGTTGACATTCTGAGATTTCTTAATACGATCTGTTTGATAACTGCAGGAAAGTCAAACATGTCAAATTTGCATTGATTTGAATGGGCAAGGCAGAAGCGTCTTCCTTGGGCTGTAAGACTGTTTTGGCACAAGGTTGGACCCTACAATCCCTTTTTGCTTCTTCTAGTTCTAAAGTCCAGTGGTTCTATAATTCTCAACGTGTTTAACATACAGCTCAGTTTCAAGCCCATAGGAACAAGAAGAAAATCCATATGGCTATTGTAATATAAAGGTCACAGCATATAAGACTAACATAGTAATGTCACTAGCCTTACAGGCAAGCGGCTCTTTATTCTCCTATATGGAAGAAAGAGACACAATGCCTCCAGAATATTATATGTGTGATGCATGTACTGTGGGGATCTAACTCCTATGCTTTGCCAGCCTAGCACTGAGAAGCCTTAGACAATCAGTATGTCTATACGTCACAACAATAACAGTCTCTGATTGGGTAATAAGTTGGCAAATAGGAGCTGAGGACAGATCACTCTAAAGATGGCGATGAGGGAAACATAGGAGGATGGATGCCTAGAGACTGAGACAATGCTCTGTAACTGCGTGTGCCCAGGAAATAGTAGCTGTATGTTCATTGGATGGTTCTCTGCTGACGTGTCTATGATTTGTGAGAGGTAATAAAAACAGCCTGCGAGGGGGAGGAGGCAGAAGTTAGAGACTTGACTCTGCCTGATCCATCCGAAGCACGGCACCAAAAAGAATCTCTGTGTGTGAGGCCTCTGCATTCCTATTGCCGCTAATCCCTTCAGCCGGTCTGGAGGGTTAGCATTTCAAGGGCTTTCAGGCGAAGGAATCCCTACAATGTACAACACATGGTGGGAAATAAAAAACATTCACAATGTTGCCTTCTGCCTACAGTTTCCATGGCTCAGCAGAGATTCAAACCCATGTCTCTTGAGTCCTTATTCACCACACTGGATATCGATATATCTAGATACATTTCTCCAGTTACAGGATATACTGTATATTTTACCTACATTTTAAAGAGAAATCTCGGCAGCCTTTTAATCCAGCATTTCACAGAAGAACTGCTGATGAACAGGGCTGTTTACAAATGAACCTAGTTGTTGACTACACAGACACTGGTGAACATGAACACATATCTTATATTGAAAAATCAAATGAATTTGAAATTTATTGCAGGAAACCATAAAATGGGACAACAATGACTAACTTGTGTTGCCTCTTCCCTTACTCTGATAGGTCTCCCAAAATCATGGCAAATCTGAGCTTGAAAAGCATTGAAGACTAAACACACTGTTGTCTTTCTCAAGTTTTCTCTCCATACCTTGAGTGCAGATATACACTGTACAGTATATTATTTCTTACATGTACCTGGTAGTTTGTGTCTCCCTCTGCTATAATTTATCTCTCTCATTGTATCATTTTGTCTCCTGTAAACCATGTTGGGGATATCCCCAGCGAGAGAAACCCAGCCCAAAATATAATTATATCATCTGGTACAAGCTGGTTTAGTATAGAAATACATAAGCCATGGCTGGGATACTTCTAATATTTCACAATTCCTTCCACATTTCATATTTTGCACTGTATTCCCTTTCCCTCACCTGGTTCAGGTTAGATTTGAAGCGGTCTTTATATTACTATTAATAGATACTTAAAATGCCTTTGCTGTTGAATGCATGTGCCATTCTTCTTATTTAGGAAATATTTATAAGAGGAAGAGGAAAAGACTCAGAAGACGGTATTGAAGGATGTGATCGGCGGCATTGACAGCTATACCATCTAAATGTCACAGAGGACCCAAATAATAAATCCAATATCGAATGCCTGTGGTGTGTAGCTGAGGAGCTCAAAAATCTATTTTGATTTCAGAAGGTAAACCAGAGTGATTGATGCTGGGAACTCAGGGCCCAATATGAGCCTTTCCGTATCCCAAGTCAAATAAAGCAAGCAGGTGCGAGTCATAGAAGTTACTGATTAATTATGGCTTTTAGATACTTTGTGAGTTTAGCTGGTGAGAAAAAGTTTTAGGCCACTCACATGGACAAAACCCAACCAACTGTCTAGCCAGATTAAATTCACATTGTTGCACGAGCACATGGCAAGCAGGGGGAAAATTATGAAATCTCACCGCCTGTGCCATGGCAACGGAGCAAACAGCTCCTGGGAAGAATGTGAATAATAGAAAATAGCAATATTTCTCTTTGTATTTTCACACTTGACAGTTTTATTCCTGCATCTGCCCGATGTCCAGCTCACAAGTGCCAAGCTGGCTGTAACCAGGCGCTTCCCAGGCGTCGCTACCAGCTCTTCTTCCAGTCTGAATTGTCCTTGCCAGTGATCAATGGGCAAGGGAAGTTTTTATACAGCAAGTAACTGGAGGGAATAGATTTTATAACTATCTATGGCCTGAATAGCAATCTCATTGCAGGGTTATAGATTTCTGTCTGTAGACGGAGACTGATTATTAAAAAACCACTTTGAATGGCAACCGAGTGTCAAGCCCGCCTCCTACCAATTCAGTTAGCAGGCAGTGAAGAATTTCTGGGCTAATCTAGTTCAGCATTTTTAATCTACTTCATCAAGACTTTAGGTAGCTTTAAAAAAAAGAAAGAAAGAAAAAGGATCAGCCAGCTGGTTTGCTTACAGGGAGCTTGGTATATTGTCACACCATTCCTAAATGTCCCTATTCGGACGTATCCAACTGGCTATGCAGGCAGAATGTGGCCTGGAAGCCTCAGTTCATCCACTCTGTCTTATGTCAATGTTTGTTGACACAGCAAACATCTACAATGTGTACATATGTGCTACCCAGGGGGTTGGGCAGGGCTCATATACTGATGTGTCATTTCTTTGACACCACGTCAACTGTTATGGCTCCACCCCATGGAATTCTGTGACTTGCAGTCTCAGGATTCCTAGGTCCAAGTGGGAGAAAAATCTGAGATCCCACAACTACTGTACCTATGTGTATACAAAGCTGTTTGTATACCTCCAATGCCCATATATAATTTCGATTTGCCATTGCATTTACCCACATGTAGAGAATGTCTAAATATGAAGTGAGACCTATGGTAATATTGGGATTTCCATGCATCCTACCTAACCCCACAGTCCTCTTTCGCACTGCAAATATGTCCCGGTGGGTCTTCCTTCCTTCTGGGCAGGTTATAAATGGTTTTAATATGTATGGGATGCAGAAAGAAGAGGGGGTTGCACCAGTCCTGCTTGGGCTCCCATAACCTATTTATGCAGGGCAACATTGGAAACAGCCTCAATGACTGTGGAACTGGGCTTCAACTTGCAGAGTGCTGTTATATATAAGATCATTGAGGAGGAGGAGGAGGAGGAGGAGGAGAGGAGGAGGATAGCAGTGCACTGCCGACATATGTTGGATCAAATGTAGATGGTTGACATCATCCACTTCCTTACTAGTTCTAGATAAAAAGCAAAGGTTCCTCCACACATGCATGCTAGTCATGTTCCACTCTAGGGGTGGTACTCATCTCCATTTTCAAGCCCAAAAGCCAGTGTTGTGCAAGTCAGTGGCCACGTGGCCAGCATGGCTGAACACATTTATGTGCACAGAACACTGTTTACCTTCCCACTTTTTACAGTGGTACCTATTTATCTACTTGCATTTACATGCTTTCAAACTGCTAGATTGGCAGGAGCTGGGCTTAATACTGGCAGCTCGCTCCACTACGTTGCACCCAGGATTTGAACCGCCGAGCTGCTAACCTTGCAGCCAACAATTTCAGTGTTCTAGCCCACTGAGCCAGTTCTAGATACTGTATCCTTATTCCTATTTGATCACTGATTCAATTAATGGGCTAATATCTAAGGCTGAAATCCAATAGTAGGTTGTAACTAAAACAGGCCTATTGAATCATTAGACCTTACATGGCTGTTTCTTGCCATATCTCCATTAATTCAATGGGCCTACTGTAATTGAGACTTACTGCAGGGTTTCAGCCACTATTTTTCTGTTGCCTTTCTCTCTTCTTGGTTGCCTTGTCATTGCCTTAAACCTTGGTTTAACCAACCAGTATGTGCTTAACAGTGTTCTGCTCAACTCCAGTTTCTCAGCTTAGATGTTGAGAAAACTGCTTTCAGTCATGACAAAAGGAAAAGAGAGAACAAGTCCTACTTAGCTCAAATGGACCTGTTTCTGAGTAGGAAGCCAGAACATCTTGGAGTTGGACTAATAATTTTCTGTGAATCACATCACAGCCAATGAGCCTTTCTTCTGCTCTTCCAGACACAGAATTATGTTTCTCTTGTGGTTAAGCAATCTGACCAGACTGCTGGATCCAGCAGGTTCCTTTTGTGTTTATCTCTGCAGTAAGAGAGCTTTTAATCAATAGTCTACACAATTTGTCAGGAATGCAAGGCAGAATCAGAATTGAAGCACATTCATAACTGTGGATTTCCTACACTGGCAGGAGGCTGGATTTGATGGCTCTCACTCTGCCTTCCAACTCTACAATTGTATTGAGTTCATGATTCTATTCCTCCCACCCAACAACACACATCTACATTTATTCTATAGGATCGCATTGTTTGTACTGGAGTGCATTTATATCTATTCTCACACTGAAAAGCAGCAAACATGGCAAAAAGCAACATTTCACTACCATTTTCCATCCATGATTCTCTCTCTCTTCTATGCATCAGAACCTAGGCATGGAATACAAACTGTTCCTATTAAATATATTTAGAAAACAAGAAAAAGAAGCCATGGCTTAAAATTAGGGTTGTGTTGACTCTGAGGGCATACATTTTCTAAATAAAAGTGGGAAGGTTGCAACTTCCTTAGAAAAATGTCATTGTTCTTTCTCTGCTGTTTGCAAAAAAGTTCATAGCTTTAATTTTTTTCTGTTTCTCATCACAGTTTTTTTCCTTTTCAAGCTAAGCTCCCCCCCGACCCTCATTTTTCTAAACCATCAGGGATTATATAATAAATATGATGACATCACTGCACCAGCTAGCACAGGGGTCCCCAAACTTCTTAAACAGAGGGTTAGTTCACTGCCTCTCAGAACTGTTGGGGGCCAGATGGCGGCGGCAGTGGGGGGAGGGAACCAAGGGGGGAGGAGTGGGACAAGTGGTGGGGGGCTGAAGGAACTGACGGGGGGGCAAGTGGTGGCTGTGGTGGTGGGGGAGCTGAGGGAACTGGGGGGAGGCAAGCAGTGGTAGTGGAAGGAGCAGCACAGCCCACTGCGGAGTTTAAAATGGAATTTAAAATAGCAGCAGAGGCCGGCTCACTTGCTTGTTTGAAAGGGGCAAGGGACGGGGGGGGTCTGCAGTTGCTCCCAGGGGCCGGATGCAGGACCCTGGCAGCCGTATCTGGCCTGTGGGCCATAGTTTGAGGACCCCTGAGCCTGCAAATCAAATCAGCTGTATAATGAAGAGTTACAAAGCCAGTCATTATGTTCCATTGTCACAGTTTGAAAGCAGCATGTCCTAACATATACCTACTTAAAGGCTCCCCTGAAAAATCATGGAGGAAAGTATTCTTTGCAGTGAGATTTGAGACATTTGAGAAAGGGAATCTCCCATTTTGACTCTGCTCTATAAAGCAGGGATGTTTATACCTGTACTTAAACTCAGAAAGCATTCTTTATGTACACATAACGTCTATTACACATCACAGTGACTGACCACATACAGAAAGGGAAAAATCCACTTTGTGAGGACTAAGTGGCATAAATATAAAAAACAAAATAGATTGCAGGTTCTCTTTGCTGAGGATATGCTGTTGATGTTGTTTGTGTGCCTGCTTCAAACAATAGTAGCAATTTTATTATTTATTTATTTATTTATTTGGAAAAGCACATTTGGATGTCTTTCACAGGGTTCCATACAAGGAGCACACAGTTCTCTGATTATATGATGTGCTCTGCTATGGCATCTGCGCTAGGTCTTTTGTATTTCACCCATACAGGTCTAGGATATGGCAGTGTGTGGAATTGTAGCCCCTGCTGTGTAATGTTTCTATTAAATACAAATGCGCTGGCAGAATTAAAAGAACAGCTCCAGCCACTACAGGATTTTACCTCCCATATTAATCACAATTAAATATAATTGCAAATATCAGTATGGCAACAGACTCATATTGGCTTTGCAGTGCCACAACGTTGCAACACATTTCCACCTTATAGCTTCCTGGGCAGTATCATTGCAGTAGGGGGAGGCTATGCTTCTGTTTTCAACAAATTTTAATCGCTGCATTTACAATATTTAGTTTTTTATTTTAGCTAATCTTGTTTTGAGTCCAAGTTTTGAAAAAAGATGAGATTTCAGTCAAGTGAGCAAGCAAATCCACCTTTGCACAAGGCAGCACAGAAAGCAACTCCAGTCGTCAGAATTAAAACAACAGTTAAACATCTAAGGTTCTTACAAATGAAACCCCCACACACATTTTTAAAAGATAAAAATAAATAAACACCTGAACTAGCACATAAATGCTTTTGCACATGATCCACAGAAGTGCCCCTGTTATGTGCCCACTAATATCATCGTGTTTATTGTTCATTTAGCTTAATTTCTGCAAACAATTTGTTTATTCACTTTATTTTTGCCCTGGCTATCTGCCAAAACTTTAATAATAATAATAATAATAATAATAATAATAATAATAATAATAATAATAATAATAATAATAATAATAATAATAATAATAATAATAATAATAATAATAATGGTGGTGGTGGTGGTGGTGGTGGTGGTGGTGAAAGATGTGCAATAGTATATTATGGAGTAAAATATTATATAAAAACACAATACTTTAAAAACAGTTAAAGGTACAACAACAAAAGACATAGCTTACACCCAACTAGTTTGACACCCTTCAAGAATAGAAAAGGTTATATGCAAATAGCCTGCCCAAATAAACATCTCATCCCTTGCCAGAGGAAGGGAGGCAAGGTAACTGATTTCCTTTCAACTGGGAACTCCAGAGTCTAGGAACAGATATGGAGAAAGCCCTACCATCCATCCCCCATCCCCCCACTCTGAAGGTCCTTCACTGGTGGTAGAGCAGAGATAGGTGCCTCTTTTAAGGACCTTTAAAACTTAGTGTCTCCCATATGACAAAGTGCAGTCTTTCAAACAGCTTACTTGCAAATCCTTCAGCTCTTTAAAGGGCATAAATAGCACAAAAGGTACACATATTCAAGATGTCAGACCTTCCTTATCTCATTCTCTCTCTCTCTCTCTCTCTCTCTCTCTCTCTCTCTCTCTCTCTCTCTCTCTCTCTCACACACACACACACACACACACACACACAGATGGAGAGGAGAGAATCATTGGAAAAGTATGTTTTTACTGGTGAAACAGTCAGATATTTTCTGTGCATGTCTCTACCGACATGTCCATATTTTCAAGAATACAATCACACGAAACAGAGAAAAGTACAGTAGGTGCTCTATTGTTCTGTGTGGTTTTTAACATCCAACCATTCAAAGAGTTTTGTGCATCTTTTTGAGTGATCTGCTGTTTTTTCTGTGGTTGCCGAGCACTCTGCCTTTTGTGGTGGGCTCCCCAAAAGGGGGAAAGGTGCAAACTTCACACTTTGCACATATTGCCAAAACCTAAGAAAAAAAGGAGCTTTTCGCCTCCTTCTACTTGTGTAGAAAAGGAATCATGCCAGATCTGAAATGCCTTATCAAAGTGTCTTGTCACTAGACATGGGCACAACTAGGCGAAATTCTCATTTCCGTTTTCGGTTCTCGTTATCGTTACGTAATGGGTAACGGTAACGAGAATTACTCCGCTCAACTCGAAGAAAAAAAGAAAAATTACGTTCATGGCATTGTGGCGATCACGCGATGCCAAGCAGTACAGAAAAAAAGTTTTTTTAAAAAAAACCGATTCCCGGCCATAAAAGCAGGCGAAAATATGCCTGCCTCAGTGAGGGCACCTACCAGAGGGATGGTTTCTGGGGGGGTCCCCGGCCTTCCCCCCCTCTCCTGTCCTGGGCTGCTGGTACCAGGCTGGGGGGGCCATCCTCGTCGTCTCCATTTGCCATGCAGTGGGGGGGGAATCCAAAATGGCGACCGCAATATTTATTTTTAAATTGTGGTCCAAAAACCCACCAAAGCACCACAGAAACATTTGAAAATTAGGTATTTTAAATGCCTGATTTTTTTATAGTAGCAGCAGTGGGTTTTTCTTGCAATAAAACGTCTCCATTGATTTTATTTTATTTTATTTTTATTTTTATTTTTTTACACCTGCGCATGCGCAATGATGGGCTGGCCATGGGATGGGACCATGCAAATTTCTGGACCCATTCCACCAATCGCATGGCCAGGTTTTAACTGAGACTTCTGGGTGTGCCAGAGAGGGCATTAAAAGCCCACAAACCCTAACCCTAACCCTAACCCTAACCCAACCCTAACCCATACGCCAGTACGCTGTCCTTCTTAGTGGGTCAGAGGCACCCAGAGGTGCAGCCCACTAACCCACCCTAACCTTAACCTTAACCATAACCCTAACCCTAGCCCTTACCCTATCCCCAACCCTAACCCAGATCCGTACGCAAGTACACTTTCCTTCTTAGTGGCTCCCAGGCACCCAGAGAGGTGCCTCCCACAGCCCACTATCCCCTATCCCATTCCCTAACCTGTACGTCAGTACGCTAGTACGCTCCCCTTCTTAGTGAGTCAAAGTGAGGCCCCCAGAGAGGTGCCTCGCAGAGCCCACTATCCCCTATCCCATTCCCTAACCTGTACGGCAGTATGCTACTATGCTTCCCTTTTTACTGAGTCAGAGGCATCCAGAGAAGTGCCTCTGTCACCCCACCCTTACATAATGTAATGTAAATGTATGGTACGTGGCGGCTCCGCGAAACGCTTCCCTTGCTTCCCTTCTTAGTGGGTCAGACATCAGAGAAGCACCCAGAGAAGTGCCTCCCAGAGCCCACTTACCCCAACCCCAACCCCAACCCAAACGACAAATGACAAACGGAAACGACAAATTTTTGAAAATTTCCTTGACAAACGGAAACGAGCCGAAACGGACAATCGAAAACTCAAAACATCATTTTTCCTGGTCTTGCCCCTCTCTACTTGTCACATCAAGAGAAACTGTATTAATGAGAACAAAGGATTGTATTCTTCATAGTCCAAGCACACATAGGAGCAGTTCGTGCCCCTGCCTTTTCCAGATGCAACTCCACAGAAACAGTTCTTTCAGATTCTATGATGAATTCATGTAGAGAACAGAATAATGTTGCCATTAAAAGTAGCATGATATCCCTATGGTGCTGGTTTTAACATGCATGCAGTTCCACAGTGCCATGTCAGTTCAGTATCCCCTAAACGGAGCTGAGCTATCAGGCTAGTGTGCCAATGCTGTTGAAGAAACTGGCATCATCAGCTCTAGAAAGTGTAGAGTCATTAAATAAAAAACTTCTAAACAGCATGGAAATGTCCAGCCAAAAGTGAAAGAAGTGAGCTAGTATTAGAGACCGCAGGTTAAGTATGCCGCTCAGAAATCAGTTGGTTCATTAATTGTTTATTGCTTTGCATCTACATTTTTTCTACTGATATCTCCAGATCACTCTTTGCTACAACACTTGCCAGCAAGCTGCCACTTCTCAGCTTGTTACCTACTAATTTCTTCCTCATAGCCTGGTACCTATTTCCAGTACTCTTTTCCTTTAAGAAATTAAATTTAA